>JAYXIM010029464.1:600000-924109 GCA_037575425.1 Anastrepha fraterculus | reverse complement strand
TTCTGAGGCTGATAAAATATCAACACTCTAATCTAGTAGGTTCTGTCACAGGACACAATGCGCGAGGAATGCATGCTGTGAGACTTGGAATCACCTCGAGTCCTTTTTGCGCTGGATGTATGGAGGATGAGGTGGAATCATCTCAGCACCTTCTCCTTAGCTGCCCTGCTCTGGCGGGGCTAAGATCCAGGCATTTTGGCTCTTACTTCTTTGCCACGCCTGCTGATATAGCTGGCGCTGACATTAAAAATCTGATGAATTTCATCAGCAGTACAAAGCTGTTGACACAAACATAGTCATAGTTCATAATCCGCACGCTCCTAACCATCCCATCATCACCTCTACCCGCCCTCTACCTGCATCCCAGCGGTCTTTCCCTTTCACCTCACCTCCTTCATAATGGTGTCACAAAGGACGAATCTTTCTTCGTCCAAGTATGCTCATTCCCTGGGCAAGCACACCAACCTAACCTAACCTAACCCTAAATTTTCGCGCTTTAGGCCACCGAGACCCCTTAAGTATTCCCCAATATTTTTTTCTTATATCGTAGAAAAGTATCGCAATTTACTGATTTTTCTTATATCGTAGAAAAGTATCGCAATTCAATTCAACCTCGAGCTTAGCAGCCTAACGGTACTCAAGCGGTTGAAATACAATGACATTATCTAGCGCTCTTAGACTATTAAAGAGACATCTTAAAAGAAGCAATGAGAGTAAATAACGCAATCCTGCCACCAAACATTGGGGGACCTCAAGGAGATAAAAGAGAGATGCTTTCAATAGTTACTGACTCCATTCTCCTCTACGCCGCACCAATATAGTCGGGAGGACGAACGAGATGCTCAAAAGAGATGCTCAAAAGAGGTACTGCAAGCTAACAGACTCAGGGTGCTCAGAATAGCAGGTGCGTACAGAACAGTAACAGTAACGGATGATGGAAGCTGCGTTACAGCCAGTAAAGCTCCCTTTCATATACGAGCAAAGGAAATTCAGCGACTGTATCACTCACGTGGGCACAGAACGACGCCTCAAGAAAAGATAACCGAGCCCGTAACGCAGTAAAACACATGGGATCACTCTTCCAAATGTCGCTAAATGTATAGTTGTTGCAAAGTGACGAATAACTAGAGAACATGGCGAAACAGTTTTCTCTCTAACCCAGATTCTCAACGGATATGGTTACTTTCTTGCGTACCTCGGCCGTTTTATCTAGCAGATAATTCGACCTGCCCGGAATGTCAGAGGGAAGATGAGAGCGCAGAACACGTGACTTTTTATTGCGCTAGGTTTTACGAAGAGCGCTCCGAGCCCACAAATGTCTTGTGCGTCGTCGTCGAACTCTTAAGATAAATGGGAAGCAGTAAAAAAGTTTGCAGTAAGGATTGTAATTAGTTGAAGCAAGGCGAATGCGACCGAGCTAAAACATCCAATAGATGCATCATCCAAAGAAGCCTTTTTGAAGCAGATCTACTATGGAGGTAACTGTATTTACGAACAGACGACAAACACGAATGCCTGAGGTAAGCGTCGAGACGAACTTAAGAAGTTGATAAGTCGATATTGCAACTTTCGGATGGTCCATTGGTCGTAAAGTAGTAGTGGAGGCTATCGATAGCGTGTAACCCCCATACGCAACTAAGAGAGTAACCTGAACGCAGGTACCTGGTGGGCCTAAAAAGCACAAACGTCTTTTCACCTTGATGAAATGCTTTTAGCAGTCCCAGCATGGAATCAATCGAGAGGGAGGAATTTTATAGTGCTAGAGGGAGCATGCCGCACATACGACTGTGACGGCATCTGTGATGATGTTTCTGGCACTTTCGATTTTTACCTCCTCTGAAAGAGAGTTTTCAAATCCGATGCTGTTTTTTCACTTTATTACTATCACAACCGCCATTTTTTTCCTTGTTCACTCCTCTCGAGGAGCGTAGGGCCTCGACAAAGCTTGTCTTGCGTTGGTTTCGTTAATCAATTTGATTTCTGACAGGGTAGGTGATTACCCTGCGACAATAACTGGCATAAGAGTCTTAAACTCCTAACGCAGAGAGTAGTTCTAAATACTCATAAATACTAAAGGCTTAAGAATGGTGCCCACAATACTCAATCGAAGCTAGTTTATGGACCATTTCGTTATCCCTTTATAATGTCGGCGATCCTGTAGCCAGCGGAAATTGAGTCTTCTTAATTTTAAGGAACGAAGTTTCATTGATCGATTATCGGCAGAAATCTCCAACCATTCTCAAGCAAACTACTCGTATTTTGGTGAAGTTAAAGTAATGATGATTTTCTGTCGATGTACATATATTTTGACTAGGATCATACGAGTATGCCACAAGGCAAGTTTTTAAGCTTCAACCTGTCGCACGGTCATTTGGCAGCAGGTGCGCATAATCGAATCTTCCGTATCAGTTTTTCCGTCATTCATTGCATATTACTCTACAGGGTGGGCCATATAGTGTTTGCTTTCTGAACCACCTATTTTTTTGAGAATGGTTACACAAATAACATGTCAAATGTGTTCATAATTTACTTAAAGGTTTGACATTTACGAAATGGGCCGCTATATGCTTGAACAAAATTGGGAAATATTGAAAACCTATTTCCAAAGAGGTGAGTTTTCTTCTTCTTTTCTCATTTTCACATCGATGGCTACGTCAATAAGCAAAACTGTCGGATTTGGGACTCAGAAAATCCACACGAAACTGTAGAGAAGTAAATGCATCCACAACGAGTCACTGTTTGGTGCAGTTTTTGGTCTGGCGGCATCATCGGGCCATTTTTTTCGAAAATGAGCGAAGATCTGCTGTTACAGTAAATGGCGAGCGTTAGCGTGACATGCTCAACGAGTTGTTTCCAAAAATTTAAGAGGATGACATGGACGACATTTGGTTTCAACAGGACGGTGCAAATTCCGATGTCAATTGGCCGCCTCGGAGCTGTGATTTAAGCCCATTGGACTATTTTTTGTGGGACGCCGTTAAGGACAAATGCTATGCGAACCGTCCAGGGACGATTGATGCTTTAAAACCCGAAATCGAAGTTGCCATTCATGAAATTGGAGCCCAAACAATCGAAAATGTGCTTAAAAATTGGGTTGATCGAATGGCCTACTGTAAAGCCAGTTGTGGCAGTCATTGGAACGATATTATTTTTTATTCATCAATGACAATGTTCAATCTTCAAAATAAAAGAAAAGTTTGAAAAAATATTGATTAACTTTTTTTTTTATAGCCGATTCAAAAAGCAAATTTTACATGGCCCACCTTATATTTCGGCTTCTCTGACATGCAGAATAAGTACATCAATTGTATCTTCGATTGCCTCCTTTTTTTGCTGGACATATTTTGCAGCTTCCTCTGCATTGCCTGGAACTATTGTTTGCTTCATTACCAGTAGCAGCTTCAACGACCATTGTTTTCAACGCCTCCGTTCAACGTCATCTTCTACCCGGCATAAATTCAGCCACTCATCGTTGGAGCGTATTCGGTACGTTCCAACGTTGCAGCGTATGGAGTCAAACACGCTTCGGAGCGTTTTTCGCTCGAATACTCTTGAGCTTCTGTCGTTTTTGCTTGTATTCGTCCAGCACTCGCAACCGTATAACAGCAACGGCAGTATTATTGGCTGGTGGAGGCGAAGTTTACATTCGCGTGTTGGCATTTTAGACTTCAGAAATTTTGTGGGCGCGTAATATGCTTTGTTTGCTATCAATATTTCGCCTGGAATTGCGTCGTGTTGAACTCCCTCGTCTCTCTTCGCTGCGCGAGATCATCAGATATTTTGTCTTTGACACGCCTAAGTCTGGATTCTCTTTTAATTTTCTTTAAACATGACCTACATGACCTCCGAAGAAATCTGAGTGGATCTTGTGGTGCCAAGGAGCCAAGGTGGTCGCTTCTTAACATATCAGTGCCAAAGACCTCAAACTTGATTCGAGCGAAGGCGGGGCAGACGCACAGGAAGTGGTCCGCCCTCTCATCCTCCTCTTCACAAGCTGAGCAGAGGACACTGTCTGAGATGCCTACGTTTTCCATGAGCTTTGCCCGTCATCAGTCCAACCAGCCGTCTGCAGTCCGTTCTGCTTAATGACAAGAGGATCTGCGACTGTCGGTCGGGCATGACAGGTAGCATCCATCAGTTCAGCCCATCTGCAGATTCACTCAGCCTACCAAGCTCGCTTGTGGGTTGTAAATAGTAACCCATTTGCTAACCGTGACTTTGATGGCTGCAGAAGAGAGTGGCAGAACGGGCTCCGTACCGAAGAGCATAGCTAAGAAGACAGGGGTCTCATTACCCGCGATATCCATGTGTCCCGGGACCCATGTTAGTATCAGGCTATTATGTCTACCGACATAGTTCAGCCTGGATTTACAGGACTTGCCAAACCCTTATGTGGTTGGGGGACTGTCTAAGGCTTCAGATATTTAATTTTGCTTTCATTTATTCTAAGGCCTACTGCTCTTGTACGACTTACAATGTTGCAAGAGGTTTCAAAGAGAAGCCCTTTGTTCCTTGACACTTTTGCGTTATCGTCCGCATACGTGATTGCTATTCCTGAGCGACTAAGAAGGTTTCCAAACTTGACTTTATTTCTTATCGCACTATCGCGCACATGAGATTTTTCCAAGGTTTAACATTTTTTTATAGGGTTTTTAATATCAAATATCTGCAGTCATTTCCAAATTTATTATAATTTTTTTTTTTGTTATTTCTTTAATATAAAATATAATTAAAAAAAAATTCGGAAACAATTTAATTTTTTGGAACTTGAAAAGTTTTTTTCTTTCCAAAATTATTTAAAGTTTTTTTTTATATAGAATAGACTTTAAACAAAAATCGAAAACAATATTATTCTTCCGTTAAACTTTTTTCGGGAATTTCCTTGTTTTTTTTAGAATTTTTTAATTTTCTTATTATCAGCTGATTCCCATAACTTTTCGTGTTATATTCAAAAACATACAGCGACCTCAGCCTCGCCTCTGTACCTTCTCGATTTATTTTGATTTTAAAAATATTCTCCGCTTTCTTTCGAAAATGTAGTAAAAAATTTGCATTGCAAAGTTTCCAATTTCAGCACTAAACTAGCCATATAATTTGCCCAAAATGCACAGCACAACAGTGGCGGGCAATTGTTGATTTTAGTGGTTTGTTCACCACATTTAATTGATTGGCTTTATTATTTTGTAATTGAATTTCGTTGCGGTTTTTTGTACCCATGGAAATTTTCAAGCCATAACCATTAATGGAAGGACGATGTATTTACATACATATGTGTGCATGGATACGTGGCTGAGCGCAACTACATATCTGCATGTGACTGTGTGTATGTAGGTATGTTTGGCTTTCACACGCAAGCCTACTCACCTGTTTAGCAATTCATTTACCAATAACGAAAGTATCTGTATGTAGTTGCACAGTTTCGTAAATAAATTTGAGTGCAGTGAAATTTTCTATATGTTTATGTGCATGTATGAATTTATTGAAAGTTGGTAGGCAAAGTGAATTTGGTTATTTTAAATTTCCTCTACTGGGGCGCTTAGTGCAGTTGCTGTTTACATCAGCGCCAGTATTCTATTTATGTAGGTAAATAACAGTACATTAATCGATGGGCGTCTGGCGCGCTTTAGATAATTATTGATTAAATGCTAGTGGTTTGAACTGATAAGCATTTTTTGAGAGGCATTCCAAATAGAGAAATTTATATTTTTTTTAAGTTTTTTTTTGGAGTAGTTCAAACTGTTTTGAATGTAAAACTTTAGAAATCGGAAGGAAAGAAATCTTGAAAGCGAATATTTCTAAAATTCCTTCCATGAAGATTTTACCCGATTTAAATCTCCGCGAAGCAATAGTTTAGCGCATTCCTACGCCTTCATGGCCGACGATGGTGTAGCAAACAACTTAGAAGGCTCCTTTAGCACTAACATTGTACTGCAAAATCCAGATCTTATAAGCTGTGCACTCTAGAACTATTTATAAGACTGACTGCAGATGGAATGCCCAATAAAAACTCCAATAAACGCCTACCTACATTCCGACAACGAGACGGTCTTCCATACCCCGACAGCAATCGGAGTTAGATTAGATTTGTGGGGTGTTGGACAAGTCCAAGCACTCAGTCAGAAGACCATTGTGCTACACCCGAATAGATGTCAGTAGAAGGAATAGAGATAGGAATGACAAAAAGTGGGTGGTAAGATGGATAAATTAGTTTGAGGTCACTCTTTCACAAATCTCTTGGATTCATTGTTGAATAGTAAGGGGGGAGCCTGGTTTATAAGGTCAAAAAAATCAATTTTTTTTTTCATTTTAAGCGATTCCTAATATATTTCAGAATATTCATACAAAGTTACAGAGCCTACTTCTCAATATTTCGGTAGATACAAAGCCAAAGGTAGGCGAGCGTTAGGTAGTTACGCTGTGACCGGACAGCTATAGTACAAACTTTATCTTCTTTTCTCGACTTTTCATTTTTATGATTTCTTTGAATTGGCGTACATGAATGAAAAAAAAACTAATGAACCTTTTGAAATGAATCATAGCTTGTTCCCTTCAGTATTAAATCCTTTTCTATTGGAACTAACAAAATAGATAAAAAAAATTTTTTCTAAATTATAAAAGCTTTTCCAAAGAGTGTTTCAGGTCATTGACCGGAATGTCCTTCAGGATGTCGGTACAAGCCTTGGATGGCCTCTACGGACTCAAAACATTTTTCCTTTCATGGCCAAATAAAATTTTTCGAATAACTAGAAGTCAAAGGGAGCAATATCAGGCGAATAATGTGAGTGACTGATGGTTACCATGTGATTTCTTGTCAAAAAATCAGTCACAAAATTGGATCGATGAGTTGGTGCATTATAATGCAATAAGCGCCAGCTTCCTCCTTCGCGGTATTCAGGGTGAATTCGACGATTGCGATGCAACAAACGCTTCAAAATGCCAAGATAGAAATTGCATTGATGGTTTGGCCTGTTGGCACGAACTCCTTGTGGACAATTCCTTTGGAATCATAAAAGTAAATGAGCAACGACTTAATTTTTGACTTCTCCAAACGCGATTTTTGGGTGGTGGCTTGCGTATGGCTTTTCATTCGGCACTTTGACGCTTAGTTTCAAGTTCTTGTAGGAAACATCACGTTTCGTCACTAGTTATAATGTTGTAGAGGAAGTTCTCGTCTGTTCTCGCCTCTTTAAAGAGGTTTTTAGAATGTTGAATTCTGAGCACTTTTCGGTCCTCAGTAAACTGGTGCGGAATGAAACGTGCACAGACCTTTCGTAAGCCCAGATGATCACTTAAAATGATATAAATCGATATTTTGGATATATTCAACTCCGATTCCACGAATTTCAACGAGTAGTTCGGTTTATTTTTGATAAATTTACGTACAATTTCGGTGGAGTTTCGATGCTTATCGGTTTTGGGAGGCCCGTATATGCTTTGTCATTTATGTCCTCTTAAATAATTCTGAAACGCGTCACACAACCACTCATGAACTCTGGCACGAGATAGCCAACCATCGCCATAAACTTTTTTCATCAATTCAAATGTTTCGGTAAACGCTTTACCGATTTTAAAACAAAATTTGATATGAGCTCTTTGTTCGAAACTCATTTTTGTACCGAGCACACAAACATACTGACACTTTAGACGCAATAACTTCGCTTTCACTGAACCGAATGTCACCAAGCTTTCATTGGAAGTCAGCTAGGGATATAACTTCCAACTCATTAAAAAGATGGCGCCATCAAAAACTATTTACTACGCCAGTCTTATTTATTTTGGACTTCACCTTGCATATGGTTTCAGACCACATTTTTTGATAAGTGGTTTCTTCATCAAAAAACTAAAATTTTAAAAAGCGTAACTTATCCTAAGAAACTGTTTTTTTTTAATTAACAAAATTGCTGCGCATTTTCTCCGACATCTTTTTATTTAGTGAATGGAAAGAATAATGAGATGGTCCCGTTACTTTGTGTTCAGCGAATTTGACAATGAGTTACGTGGTTTTAGCTCCAGTATGGCCAGATTATCATTTTCGTAACTTGATTTAGCATTTTTTTTTTTGTTATTTAGTCTCGGAGTATTAGTTCTTTCTTCATGACATTTTTCTAGCCTATTCTAATTAAATGTAATGTTTATAATTTTGTAAAATACAACATCTTTTAAAAATTAGTTCAATAATTCACTCAGTTTTATTTAGCTTTACTTTTTTTTAACATCTGGTGGCATTGCCCGCGATTGCAGTTGTTGTTGGTGTTCTTCTGCTTTCGGCAGTCAAATCTCTCTCTCGCTGCTGTACTGTTGCCTAGCTTTGGATATAAAAACGCACTAAAATGCCCATTTAAAGGAAATAAAACACCAAATTTTTATTGAATCACTTACAGAACTTTGTATGCGTGACAAATTGTCTTTAGAATGTGCGTTTTTTTTTTAAATAAATGTGCTATACTTATGTACAATTTAATTTATGAGTTTTTTTTTGTTAAGCGGACTCCTTTGTTAAGGGAACGACTTATTTGCTATATTTGAGGTTATGTTACTAGATAAGGTACTCTTTTTGCAAAAATGCCAGTATGGTTTCTTTGTTTTTTTCTGGCAGTTTGTGGCTTATTTTTACAATGGATACTACTGTGGACAAAAAGTAAGGTGAATTTGGTTGTAAAATGAAAAATCTTTATTTATTCTTGTAAATCAATTTCATCCCCTTCAAAATAATCCCCTCTCGATGAAATACTCGTACACTTATGCCAACGATTTTTCCAATCCCCGAAACATGCCAAATAGTTCATTTCCGGTATAGCCATCAGCACTTGTTGACGTCGATGGTCATCCGGAGCGGTCCAAGTCATCAACACGTTCTCGACCCTCTTTGAAGTCTTTGTACCACTTATAAACATTTTTCTGCGACATGGTCGAATCACCAAATGCCTTCTGCAACATGCTAAACGTTTCCGCAGCCGAAATTTCATTCCGCAAACAAAATTTAATGGCACTTCTCTGCTCAATCAAATCAGACATTGTAAAAATCGAAAAATGCACTCTTGGTCGTTTGGTAAACACAGGCGTAAATATATTACTGATATTGACATTCGCATGAAAGTTGGCCCAGATGTTATCATGAAAAAAATAACTAGAGCGAAATTTTATTCCCGCGAAGTTTGACAAATAAATTCACCTTACTTTTTGCCCACAGTAGTACACCTCTTGATGCCCTATGGCCCACTAAGGATTGATGGCCGGAAGAAACGATTACACTTCTATGAATTTAATCCGCTTTTTAAAATGTGTAAAAAGGTTTTCAATCGTAAGAAAAGTTGAGAGAAGGACATTTAATATTCTTGTATAACCTTAAAAGGAGCAAAAAATTAAATTTACACTTTCAAAATATCAAATGTTAAAAGAACCAACTGATTTTCAGTAGCACAAAAATCTTCTCGGAATGGCCTTTTTTAACCTTCTTTTGTATAATAATACAGTTTTTTTTAACTTAAAGTTTCGATAGCTTTAAATTAAAAAAAAAATAAACAAACCCGAAACTTCCAAATTTTCGCATTTCGGGTATAAAAAAGCACTAAATTTATTGTGAAGAGCAAATGGTTGGCAACACTGCACAACTCAGAAAAACGTGACGTCTTGCACTCTCTGCTGAGCGCAATCTTCTCTCTATCGATACAATTGAAATGCTGAAAAATGTATAAAAAGTCAAGGGAGTTTCGGAACACTCTCAAACTCACACTTCATCAAACTGTATACCAATGCTTTTTCGAAAAGTTCCAATCAAAAACCATGTAATTGGAATGAAAACTTTGTAGAGTTTTTACAATTTATATATATTTTTATAATTTTTGTCATAATTTTAACGTTTTTTGTAAAAATCCAAGAAAGCTGGACTGCGAGCATTTCTAAAAATCAAATTTCTACTGCTATTTACCAAAACTGCAATTCTTTAAACCTCATAAAACAAAACTAAATTAAGTCAACGCGCACAATCGAACCTACACACATACATCCATATACGTTAATCCGCTTGTGTGCGTAGTTTCATCCGCAAATATAGTTCAACGACATTACGAAAGTGTGAATATTATGAGCGCACTTGTGAAGATGACTGCAGTTCCTGCACCAAACAACGAGCAGTGCCTGCGCTGCGCCCCAAATGAACAGAAATCCTAAAAGTGTCAGACCAGAAAAGGAGGCGATTATCTGCATAAATCTAAATTTACAAACACGCGGTCTTTGATGGTGTCTGAATAGGCGAGTGCGAGCAATCGCATTTGCTCAACTTGAAAATGCAATTTAAATTGTCCACATAGCAAGTAAATGAGCGCAATGCAACGGCGTCGACCGACTACACACACACACACACACACACACACAAATACTTCTTTGTCTCATCAGCGCAGCAAATTGCAATCGCTGACATTCGTACTCGCTATGCAGCAGCAGCGGCAGCAGCAGCAATTGCAATCAGTAGCTTTAATACTGAAAAGTAGGCATACATGCTGGGTGAGTTACATACAGCCATACATACATACATACATACATAAATACACACCTACATACACACATACCTTCATACGTTAGGTATACTTTTACAGAAGTGCACCCATATATGCCTTTTGCTCCTCTGGCATAACTTTTCTTTTGCGCACATTTTTTTTTGTTTTTGCCACTTGTCGTTGTTATCAATCGTTGTGGGTCGTCAGCATATCACCCGCGCTAACCATCGCCTATATGTATGCAACATTGTTGGAAAAAGTAATTTTACTCGCTTCTCCTCAAAGCCACCAACAAAGGCAGTAACAATGACATCAACAACGGCAGCACTGACACTATTACCACATCACCGTTACAACATTTTGCACTATCTTTAAGGGTTTAACGTCAGTAAGGGTGGTATTTCAGTGCAGAGAAATAACCTTCTTGATTAATGAATATTTCTCGCAGGCTTTAGCATGAAATTCGGCTCAACCAAGTATTCGGAATGGCACGGATGCATATTGAATACTTCGTTATAGCGAATAAGATCGAAGAGAGCCACTTATATTGGGGGTGGTACCCTTTTGAGGCCATCTACCTGGAATGATTTTCGTGTTTCACAAACTAAGGTTTAGAAATGGAATATTAATTGAACGCACAGGAATTGTGAAAATTCGCTCGCGAAATGGTGGGAACTCTGAGGGGATATCTGAAAATGTCGCTATCCAGTGCAGTGGCTTGAATTGATCACGATTTGGCGCTATTTGGGTTTTTTCTTTGTGTATGCGACAGTGATATTATACTTTTATGGAGACCTAGCACAACTTGTAGGTAGGAGTGATTCTTCACATCAACCTACTGAAAAACGGTTTTATGGCCATAAAATGAGATTTTGGGGGTGTATTGGAAATTTCTCCTAAACCATTTTTTTTTAGTTTTTCTATAGCCACAAGTTGTGCTAGGTCTTTTTTTTGTCACATAGTGTAATAATTCCTGTCCCGAACTGGGATATGAGTTTCGCGTAATTCTGGTGAACTGGTGAACTGAAGACTGCACTATGTCGGAATGGCGTCAACAATTTTGTCAGAAGATTAACGTTATGAGGTCGATAGTATCTGCAGGCCCAAGCAAATTTTTTTTTGAAAAAAACAAAAATGCATTTAGCGTAGTTCACATAACAGAAGTGAAAGTTTCAAGGCAGACAAAGAAAGAGGGAGAGACCCGAGAGAGAATGAGAGCGAGAGTGAGAGAGAGAGAAAGAATTATATCTAAATATAGAAAAAATATAGACAAAATTTGCAAAAAACTGAGAAGGGTTGACCGGTGTAGGTAAACGCCGGACACAAACCGTGGCAACTACGCGCATTAAACCGAGCGTTCATCACCCGCACAAACGTTGCAATTCCAGGACCGCAACAACGGCACAAACTGCCGCAAGGCAATACCAATAAATCCGATGCCGGAATGGATAGCAGTTTATAGTACGAACAAGCACTAGCCAGGAAACGGAAATAAGCGCAAAAAGTAGGCACCAAAAAAAGACAAAAAAATTGGGACCAAAAACGCCCCAAAAAGTAGGAAATATAACGCCAAAAAGTAGGCACCAAAAATATATTTTCTACAAATTTGCACCAACCAACAAGCGCCAAAAAGTAGGCAGTGTTATTTCTCACCAGAAGCTAGCAACCACAAGAAAAAACCCAGGAAAAATAGCCTAAAGTGTATCTAAGATACATATAAGGTATAGCTCTCTCTCTCCTTTTCCTCTACTTTATATCTTTCTCTTTCGTGGAACCAAAATGCCGAAAACGTTGCATGGCTTTGAAATTTTACTTTCCATTCTCGCTCGTCCATCGACGCTCAAGAAGTTTCACTTCAAAAACAATTAAACCTTCCTTCCTTCCTTAATTTTTCATTTTTATTTTATTTAATATTTACCAAGAGGTTTAAGAATCGCCATTGAATCCCCATGACATGAGTCTGAATTGTCTGTAAATTTTTAATAAAACAATTATAGGTCGATACTATTCATCCTACTGATTGGCTTGTGTCCATAACTCTTACTACAGTAGAAGGTTTGCCGCTTCAGGGCCACAACTCGCAGGTTAATCTAGAAAAAGCCATAAGAAAAGGTTTAGGTCACATCCCTGAGTAAAAAATTTCCGCGAACCAAAAAGTCTGATTTTAAAATGATTGCCGTACAACACAGAGGTAAGATTCGTAGCTGCATCCTCGCAAAAAATAATATAAATATCTTCTTGCTCCCACAGCTTAGTAGCGGCGACATGGTGGCGGCAAGCATCGAGCTCGGGAAAACCGGTTTTTGGCTAGCCTCCGCCTACATGGCCTATGATAGAGAAGCTCCGCCGGACGAAGTCCGCACTCTGGTGCAAGAGGCAGCCCGGAAGAACAAAAATTTGGTTGTCTCCTGCGACGCAAATGCCCACAATACCCTGTGGGGGAGCAGCGACACTAACTCTAGAGGTGAGTCACTACTGGACTTTATCTTAGAAAATAAAATTAGTGTTTTGAATTTAGGCTCAGAGCCGACCTTTGTTACTATGAACAGAGAGGAAGTTTTGGACATCACCCTGGCTTCCGACATGTTCTCTAATCACATTAAAAGATGGCGAGTTTCAAACGAAAATTCGTTCTCAGACCATCGGTATATTGAATTTGAAATCGAAACTAGGTCTCCCCAAGTTAGCCAGTTCAGGAATATACGGAAAACTGACTGGGGAGTTTACAATAAAAAATTAAGAGCTTTACTGCCAAAGAAAGCCCTCCCCACTACTCGTGGGGAGTTGGATAAACTGGTTAATCAGGTAACTAAAGCAATGAATAGCTCGTTAGCAGCCAGCTGTCCGGTTGCCCGACCCAGAGGGAAGTCTAAACCACCCTGGTGGTCCGAGCAGCTAACCTCACTACGAGAATCCCATAGAAAACTATTTAATCTGGCCAAGGCCACGAGAAGGTCAGAGGACTGGCAAGCCTATAAGGCTGAATTGAAAAACTACAAAAAAGCAGTTAGAACTGCGCAGCGTGAATCATGGCAAAATTATTGCAAAGAAATTGAAGAGACTTCAGAAGCGGCCAGATTAAGAAAAATTCTCTCAAAGACGCCATGCAACCTAGGCTACCTACAAGGTCAAGGGAATACATGGACTACGTCAAGTGAGGAATCGTTAGGTCTTCTTCTAGACACACACTTTCCAGGTAACACGCCGGTGGAACAAAACCATTCCGCCAATAATGAAAGGCAATCCGACCTAGGAAATCTCTTAGTTACACACTCTAAAATTGATTGGGCTATTAATACTTTTGGTCCTTATAAATCGCCAGGAATGGACGGTATCTACCCCGCTGAACTACAGCAATCACGGGGCATTGTACTACCGTTTATCAAAATTATCATTAGAAGCTGTCTTAACATGGGCTACATCCCGCTAGGATGGAGGGAGACGAAAGTCTCCTTCATACCCAAGGCAGGTAGGTCCTCACACACTAACCCTAAAGACTTCAGACCCATTAGTCTAACGTCTTTTCTTCTCAAGATCCTGGAGAGAATAATAGATGAATACATACGGAGTGTCGTGCCTTTAAATAGGCTCTCTTCGGCGCAACACGCCTATACTAAAGGGAAGTCCACAGAAACCGCCTTACACTCACTCGTCGGGTTGGTGGAAAAAAGCTTATCAGACAAAGAGTTTGCATTGGTTGCTTTCGTAGACATAGAAGGCGCCTTTAACAATATAAATGCAAACGCCATAGTAGATTCATTAGAAGATTTTGGAGTTGAACCACACGTCGTAGCCCTGATAGAAGATATACTCATCAAAAGAAAGGTAACGGCTAAATTAGGAAGCACTACTCTAAGCAGACAGGTCTGCAGAGGCACACCGCAAGGTGGAGTCCTCTCCCTCTTCTTTGGATCCTGGCAGTAAACTCCCTGTTGCTGACCCTGGAAAGAGGGGTTGCCACGTCACAGCTTACGCAGATGACGTAGCAATAGCCGTTAAAGGCAAATATCCTAATACCCTTATGGATATTCTGCGCTCTAACATGGCCACGCTTAGAAGCTGGACTGAGAACAGGGGACTCGATATAAACCCCTCAAAAACTCAAATAATTCTCTTTACAAAGAAACATAGGCTGCCTGCAATCTCCCCGCTAATTTTTAAGGGTGTGGAGATTCCTTTGAAAGAGAATGTCAAGTACCTAGGACTCATATTAGACAGGAAACTTACGTGGAAATCTAATATTGAGGAAAGAGTAAAGAAGGCCAACGTTGCATTATACACTTGCAAAAAAGCGGTCGGTATCAAATGGGGACTAACACCCCGTATTACGCACTGGCTCTATACTTCGGTAGTTAGGCCAATCCTAATGTACGGAATACTTGTATGGTGGCCATCTGCTCAAAAGGCGACTTACGCTAAAATCATGAGTAAGGTCCAAAGAACAGCTTTTTTATGCATCTCTGGCGCTTTAAGGACTACTCCAAACAAAGCGCTGGAAGTGCTAATCAACTTACCTGCCCTAAATCTGGTAGGAAAACACGTCGCCGCCGCCTCGGCGCTCAGACTAAAAAGTATGGCGCTATGGAAAGACCGGTGTGTTGGCCACGCTTCCATTTTGCACTCTCTGAATAGTCATAAACAAGAAATAGACTACTCTATCCCTAGACTCACCTTTGAAAGGCTCTTCAAGACGAGTATACCGTCAAGAAGGGAGTGGCATACAACAAGGCCATGGAGAAGGGGGAATTAAACTTTTACACAGATGGCTCCAAGCTAGACGATAAGGTTGGCTACGGAGTTTTCTCGAAGGAATTAGGACTGGAACTATCCGTTCGACTACCAGACTACTGCAGCGTCTATCAGGCAGAGGTACTAGCTATAAAAGAAGTGGCTATATACCTAAATACGCACGCCGTAACAAAAACAATTATAAACATATTCTCGGATAGCCAGGCGGCCATCAAATCAATGAATGCGGCTTTACTAAGATCGAAGGTTGCACAGGAATGCCGGGCAGCCCTAAATGACATTAGTGACGTATTCAAGGTCAGCCTTATTTGGGTTCCGGGACATAGAGATATTGAGGGAAACTGTAAAGCAGATGAGCTAGCCAGAAAGGGTACTGCTCTCCAACTGCTTAGTGATAAAAGTACCATCGGAATACCCATGGCCACGAGTAAACTAATGATAAAAAACCACTTCATCCAAGAGGCCAATAGGTCATGGAGAAATGAGGATACGTGTCTAACAGCTAAGCTACTATGGCCGCAAATAAACAAGAAAAGAACAAAGGAATTGCTTAGTCTCTCAAGAGACAATATCTCGAAGGTCGTGGCTTGTCTAACCGGTCACTGGCTATTTGGAAGGCATTCCTCGAGACTAGGAGTTTTCTCCCATGAATATTGCAGAAGTTGTAGAGATGAGGAAGAGGAAGAAACAGTTGAGCACTTCCTTTGCAATTGTCCAGCCCTAGCTAAAATCAGAGCAGGTTGTCTAGGTAAATACTTTTTTAATTCTCTTACAGAACTGTCTGGCGTGGGGTTGGCATCAATACTACGCTTCATAAGAGCCACGAAATGGTTCCACGAAGGAAGATAAATGAGGTTCCCGTGTAGCACAGTGGTATCACAACGGACCTGTAAGGTCTAAGTGAGTTGGTCGTGCAGACCGACTACCACCATAACCTAACCTAACCTTTCATTTATCGTCGAAAGCTGAGGAGGCAAATGCTCTGAAGCGTCCGCCGTAGCCGAATGAGTTGGCACGTGACTATCATTCGGCAATGCTCGAAGTTTCGAACCAACAAGTGGTAGACAAAGCTTTTTCTGCAGTTGAACTTCCGAGCGGCTTTCTGATATGAAAAAGCACCTCATCAAAAACCAGTCGGCATAAAACTGTAGATCCCTCCAAACATCAAGACATACACCACAGGTAGTAAGAGGAGCTCGGCCAAAAACCCAATAAAGAACGCAAGCGCCATGTATATTTACGCATATTTACTTGTATGTTTGCCCAAAAACCAAATCAAATCTCTTGGGTGTACAGGTAACATTTCCCTGATCTGATCCCAGGACATAGGAACATTGAGGGAAATGAAATTGCTGATGAGCTTGCCGGAAGGGGGCTAAATTGGCCTTAGAGACCTCCTACCCGGTCATCGGCATCCACCTGACAGTTGTTAAAGGGGAACTGCACAAATTATTTCTGAGGAAAGCGCAGAAAAGATGGAGCTACATTTCTTCATGTGCTATTTCGAAAACCCTTTGACCCCAATACAATGTACGAAGGACTCAGAGACTGCTTTGGACTCCTCGCCATTCAATTTCCAAACTCGTAGCTGTGTTTACCGGTCACTGGATGATCGGCACACAAGCGGAAACGCTAGGGTTACCATTTAACACCCATTGCAGAAGCTGTGGGGACCTTTCAGAGAAGGAGACTGTTGAGGACTTTCTCCGTAAATGTTCGGGTTTGGCAGCTAAACGATTAAGGTCACTGGGTGCTCCTTTCTTCGACAGTCTGAGGCAGTGCGCCAACCGAAATCCCATCAATCTTCTCCATAAGCAACATCTCCAGCAGCTCTGGCTGGCTGTAGATATCTGACTGTTGGAGGTCTCAAAATGGCGCTTTAGTGCTACTTGAGGAGTCTCAGACAGGCACTTCAACAGCAGATACTCCACCGTTCCTTTCACCAGTTACAACCTTAAACGCTGTATGCTTCAATTCCATCTGACAGCAGTGTACACAGTGCCTGGTGCTCGTTATATCCTTTTGTATATTTCAGTGATAAGAGTCATAAGGCCTTGCAAGCCCTGCAAGATTGTAGTTCCACCCGCAATTACTCAGCTTAGGCAGGGAGATCTTGAAGCTTAGTTATCCAGTGCTGGTCCCTTCCTGGCTAGTCAATCGATGTCGGCGGTCTAATAGGGCTGTCACAATGGATTGTTGTTGTTGTTGTAGCAGCACAAATATTCCCCATACATATACGGGAAATGTTGCTGAAGTGAGAGTTCTTGGCCGGATATAGATCCGGGTCGTTCCGGTTATGCAGAACCGACTGTCGTGGGAACGTATCACAATGGATATTTCATGTATGTTGCGGCCACGCATTTAACTTACAGTTATGCAACCAAAAATCATAATTATTCTCGAAATACTATTTGTTACGTGAACCGAACTCAAAAGCACTTAACTGCCAACAAAATGACGAAATGATATCAAATTGCAAAAGCCAAGGGAAAAAATGAAAATAAACCAAGTTATGCGAATGAAATGAGGCGAAGGAAGAAGAATGAAATAAAAAATGTTAAAAAGCAGTCCTATCCAACAAATTTCACGCGTATATGTACGAGTATGTCGTTACACACATACATCCACACACCCGCTAGCAAACACACAAACAATTGACTAAGTTTTTGAAGAAAAAGTTTTCATTTGGAAATGTTTGCAAATTGTTGGTCGCCCGGCAGGCAGGAAACTAAAGACAAATGAAGAGAGAGAGAGAGAGAGATAGAGAGAGAGAGCAAGAGCTTAACTAGACGATATGATGTGAGAATGTGCTGAAAATTACAAACGCCAGCTGGCGCGGATGGGTGCAAGGCTGTTAAATGTGCAGCGCTGGAAAAAATGAATTTTAACACCAAATACAAAGGCGGCGAAAGGAGAGCAGCAGAGAAGGCAGCATCCCATGCTACTGGAGTACTTGCAGTGCAAGATATGCTAAGTAGATAGAGGAAAGTGGGATGTAGATGAAGAGAAGTGGAGCAGTGTTGTATGGATGGCAAACAGACGAACGGTCGACGGACGTTAGCAGGCTGATGACATCGCTCTGTGCGCGCTACACTTAAGGCTCATTTTAATGATCAGAACGCAGGATATGCCAAGGGGGGCATATAGGGTATTGAGCACATTCGCTTGCCACCGTTACAGCTACACAACGCAATTAAACGTAGCGAAAATGTGGCGACGCACAGTGAGAGGTAACTTAATTTCCGAATTGTTTTTACTCAGTGAACTAAAATGCTTAGAAAATTTGTTAAAGACTAATAAATTATGCCAGAAATAAGGTTAAATCAATTAATTCCGCGCAGTGGCACACTTTCACAAGTGTTCGCTAAACTTTCTCTTCAATACATTAAAATACTCACTAAATTGTGACACTTACGCGTATAAACGTATTTTCGTTGCAAAAATATGCCCTTGAATTGAGTTCAATAACTTTTGCACTAAGCCGAAACATCGTGGGAATTCAGCACTGGGTATTTTCCAATAAAACATCAAAAAATTTAGTTACGAACTGAATTGTAAAACTAATCGACTTTCCCGATAATCTCGCTTTGACTCTGCACAATGGTTCCAATGCGGCTCTCACGATTTGAAGCACCATTTTTAATACTCATTGAGACCACAGCTTGCTTAATTTTCTGTACTTCGTATTGACGAGTTCGACTTTACTCAAAGTGAATAAGATAAAATGGCGGCATTAGAATGCCCTTTTTAAGTAAAAACTCTTGCACAAAGAACAGAAAATGGAGCGACGCATTGTCGTGCTGCATAACTCCCAGGATGGCCAGCGGCAGCTGGCGCTTCTGGATGCAGAAATCTTGCGCAAAAATGGAAAACTCAGGCCAAGCGGGAAAGATGGTTAGATTTTTAAACATTTGTTAGAAACTATAAGTTTGCACCCACGGAGAACGACCAGTATGAGACAGATATTTCTCACGCCGATATTTCTCAACCAAGGAGGAGTCTTCAACTCCCAGTAGGACTAGACTCAAATTGAGGCTTACAGATAGCTGCATAGTCTTAACAGCAGAGGTGGTCCTTATCAAAGGAGCATTTGAATAACTGCTGTCTAATGTAAAAGCCTTTAAGGAGATAAATATTTCTTTATTATAGCCACGCGGCCGTCAAAGGCCTAGACTCCACGACAGTACGCTCGAAATTAGTTAGGAAATATTAGTTAGGAATAATTCGCTATACTAGGAACTAAACCACTGGAGTAGAAACTAATACAGCCCCACTACTAGGTCGCTCGGAAGGAAACTGTACAGCTGATAAAGTAGCTAAATAAGATGTTTCAAAGATAGGTGAGTAAGCTAAGGGAGCGCTAGGCGACAAAAAACGAGAAACGGCGAGGAAATTGTATCACTACTTGAAATATTCTTCCGTTATTTGACTCAGAAAAGAGAGAAATTTATTATCATATGACCTCATAGCCAATTTTACTGATAGCTTTGCTACTTGTAGTTTTACCAGCTACCGTATGTTATGTCTACAATTAGGTCCCTTGTGCTATCAAATTTAAAACGCTTACCTTTGAGTCTGAGCTGTCACATCTTCATTTCGGCCGCTGCACTTAGTACACTGAAAAGCCGATCTCGAATTAGATGCTCGTTGTTTGTGTAGTGACAATCCTTGGCGGGATATAAATCCAGTCTGTCATTGGAACGTCCAGTAGATACCTTGCAGTTTCTGGCTCTTCGTCGACGCAGCATTTTTTACAAAAATTATTGTAGGCACAACTTAGTCGTTCTCTGTGCCTCCCGCTATTAGTAGCCTCATTGCTTTAGATATTTCTCTTCTAATCAGGCAGAAGAGCTTAGATTTTCTCAAGTGGCACGCCTAATCTCTTCCAGGTCAGTCCGCTACGAAAGTACCCTTTCTTTCAAACTCGTGCGCTCCTTGTATGCTAGAGTGCCCAACTATCCATAGCAGATGAAAATTAAATCACACAGTCGCGTTAGAGGAATTACTGTGGCAGTTCACTATCGTTTCCGAAACGATCATAGTGGAGT
This sequence comes from Anastrepha fraterculus, assembly GCA_037575425.1. Taxonomy (NCBI): domain Eukaryota; kingdom Metazoa; phylum Arthropoda; class Insecta; order Diptera; family Tephritidae; genus Anastrepha; species Anastrepha fraterculus. Next base: position 903,816 of record JAYXIM010029464.1, on the reverse strand, counting down.
CAAGCCAAAGAGGACAGCTATCTGTCGGAATAAGTCTTATTTAAGTTATTCCCCTAGTCGGTCTAGACTTAAACTAAAGTTTAACATAAATTCCGTGCAAAAAAGTTCACGTGGGACACAGAACGCGATAACTGAGTTATGGAACTTTAACCTATTAGAATGGCAAGAAAGCCAAAGGATGTGTGTGAGGAACTACTTTGTCTCAGGCAAAAAAATGTGCTACTTCTATTTATCAAAAAACAATTTTCGTCTGAATGTTATTACTTCCCACAACGGCTCACAACGGACCCATTTCGCGGACTAAGTAGCATCGTTGTCTCTATGTGCGATGCGGCTGTCAAACCTTGCCTAAACCTAACCTACTATGATACTTCCCAGGTAACACAAACTATATTGAGAGCTGTCGAACTTGTCGGCTAATACAGTTAACCACATTGTATCCCCAGATCAATAGGCGCTGAAAAACTTCGAAGCATACAAAGCAGCCGACCCGGATGGGATATTTCCTGTAATGCTGTGGAATACTCGAGAAAGGACGATTCCATGGCTAGAGGTCTTTCTCAAAACAGTCTTATGCTAGGGCATATTCCAACAAGCTGGAGAAAAGTCAAGGTGATTCTTAAGCCCAATGCTGGTAGGTGCGGTCATGATACAACGAAAGACTTCAGACCCATCAATCTATCCGCTTTTATCCTTAAAACTTTTGAACGATTGCTCCATGCAAATCTTCAAGAGAAGATTACAAACACTACAATTTTAACATACGACATGCCTATCTATCTCAAAGGGTAATCTACAGATACAGCTCTTCCCGTTAGTACGATACAGAGAAGCATAGAATACAAACATTACTCATTTGTAGCCTTTCTCGACATAGAGGCTGCCTTTAACAACGTTAACGCAAATTCCATTACTGAGGCTCTTAACGCGGTTAAAGGTCTCAACGACTGCATAAGCCACATGCTTAAAACTAGAATAATCATCGGAGAAATGGCCAGTAGTACAGCCAAACGATTTGTCAACAAGCAACTCCAATGGTGGGAATTCTTAAAAGTTGTCAAGAATATACTTTCGACCGAAGCGAATTCAAGCAGTTGCTTATGCGGATAGTATAGTGGTTATAGTTTCAGGAATATTTCCAACAATAATCAGTGAGATTATGGAAGGAGCTTTGAAGTTACTCACCGTTTGGGCCACAGACTGCGGTTTAAAGTAAGCCCGAGCAAAACAGAGCTGATGCTATTCACTAAGAAAACCAAGATACCAGACTTTAATCTCCCAAAATTAAACGGAGTTAGTCTTTCGCTGGCCCAACCAGCAAAATACTTAGGTGTTATCTTACTATACTAAACTCAGCTGGAGACCCAATGTAGAATACAGGGTGAAGGAAGCGAATATAGCACTTTACACTTGTAATGAATGTTGGGTAAGAAAGGAGTCTTCAGCCAAAGTTATACAATTGGTCCTACACAGCCATTGTAAGACCGATAATAACATATGCGGCACTAGTCTGGTGGCCCGCTATGAAAAAGAACTACAATCAAACCAAGCTAAACAAGATACAAAGATCAGCATGTATCTTAACCACAGGAGCGCTTAGCACCAGTCCTACTGAAGCGCTTAACGCCCTAACACATATGTTACCATTAGACTTACATATAAAAACAATCGATGCATACAGCGCGGTGAGGCTCAGAGATATAGGAAGCTGGACAACAAGATTGTAAGTTCGCAGGAAGATCCTCCTACAGGGACCCTAACTGCTCAAAAACAAATCAGGCTTCACAATGCCCGACCTCAACTTCGATGTTTTCCACCGAGAGCCGAATGGAGGAAAGGACAAGTGGTTGGTAGATTCGATGTCAAAATTTACACTGACGGTACTAGATGAGCTGTGGTTGAACTGTGGAACCGCTCAACTTTTCCAAATCACCTCGACTTTCTGACTATGCCAGGGTATTTCCGGCAGAACTTTTAGCGATCAGAGAAGCATGCAAATCACTAAAACTCAACAAGTCAAGCAGCTATTAAGGCCTTAGACTCCAATACCATTTCATCCAAACTAGTTTCACAGTGTAGAGAGGAACTAGAACTGCATGGTCATGGGCTTCAATTACTCTGCAACCTTTACAGGTCACTGGAAGGTAGGGGCTCATGCAGCCAGAATCAACCTTCTGTTCAGTCCCATATGCAGAAACTGTCAGGAGGAGGGGGCGAAAGAAAGTCTTTTCAACTATGTATGCAAGACTTTGCTCTTTCGATAAACTGTTCCTACAGCAAATTAATGATATCTCAGACATAGAAATAAACCTTTACTGTTGTATCTGGATCTCACAAAGTGGATCTGCCTTAAAAAAGAAAACCAAAAAGAAGAAAGACTTCACAAGCGAACAGTAGTAGGCGCTAGTCGCTAATTAAGATTGTTTACTCAACCACTTCGACAACAACAACAACTATATCTTTATGAGAAAGGGTCATTATCTTGGCTATTATTATTCAACACATCTGGCCTTTTTCGATGAATTTTTTCGCACAAATGACGAATAATATCCAGATAGTATTTTTTTAAGGACTGCTTTTGTTTTTAATTTGATAATCAATTATTAAATCCAAGTTAAGCTACCTGCACATAGATTAATTTTCAGGCAGTTTTTTTAATTCATTTCTGATTCAAATTTTCTGGCCACTGCATTGATGCCGATTACAACAATAATGTTCATATACAAAATCAATTCCGTTACTATGAATGTTCATTTGGAAATCAATACATACGTACATATGTATATACTTGTATGAAGTGTGCAGATGTACACCCAAATTTAAGACACTTGATTATTTCTCTACACGTAACCGCTTTCAAGCTAATTGAACTTCTCTTACTTTTAGACTTACACAACTTCTATTTTCGGTCGCAATCTATCTAAAGTAACTTTTGACGCGTAATTTTTCGCTCTTTCATTTTATTCTTCACATTTCACATACGTAGCTATTTGGTACCAGTTGTGTTCGAGCACCTCTTTAGCTCAGTGGCAGAGCACTGGTCTTGTAAACCAGGGGTCGTGAGTTCAATCCTCACAGGAGGCAAATTCGGAAACTCCGTTTATTTATTTATAAAGAAAATGTTTTTAAAGTTTAGAGAGTTCTGGCTTTTAAAAAAAAAAAAAAAAAACAAAGATGGAATAAAATTTAAGAAGTAAATGAAGCGGTGCGTCAGACCACAACTCACACTCACTCGGCTCTCAGTAAATTTAAAAGAATAAAGAATAGATGAACTTGTGAATATTGTACAGTTTTTCATTTTTTTTCTTTTTTATTAATGGAAAGAATTTTGCAAATTTAATATACTTTTATTGGGGCTTAGTAGTAGCATAACTTACTTACCAATCTCATTTTTCAGTATATAGTAATTTCACGGGTTTTGGCACTTATGCCAGCAATGGCAATTTCGATTTGATATTTGAACTCTTGAATCCCGGTGGATAATTCGTATGGTATGATGATTGATAGTCAAATGGGGATAATCGCAGCTTCTACGCGGACAATTAACATCACCATTTTGGTTGGTTATCTCATTTTCACGTATTCAAGCGAAAGACAGTCCATTTAGGAAATATCAAATCACTAACAAATATCCCACAGGCGCTGTTCTGCTTTTAAGGCATGAATAAGTCGTGAACAACACAATCAACAAGCATAGAATTCAGTGTATGGTCTACTTTTCACCTTTGCTGTGCCTTGCCCATTTTTGCTTAGAGAGTTTGGCACACAGTAAAGTTCTTGAAGGGGCACTTAAGGAAATCAGCAAGTGGGCGGTTGAAGCCATACTTAAAGTAAATCCTGAGAAGACGGACTTAATACTGCTCAACAGGAAGTACAAGATCCCGCACTGGACCCCAACTTCTTCTTCTTGATTGGCGCGATAACCGCTTACACGTTTTTGGCCGAGTTTAACAAAGTGCGCCAGTCGTTTCTTTCTCGAGCTAACCGGCGCCAGTTGTCGTCACTAAGTGAAGAAAAGTCCTTCTCCCCCTGATCTTTCCAACGCAGAGGAGGCCTTCCGCTTCCTTTGTTACCACCAGCTCGTACCGCATCGAATATTTTCAGAGCCGGAGCGTTTGTATCCATTCGGACGACATGACCCAGCCAACGTAGCCGCTGGATCTTTATTCGCTGCGCTATGTCTATGTCGTCGTAAAGCTCATCGTTCCACCGTCTGCGATATTCGCCGTCGGCAACGTCCAAAGGTCCAAAAATTTTCTGCAGAATCTACTCGACCCCAACTAGGCTGGTTAAAATCACACTACAGCTCAATATATATCCTATGAGTAGTATTGGATAGCATACTAACGAAAAAAGCACTCAGTGCCATATACGCCTGCAGAAAAGTTTTCGGTAAGACATGGGACTTATTTCCACGACTTTCACATTACGGTAGTAAAACCAATTGTCTGAGTTTGGTATCCCCACAAAACTAATACGGCTATGCAAGATGTCATTGCTCAACACTAGCAGCGCCGTCAGAATTGGGAAGGACCTCTCCGAGCCGTTTGATACGAAGCGAGGTTTCAAACAGGATGACTCGCTGTCGTGTGACTTCTTTAACCTGATGTTGGAGGGGATCGAACGAGCCGCAGACTTAATCGCTCAGGCACAATATTTTATAAGAGCGTCCAATTGTTGGCGTATACCGATGATATTGACATCATCGGCCTTAACAACCGCGCTGTTAGTTCTGCCTTCTCCAAACTGGATAAAGAGGTAAAGCGAATGGGTTTGGTGGTGAACGAAGACAAAACGAAGACCTCCTGTCTTCAAACAAACAGTCGGCGCACTCGCGTATCGGCACCCACGTCACTGTTGACAGTTACGATTTCGAGGTTGGCGGAAGGGACACCTTTCAACGCGTCAAAATGGAAGAGGGTGCTGAAGCCGCAGTATTTTATTCAGATTAGACTATGAAAAAGAGAACACTCCTCTGAACCCTTAGATAAGCGTATACATTGACAGCCAGGCAGCCATCAAAGTAATAGCAGCTGTAATGACAAACTCGCACGGCATACGAAAATGCCAGGACAGGATGGTTGAGCTAGGAACTGAAAAACATGCTACCATCTACTTGGTTTAAGGACACAAGGAAATTGAAGGAACCGAGAAAGTGGATATACTAGCCAAAGCAGACGGTAGCTAGCACGGCTGGTATACAACCACCTCTCTGCAAGCAACGACTGGAACTAGATATAGAGGTACGGTACACTAGAGAGGGCTAATTTATTGGGGCGGCAACCAGTAAATCCCTGCGAGAGGAGTATCCTAGTAGCGCTGCACCGGAAGAAGGCTTTGGACATTGTTACTAGTTTACTAGATAATACGCTACTAGATGACATTTTACGGCACTCGCACCAGGGCTGAAGAGGTGACCCGCGAACTATCTGAGTGATCGTCACTCCTCAGTAATATTTCGAGACCAAATCTCTAAACAGAGGAAGATAAAGCAATGTGTGCGCCGCGTGGCACCCTTGCTTTTCAACTTCTGAATATTGAAGCTCCCCCAGCCACCAGAGGAAGATTCCCTGGTCTCCTACGTGGACAACTGTGTAAGAATTATGTCGGGGAATGACATTTATGGCCTGTGCGCCGAAGCAAACGACTACCTCTCCTGCCTTTCCCGCTTGGTAGTATTTGGCGCAAAGAGAAAGAAATGTTGTTGGCGACATCAAAAGCCATTGACCGGGTGATTCTAAATTACGCTGCACCTGTCTGGTCGTAGACAAAGAGGTCAGTGGACCAAGCTAAAGACAAAACACTGCTTTTCGGACAGCGACGGAATGCCTTCTACTCTCCCCAATTCAACACCTACATAACGAAGCACAGATGTCCCCTGTCAAGGAGCACAACAAACTGCTCAGCAAGCATTTTTTGCTATGGTGCTTCTGCAGGTCCCACCCATGTAGACACCTGCTTGAACCTGAACTGCCTCCCAGGCACGTCAGGAGACACCTCTGCAAATACGCCGACGAGATCCAGGACAAAAGATATCGGCAACTACTGGACCGGACAGTATTTATTCAGACAATAAACGACATTCATCGGAAGACCCTTACCACCTTCTCAAACTCCCGACCCTCGAATGCCGTTATCGGAGTCCAACAGCAGATGAAGGGCTCCAGCTACCCCGAGAGAGCCGCGTAACCTTAGCTCGTTCTTACGTTCTGAATACTGTAGCAGGTTAAAGTCCTACTTATCCAAAATTGACCGCGACATACTAAACATATGTCTAGCATGTGAAGGTACCCCTGCACGACACTAAACACCTTTTCTCATACCCCATGAAACCCACCCATCTAACAGCCCTCTCCCTCTGTACCCAACAGCAAGTTTGCTGGGCCTATCTTTAGATGGGTTAGACGACGATCGGTAATGGGTGATGGATTAGATGATCTGTATACTGCTATAAACAACAAAAACTGCATATAGAGGCAGCAATGATTCAACAAGCGAACTCAAGTTGGGAAAGAACTCATGGTTCATGCAGGATCGCGAAAATCATGCCACGCAGCCACATTGTCAGATCTACAAACCATACTTTATCTCTTCCCAGGAAAGAGTGTAAACTTGTAGGGATACTGACGGGGCACTGTCTCACTCCATCTCTCCATCGTAAGCGGCCAAATTGAGGCTAGTGCAGGACGATACATACACAGCGTGTAACCAAGTCAACGCGAGCGGAACTCTGGAGCATCTACTCTGCCAAGGCCCGCACTTAGTAAAACATGAATGAACTTCTTCTGCACTATTTCCAACCTTAGAAAGTCTGGCATATCAAACAATTAACATCCTACTTAAATTATCAAAACTGTGTATTAAAGACAAAATATGATATAAATTTCTTAAACTCTTCATACAAATATTTAATATCAGTACGTATCATTTTCTGGTCCATGTGCTATCCATATTGTTGATACCGTTTCGCCAAAAATCGCCCGGTCTGGTGTCAAAGAAGTTGTTGAACCAGTTTTTAAGGACCTCTTTGTTATCGAAGGTAACGCCCTTCATATGATTTAATAGGGAGCAGGAAAGATGGTAATCCATCGGTGCAAGGTCCAGAGAATACGGCCGATGCTGAAGGGCCTCTCATTTGAGCTCTTGGAGTGCGGCTTTGACGACTTGTGCAACATGGGGCCTGACGTTGTCGAGAAGAAGTATGGTTTGACCATATCGATCAGGTCTTTTCAGTGGGATAGCCTCATTCACGGTGTTTAGCTGGGCAATGTAGAGCATCGTGGCATTTTTTTTTTGAGCATTTCTCAGCCAGCGGCCGCCGTAGCCGAATGGGTTGGTGCGCGACTACCATTCGCAATTCACAGAGAGAACGTCGGTTCGGATCTCGGTGAAAACACCAAAATTAAGAAAAACATTTTCCTAATAGCGGTCGCCCCTCGGCAGGCAATGGCAAACCTCCCAGTGTATTTCTGCCATGAAAAAGCTCCTCATAAAAATATCTGCCGTTCGGAATCGGCTTAAAACTGTAGGTCCCTCCAATTGTGGAACAACATTAACACGCGCACCACAAATAGGAGGAGGAGCTCGGCCAAAGACCCAAGAAGGGTGTACGTGCCAATTATATATATATACATATATTTCTCAGTACACCATGCCCTCCCAGTCCCATCAAACGCATATCATGACCTTCTTTGGATGATGATCCGGCTGGACTCTCGGCTTTGGCGTATCTCCTGGAGTCACCCACTACTTTCTTTGCTTCCTATTGATGTATAGGCACCATTTCTCATCTCCCGTGACGATTTGGTACAAAAAGCGCTAACTTTGACTGCGTGTTGCTCGATGGCGGACGAGATGCTGAGAAGGGATTTGAAGGCGACTTTATTAATTTTTCTCGTTGAGCTCGTGAAGTACCCAAGCTCCCAATTTTTCGATAAATCCCTTTGAATGAAGGTTATTGAGAATCGTTTTATGATCGCAGTCCATTCTTTCCACCAATTCACGACTGGTTTGGTGATCGTTCTCCTTCAAAAGTGATTTGAGACGTTCTTTATCGAATTCAGAGGCCTTCCACTGCGAGACGTGTCATCGACGTCAAAGTCGGCATTCGCCATTTTTGAACTTTGCAAACCATTTCCGTGCTGTAGACCGGCCTATGACACCTTCTCCATACACGTCACAAATGTTTTCAAAAGCACATCTTCATATTAGTCTCATTCTTTTATCAGTTTTTGTATTTTTTTTTTTTTTGGTCCGCAGGCAATCAAGTTTCCACAACTCATTTAACCCTAAAATCGGTATCATGCCCGCTTAACATGCGAATGTATTAAATTCCCTCCGAAACATACACGACATACACACATACACACCCTGCCTCCCCTTCATATTCACTTATTTGCCCTAGTTGGCTTTAACGCTTTCGCTACTAGTACCAATTCATGAGCTACGTGGAGACTGGTGACTGCACACAGCTGCACTACTACATACAAAAGTACTTAGGTACTTTCGGTGGTTTCACTTCTCAGCCTTTGGCAATTTCTTGTTGACGCTGCTGCCGCCATTGTTTGGGTGTCATTAACTTTGCGCTTTTGCAGTTATGTGCTTTGCGCACGCAACACCACGTCCTACCAATACGTAGTTACATACAGACTGTCGTCATGCATACAAAAGCGTTGACATGCTGGTGTTTGCTGGTAAAATTATATAAGAATCGAGTTCTCATCAAAAATTTATATTCCAAATTAACAGATCTGTTTACAAATTTATTAAAATTTTCGCTTCTCGCTTGTACGCTTTTCTCAACATTTCCCACGCCCACCTTTCGTGCTTTTCCCAATCATTTCTATTTCCTACTTTTCGCTCTTTCCATTTTCTGCCTTTGCTATTCGTTGACTATTGATATCAGTTTTGTTGTTGTTGTAGCAAAGCATATTGCTCGATATTGCACGTCGCTGTATTGTTCCTTTCGTTTCTGTTTTTACCCCGTGTTTTTTTTTTTTGTTGTCTGCGCTCTTGATGTCCGCAGTTGACGGCGACTTGTTGTCATTCCAACTAAATTTTCCACTTGGTCGCTTTTAATACGATTATTGCTCCTTTTCACACCCTCAATACTCGTACTCGTCCAGTTATTTCCGCTTTTTTCCACTTGTACTTTACTTTTTAATTTCTCACTTTGCTTCATTTCCTGCGCTCAATCGTTCAATTGTTGTTTTCACTCACCATTCCACTTTTCTGACTTTTGAGACTGTTGACTTACATCTTTTACACGAGTAGAAAAACCAATACATATGCACTTATTTTGCAAGTAATACCGAGGTGGACTAGAATTTTTGTCAAATTGTCCGTAAGTGAGCGATTTGCTGTTGATATGGCCATAGACATAGACTTAAGTTTTTCTGAAAATTTCATAAAAATTTATTGGGAAGTTGGAAAAGAATATTGAAGATATTTGAAGTGAAACTTCTTAGGCGTCGATGGACGAGCGGGAATGGAGAGTAAAATTTCAAGGCCATGCAACGTTTTGGGCATTTTCGTTCCGCGAGTGAGAAAGATATAACGTAGAGGAAAAGGAGAGAGAGAGCTAATCTGGATGTTGTATTAAGCCCATGTTTTTCTTGTTGTGGTGTCTGTAGTTAATTGCTTGCAGATAGCTACTCTTGCACCAACTTGACTGAGATAGGTTGAATGGAAGCCAGCTCCCATGCCACAGTTCATCTTAGAACCGTCAGTGTAGATTTCAATATCGAACCTTCCAATCACCTTCCCTTTGCCCCATTCGGCTCTCGTACCGTAAAGTCTGGAAGTTAAGGTCGATATCTGTATAGTCTGATCTTTTTTTAAGCAGCGAGGGTCCCTGTAGGAGAATCTTGCTGTGACCGTACGACACTGTTGTCCAGCTTCCTATGTATCTGAGTCTCACCGCGCTGCAAGTAGTGTAGACGCATCGAGTTCTTTAGGTGAGGCTACTTTCGATAAGATATACCCCATCAATTTGTCCTCGATTATCACAATGGGGGTATTTGGTCTTTCAAAAGTGACGCCCAAATGTCAGTAGTGAATAATTCATAGACGGTACCTATTTTATGTCAGCTTTTGTATTTGTCAAGTAGACAGCCGTAAAATTTTAGGCGATAGAAGAGCGCGCTAAAATTATTGAAACTTTATTAAGGAACTGGTCGATTTTTAAGAAAAAAATTTCGCGAAATTCGAATGAGTCGACAATCCTAAGGAAAAAATTTCAATAAATTGTTTATGTCGTGGATAGAAAAATGACTGGTAAACCAAAAACTGGACGTTCTGTTGAAGACGCCTAACAAAGACGTGTTGCTGTACAACCTTCAACATCGATATCACGCCGCTCTCAGGTAATTAGGCATTCATGAATCTGACTGACACAATCATGAAGGGCTGTTGGTTTCAGTGGTAATTCGTCGAAAATCCAACTAATGCTTCCGCACCATGAAGAGCTGTACTTTGAATAAGAATAGTGAAACCTTAAAGAATCTAAATTTGTACATACTTACTTACTTACTTAGGTGGCCATAAGAACCCGCTACCGAGTTACGGCCGACCTCACTAGCTCTCTCCAGGCGCCTCTGCTCCGCGCGCGCCTGCTCCAATTCCGTACACCGAGCGAGCATAGGGTTTCCTACACCTGGTCTTTCCACCGGAGCAATGGTCTTCCTCTGCGTCGGCTCCCTTGGACTTCGCCCTCGAATACCTTCTTTGCTGGAGCTTTCTCATCCATACGCACGACATGCCCTAGCCAACGCAGGCGTTGGATGGCGAGGCGTTGAACTACGTCAATGTGGGCGTAGAGCTCATACAGCTCGTGGTTTATTCTTGAACGGTAGTCTTCGCCAACGCACACAGGACCGAAGATCTTACGAAGAACTTTTCTCTTGAACACTCCAAGAGCGGCTGCATCGCTTTGTGACACTACCTATGCCCCTGCGCCATAAAGCAACACGGGTATGATGAACGTCTTGTAAAGTGTCAGTTTGGTCATGCGAGAGAGGGCTCGACTACTCAATTGCTTACTTAGCCCATAGTAACACCTATTAGCAAGAGTGATTCTCCGTTTGATCTCCGGGCTGATATCGTTGTTGCTGTTAACGGCGGTGCCAAGATAAATAAATTCTGGCACAACTTCGAAGGTATAGTTGTCCGAATTGACGTGCGTTCCTACACGCCGTGTAGACAGTATATACTTCGTTTTACCCTCGTTCACCGCCAGACCCACTCGTGTTGATTTCTTTTCGATAGCAGAAAACGCAGCGGTGACATCTCGCTTACAGCGGACGATAATGTCAATGTCATCGGCGTACGCAAGGAGCTGGACACACTTGTAGAAAATAGTATTGTAATTTGTACATACAAGTATTTTATTTTAAAATTACATCAAGGCTTGTCTTTTGAAAGACCCTTTAGTAAGCCTCAGCTGACACGCATACATACTTACATTGGTCGTACTCTCCCAATGCTAAGACAAAATTAAGCAGCCTGACCACAAAGCACAACATGCGGATGCTTTTGTAAAACCTGCCCCCTGCCGGTCAACAGTTTGCGGTTGCCCAGTAGCCAACACATTTACATTGCTGCCCCTTCCACATTCAGCAGTGGTATGCCACTTATTTTGCTTCATTCAATGCCAAATTTGTAGCTGCAATCGGCTATGGTACCTTTATCCACTCGCATATCGCAGACTGCGAACATTCACTTTTTTTAGGGGTCACTTCTAAGTGCCAAAATGCTGCGACAAGCAAAAGGTGTTGTAGCAGAAGAGAAGCCATAGAAGCATAAGAGTAGGTGTAAGGAGCAAATGGAGTACTTAGTTATCAGAGGTTGCAAATGCATTTCCGCCATTTTACCTGCAGCTGCAGCCATTAGAATAACCCAAATCCATGCTTTTATTACGCCTGCAAGATTAGGTGCAACAGCTTTGCTTAGGTGGCCGCCACTTTTGGGATGCAAGAACGACCTGTTGCACTCTCACAAATGGAGTCACTAATCATTTTCCTTAATTTATGGCAACATTTACTATTTAACTACCATGAAATTCTACTACTCGCGGTGTCATTTTTTTCGCGCTGGGAGCTGAGCTTCTAAGTCCAGCCTTCCAGTTCTTTATTCTTACTTTATTAGCTAAATTTTATTAAGGAAACTTAAATTTTTTATGGGTGATATTATGGAAAACTCGCTATGTATTTGTAACTTATTAGGACTTTTTTTCAATGCACTTTTTGTTGTTGGACGGATATTCTATTCACTAATATTCTGTGAAAATTAACTATCAGCCCTATCATAGAATCCGTCGTAAACTGTTTTTCGTAGAAACTAAGAAATTGTAATCATACAATTATAATAGCTCTGAACGTATATTCGAAATTCGTAGTGTAGCATTCACTGAATACACTCGTAACGTCAAATCTTACAGTTTCGTACAATTTTTTTTTGATTTTTACAGGTACAAAGTTGTAACAACACGGCAGCACTATGCCACTTTGTTGGAGCTAATAAAGGAGAAGCCAGGGATTTCTCAGGGGTTATCCAAATGCTCAAAGGAAGAGGTAGCCGAGTTTTGGTTGCAAAGCAGCTTAACAGTACAGGGTTGCCTATATTCGACGCATCTTCAGCCATTTCCATGACTCTTTGGGTCCATTCCAATCGACGAGGCTTGTCCGCAGGCAACAATATTTGCGTCAATTGAATCTTATACGGGAATAAATGCAAATCAATGCGGATAATTCGCTGTAAAGTGGTCCGAGCAATGCCCAACTGCTGAGAACGGCGATTTTGGGATGTCCTTGGCGACGTCTCAACACTGGCCCGAACAAGAGCAATATTCTCATCCTATCGCCTTGGTCGGTTTTGATTTGGCCTCTTTGGATTAGAAAGAGCACCACCAGTCGAAAATGGTGTTCTTAGAAGGCGCGCTTTTCACATTATTTAATTTTCTATACGTACGTTGAGTTTTCAGAATTGACTTCTTTTCTTGAATGTAAATTTCAACAATTTGGGAGCGCTCGAGTGACGTGTATTGTTCCATGGTAAAAATTTGCTTGGACTGATGCTTCCAACGCGGTAGGTCATTAAGCGATCTGACGTCCCTGTCCGTTAAGATACAGGGTTGCCAGATGGGTTCGTCGAATATTAACAACTCTGTATAGGTCCACCAACCAAAAATGTATCAAGCTGGAAAAAGGTAATACGAGGGGCGCCTTTTATATTTCGGGATTTGGCAACCCTGGTGCTGCAATCTGGCAACTGACAGCTGTATCGCAAAGTTTGACATTTTTTGGCTTTTACGTACTCAGAACGTTTTGAAATACCAGCGCTATTTGTGTTGGTTACAGTAACTTAAAAGATTCATCTCGGTCCAAAAATGGAATTAAATCGTGAACATTTTCGTGCGATTATTTTTGACTAACTTTCGACGTGGATTAACTCAGCAACATTGCATGGATGAACTTTATTAATTTTTTGGCGATGAAGCTCCATCAAGGGCGAGTGTTTATCGATGGTATGGTGAATTCAATCGTAGTCGTAGTTCACTCCAAGACGAATTTCGTGAAGGTCGTCGAAAATCATTTGTTGTTCCGAAAACCATTGATGCTGTGCGCGAACTGATATTGCAAGATCGTCATGTGACCTATAGTGAGATTGAGACAATCTTAGGTATTAGTGGGACCAGCATTCATTCAATATTGCATAAACATTTAACTGTCAAAAAAATTTGTTCGCGTTGGATCCCACACAATTTGTCAATCGCTCAAAAAAGGCTCGTGTCGATTGGTCGAAGGGAATGTTCAAAAAATACGATCGCGGGGCTTCGAAACACGTCTATGATATCGTGACAGGTGATGAATCATGGATTTACGCGTATGAGCCCGAAAGTAAACAGCAGTCGACTGTATGAGTGTTTCAAGATGAGCCACTTCCAAGGAAATGGTCGCCTGTTTTTTCGAAAAAACTGGGCATGTCGCAACCGTACCACTAGAACAACGCAGAACAGTAAATTCTGAGTGGTACACAACCATCTGTTTGCCAGTTGTCTTCCAAGAAATTAGGAAAACCAATCGCCAAAGGCGGATCACTCTTCACCAGGACAATGCGAGCTCTCACACATCGGCTCAAACAACTGCATTTTTGAGCACCCAAAACATCGAATTAATGGGTCATCGGCCGTATAGTCCTGACTTGGCACCGAATGACTTCTTTTTATTCCCGTACGTAAAAAACAAACTGAGTCAACGTTTTTCGACACCTGAAGAAGCGGTTGCGGCATTCAGAATGCGTGCTTTGGAGGTACCTCATTCAGAGTGGTAAAAGTGCTTCGAGAATTGGTTCAAACGCATGCAAAAGTGTATAGATCTTCATGGAGAATATTTTGAAAAACAATAAAATGATTTTCGATGATTACAATTAGTTTTTGTTCTCTAATTCCGACATATAAAAGGCACCCCCCGTAAAGGGCTGTATATAAGTACATTATCCGTTTGCACAACATATTTTATTTCAGGTGTGGTTAGATTGGAAGGCTTATATAAAGCGAAAATTGTCCGAAAACAAGCGTGAGAAAACAAGAACTGGCGATGGCCGATATACAGGGTGACAAAAATAAGTGCATATAACATTTTTTAGTGAAAAAAATTTGTCATTGATAGTAGCTTAAAACAAATTGTGAAATTTTAATAGACAATATTTGAGTAACATTATATTCAGCCAGTTTCAAAGTGGCCACCTTTAGCATGAAAAATTTGGGCTATAGGCCGTAGTTCGTCTACCGTTATGCGATCCCACTCTCAATGCAACGTTTACTTCAGGGACTCCAAAGTTTTGTGGCGTTTTGAACAGGCCCTTGCTTTCAAATTCGACCATACGCTGTAATCTAGCGGATTCAGATCCGGTGAGTAGGGTGGACATTCTTGGGAAGTAATGAAAAAGGGGAAATTAGCTTTGCACCACTCTTGCGTGGTTTTTGCTCTGTGGGCTGCATTTTGACGATGTTCAACAATGGACGAAGGTCCAGGGACTTCTGTAGACCAATTTCTGTCGTTCAAGCACGGGTACTTATTGAACCGTCCTCATACATATGTACATATGTGTGAAGCGTACAATACTCGTTATTTGGCCACCAGGACTTCTCTCACAACACTGGATGCGCATATCAAAACTGACTTTTTGATGATGACGGATGAGCTTTACTGCAATTTAAGTTATTCTAATAAGAGTCTCAGGACGACATTAATAAAAGACAAATCTGAACAATAAAACTTTAATTAATGTAAACCATGTCCTTCTTTACGGCAGAGTATTTTCAAGCAAGTACCTCCATTCACCCAACCAACTATCTCGCGTATTGGCTTCACTAGCTATGGTAGTCATGCAAGTCCTACAGCTCAGCACTATTTATTGTATATCAGATATTATTAATAAAAGTGAATAAATAAATATTTTGCGGTTTTTGAGGCATGGTAAGAAGCTGGCCCACATGCAGACTTACATACATACAAATGTATACAAGTATAAGACCCTCAGTGTCATTGAATATGACTTTACATATTTAATATTTTATTCCTCTATAGTATATAAGTAGATGTACTATATGTATACCTACATACCTACATACATACATGCATCCATGCATACACTTTAATATCAAGAAAAATTTCAGCAACATATCGATAACCACAACCAGCCAATGACGTTTCGTCAGCACGTCAAGCTGTTTGCTGCCATTATTGTAAATTGTTGTGTTAATTAAAAGTGAAAAAGAAAACAAAAACAATAACAATAACAATAACTAAATGAAAGAACAAAGTGAAAACGGGGAAAATTAAGAGCGCAATTGTGCAACGAAAGGCAGAAGCGTAAAGGGAAAAAAGTCAGTTGATGTATTGGCACACGTATTAATGTGTATGTATGTATGTATGTGGGTATGTACGTATGTATGTGTATATGTATATATGTACGTATATATGTATTTATGCATACATGCAACAAAATGTAAAATTCTACTTTTATAGACTATTCACACATTCACGACAAAATATTGACGGTTAGCGAACGCGCCGGGCGGTCTGCGAATGCGTCGCATCACAAATTGATCGCGTTAAAGTGCGCCTGCCTATACATACACACATACGCACATAACACTTACAACTGTTTGCACACCTGCACATACGCACTCGCATTTCAATCACTTTTTCATACTCCATAGGCGAATTTCAGCGTTTTTCGCCGGCGTGCAATTTGTGTGTGGTGGTTAATGCACTTGTGTTTGTGCGATAAAAATGCCAACACTGCAATTAACTGATTAAAAGCACATTTATGTTGTTATGGCTTACGCCATTCATGCTTATATGTATGTACATACATATGATTGCAGGTGATTGTGTACTCTGGAGGGAAGCTCGCTAGTGAGCTGTGCCATAGAAACGGGAAATTATGGATTACAGATTTTTCTTAAACTGTGTGTTTTTGTAGTAGTTGTAGGGTGCTGAATAATTTTACAAACTTTTTTTTTTTGAAAATATTCGCAATTGAAAAATTGAAATTTTAAAAAATGCCGCTTTCTAAGAAATTTTATCCCGAATACGTTTAGTCTTGCAAGAAAACATCATGACACAAAATTTTAGGGAAGTATCCATTTTTTGTATGCTATAAAATAAATTAAAAAAATATTATAATAAAAATATTAGTGCTTAAACAAATTAGTAGAAAAATTTTTTGTTATAATAAAAAATATTATTTTAAAAAATTGTTTGTTATAACAGAAAAATATTATTTAAAACACTTGTTTGTTAAAAGTTAAAAAAAAGTATTACCATGAAAAAAGTACTGTACAATTTTTTTTATTGGTATATAATAAAGCTTTTTATAATAATTTGTTTATTATAATAAAATTTTTTTGCACTGATTTCTTGAAACTTAAAATTTTTTTTTATAATAAACTTTTTTTATAAATATTATTTATTATACAATAATAAACATTTCTTTTTTTTCAATTTTTTTTAAACACTAATTTTTTGATACTACAGCGCACGCTCGATAACGTGAACTAATTCAAACCAAGGCAGTTCACGTTAACAAAAGTGTTCACGTTTTGGAATGCCCAAAAAGGCTAAGTAAATATATTTTTTCACATTTAAATTCACATTTTGTTCTTGTTTTCGTTACATATTAATTGAAAATTAAGTCATACGATGGTTTTATTTTTTATTGAAGCACAGCTTTCTCCCTTAACCGTCTTAGTACACTCATATCATTTTGATCGACGTCTTGATGACCAGCGCATATTAACGCCTTGTTGAAAATTTCAACTGCTTCAGTCGGCTTAATTTTCTCCAGTTGGTCTGATACGCTGCCATCATCGGATTCGTCCTCTTGTTGATGATCGTCATCTGCATTGCCCTCCTCGATATCTTCGTTCCATTCATGAATGGCTGGTAACGTGAATTCAATCTGAAATTTTTAATAAAAAAGGTTTTTTCAATAACCCACAAACATATCGCACCCTAAATACAAAAGGGTCACAACTCAAAATGTACTTCTGCTCAAATATGAACGAGAGGTTATCAATAAAACGGTCCGCGGATGACATATGACAAAAATAAATTTTTTGTTTTTTGGTAGGACTGTTATAAGCTTACATGGCCAATTTCAGCGTGATACGTCATATAGTTTGTTTTCTGTGCTACTGTAAACAAGTCAAGCTCGAGTGTGGAAAATTTTGAGTTGTGACCCTTTTGTAAATATTTAGGGTGCGATATCTATGAGCATATATGCGAACACGAACGAATCTCAGAATTTAAACTACTAAGGAGATCGACGGTGTTGCTCATCAAGGTGCGAAGTTCAGCTTCCCATTTTTCTCTTAAAACCGCTAACGGCACAATATCTTCACCAACACGAAACCAAGCCGCATCCAAAAGATTTCTAGCTGTTTTTAAGTTAATTTTTTTTTCAACGACTTGAGGAAATCAGACTTTTTGTCGCTGCTATTGAAGCTAGAAGGCTGTTGTTGTAATGCAACTTAGTGATTTTTATTGCATTCTGATCCATCGGTTGAATGAGGGAAGTAACGTTTAGTGGCATAAACATTGCCGAAATTTGCCCATACTCCGTTGTCAGTTCAGCTTCATTTGGGTGAGGAGGAGCGTTGTGGATTAGGAGGAGAGCTTTAATTGGTAAGGCTTTCTCTTTTAAAAACGATGTAACCTTAAAAAATAACCAGTTAGCCTTAAAAATGGGGGAAAAATTAAAAGGAATATTCCCCTATGGATCAAATGACTCATGAAACCATTGCTTGAAAATAGCCGACGTCATCCAGGCGGATTTCGAGCTCTTCTAGTCGGTGGGACACTGAAAGTTTTTAAAGCAGCGTGTATTCTTCGCCTTTCCAAATACCAAAAGCTTAAGCTTGTGGGATCCAGTGGCGTTTGAACAGCATAAAAACGTGATTCGCTGCTTCTCGGACTTTACCCATGGGGCTCTCTTCTCATTTTATAATAATACTATAATATACTTTTTTGATACTATTTTAATCTTTCAAGAAGAAGTTATTTTTACAAAGTTTTAGTTTAGTTCAGTTCTTACAATAAACTGAAGAATTTCCTTTTTTTAATTAAATAAATTAAAATTTTTTTTAATTTTCTTAATCATGTTAGTAAAATCATACATTTTCGAAGGAAAAATAAGGAAAAAAATGTGTACTTATCGTAATACTTTTATTCCAATAACATCTTGTATTATAGTCAAAATTTTGTATACTAATTTTTTTAAGCATTCAACTTTTTTATAATAAAATTTGTTTTATAATAGTTTGTTTTATTATAGACATTTGTTTTACTAATTTCTTTAAACACTGCACTTTGCAAAAACATTTTTTATTATAATAACTATAATAATGTACTACTATTTGCGCTAATTTTTTGGAACTATTAGTCTTACAAGAAACAGTTATTTTTACAAAATTTGAGGGAAAATCATGCATTTTCGAAGGAAACAATAAAAAACAAAGATTTGTTTAATGTAATAAAGAATTTGTTTAATAAAATAAAATTTGTTTAATGTAATAAAATTTTTTTTTTATAAAAAAAATCGTAAAAAAATAGTGAGGAAGAAATATTTTTTGTGATCTCTGAAAACAAAAAGCTTACGCTCCTATAGGAAAGTTTTAACCTGAATGCCCCACTGTAATTATAAGTTTTAGTTTTAAGGAAGAAAGAAATTTGTTTTATTTATTTATTACAAATTTAAATCAAAACCATGCATTTTCGAAAAAAAATGTTATAAAATAAAATTTGTTCAATGTGCAATAATGATTTTTAATTTGAAAAAAAAAATTTTTTAAAATAGTGATATTGTGGAAGAAGTATTTTTTGTGATCTCTGAAAACAAAAAGGTCCGGCTCCTATAGGAAAGTTTTACTTTGAATGTCCCACTGTAATTATAAGTTTTAGTTTTAAGGAAAAAATAATTTTTTTTTATTTATTTATTACAAATTTAAATCAAAATCATACATTTTCTTAAAAACCTTTCCCTTTCTGAAAAAATAGTGGTATTTTAAAAAACATATTTTTTGTGAGCTCTGAACAAAAAATGTGCTCTTATATGGAAATTTTTAACATGAATTTCCCACTGTAATTATCAGTTTAATTTGAAGGAAGAAGGGATTTTTTTAATTTATTTATTAGAAGCATAATTATGAATAATTCTATTACATTTCGAAAGGCACTCGCAGCTAAGAGTAACGGTCCGTAAGAAGGGAACATCTTCCCGCAAGTGGTGGCCAGTGGAAACGATGGCTGGGTAAGGCGCACGACTATGCAAAATGCGGTCGACTGCTTCTGTGACAAAATTTTTAGTTTACTTTTCGGAGTCTAATAGATTTTTCCTGCTAATGTGGGAGTATTCATCAAAGCTTCTCATTTGAACCATTTACGAGTTCGTAAACTTTCTCTAAACACCCAGCACTTGAATTTCTATTTGAATATGCAAGCGTTCTAAATAGAGAAATGGTGTTAAATTCGAATTAAGATGAATATTCATGTTTCAAAGTGTTTATGCAGAGTCACTTCTGCTCACTCAAAAGCTAATCAATACAAAATTGATAGAATAAAAAATAAGAAATAAAGAAACGCCCAGTGAGTTCATCTAAGCAACGGTAGCTGTTACGGTTCATTGAAAATATAAGTGACACTTTATTTGTATTTGCTTCGACAACTCACACCTACTACGCGTAAAATGGGCATTATTAGTCTGACGAATGTCTGGGAGTATACAAAAGCAGTTACAGCAAAAAGTCATTTGAAAAACATACGCACATACACACATGACGCGTCTCATCCATGAGACTTAGAATTTTGATTTAGAAAGCAAATAGACAAACAACGAAAATCCGCCATGCGGCAATAGCCTGAAAAAGCCGTTGCGCTCAGACGATTAGAGAAATGTGTCAAATTAGCGCTTATCGAAATGGCATAAATTGACACCTACCAAATCGACGGCAACAACAAAAGCAACCGCACTAAGAACAGCCGAAGCACCCACATATCGTTAAGGAATTTCTTTTTCAACCACTGATGGATGAAATGAATCAGTAAAAGTGGCAGCTAATTAACTCGTAAGCTATGCCATGCCATGTAAATGATGAACACTGCCACCAGCCTCCAGCCAACAGCCAACAGCGCAAGCCACTAGCCAAGGGTAAACATACACGCACGAGCTGATCGTGCGTGAAACTTGAATAGCAGAGGTGTTGCGTGAGACTTGTATATGGCAATGTGAGTGTGTGTGTGTGTGTGTGTATAATGATATGCATCATGCCACATATTCATACATACACTTGAGGCTGTGTACTCTCGTGCTTTATTTTCACCTCACTTTGCACGTTGCCAACAATTGGCCCGTGTGGGTGTCGATCGGTTGAGATCAGAGAAAGAAGTGAAAGATTCAGGTTGATCAAATTGATTAGTCAAACAAAAGTACATTAACGCCGCTATATATTAAAGGAATAAATTTTGATCAATTATTATTTTCGAAGAATAATACGCTTGGGTGGCCTTCAAAACCCAGTAGATAAATATTTAGGTGCACTCCTATTGCTTTGTACTGCAATGAAATGTGAGCACATTAACAACTCGAGCCTCTTGTTTGGTCACAACTTCTATATTAGGGAGGAAGAAAATTAAAAATACAAAATAAAATTAATGTGATTGAGTTTACACTTGGTGGAAATTTTTGAAATTTTCCATAAAAAACGCTAGACTATTATTCTATTGTTATTCTCTGTTAAGATCCTTTTGGATTTAAGCAATTTTACACCACAAAGAGTGTGGGGCTATCTTGTCACTAACCTTGTTTTTTTTTTTGGTTTCACCTTACTAGAAGTTTTGTAAACGAGAAATTTTCGAATGTGATGCTATATCGAGAAGAAAGAGTAGATATCTCGGCCATGGGCAGCCGGAAGACAGGCACATATGCTCAGCTCCCTCTTAGTGTCGATTGAGAGAGCTGGGTTTGGAAAGAAAGAAGAAGAAAGAAATGATCGTTGGACCTTCCCCTTCCACTAGAAACCGGACCCAGTTCGCTGGCAACAGCGGTGCAGTCAACATCGCTCCGCACGTGAAAGCTGTTTTAAAGGTGTGCTAGGATTTTGCACTGGCGAAGATGCAGCGACCGTTGGAGCAACGTTACTCGATCAAATTTCGCGTAAAGCTAAACAAAAGGAGTACCGAAACCATTGGGCTACTCAAGGAGGCTTACGGGGACCAATCTCTGTCCAGTGCCTAGGTAAAACGGTGGCAAAAGTCATTCAAGGAAGGCCGGGAGGACGTCGAAGACGAACAGCGCTCTGGAAGGCCTTCGACAACGCAAACAGGCGAAGATGTGAATCGCCAACATGGGGGTTCCGGTGCTTCCCCACCCTCCCTACAGTCCAGACCTGTCCCCTCCGGACTTCTTCTTGCTCCCGCGCCTGAAAAGAAAGCTGAAAGGGAGGCGTTTCTACTCCATCGAGGCGATGCAAAAAACTGTGACAGCCGAATTGAACGCGATTCCGGCGGATGAGTTTAAAAAATGTTTCCTGCAGTGGAAGGACCGCTACCAGCGTTGTATTGACTTGACGCTCAAGGGTCCTATTTTGAAGAATATTAGTTGTATAAGCCAAGAGTTTTAATAAAACTCCTTAAAAAAAAATAAGGCTCATTACTTTTCAATCAAACCCTGTAAATTAGAGAGGAATATGATTGGCACTTAATTTTCTCTTTTACATTGCGTTCCGATAATCTACTTTTATCAGCCACTTCTGTCGAAAAATCGGACTATCGCGTTTCATTGGGTATGGGAATAAGTTTCCGCCCTCTTAAAAGATGTGTCGCTGCTGCTACTATTTTTGTGGTCGCTCTAGAAATATACTGGTGATTTGGCGGTGTATATGTGAGGTCTCGATCGCAGTAGTTGACATTCGTTTGAAGCGTAAAGATCCTTTTTTATTTGACGTACAAAATGTCTAGGTTCGTCCGGAAAAAAACAGCATTTGTGGGAAGTCATGTTTCATTATTATCTTTTAAAGAAAAGTGCAGCTGAAACGTGTCCATATTGATCAATATTGACGGTAATCACGCTCCATCAAATATAACTTGTAAAGGGTGGTTTCGACGCTTTCGAAGTGGCAATTTCGACGTGAGAGATAAAAACTGCAAAGGGACACCGAAAAAATCTTTACAACTACAACAATTATTGCATGAAGACGCATCTCGAACCCTTGCTGATACGAGGTGTGCTCAAAAAGTATCGCGAATTTTTAATTTTCGCCCAACGTATATTCGAATTTCGATTTTTTTGTGGCGATATGTTGGTACTCATGACTCTCACTCATGCTGACGAATTCGGCCATTTAGAATGTTCAGTTAATTGTTGACAGCTGCTTTGCTTGGACGTGCTTCGGCTCGCCTTCGATTTTTACCCATTCAAAAAGATGGATCAAAGAACCCATATCAAATTTTGTGTGAAAAACGAAATTAAATGCGCGGATGCATTCCGACTTATCGGTGGTACAAAATGTTCTCAGAAGGCCGAGAAGATGTGAACGACAAAAAGCGTGCCGGACGCCCGAGGACTTCAACAACAGTCGAAAAAATTGATGAAGTGAAGAAAATTGTTATGGAGAATCGTCAAATCTCCGTTAGGGAAGTTGCTAAGTTGCTAAGGACCTGGACATATCGATTGGCTCGTGCCATTCGATTTTTTTCATTGATTTGGTCATGAGACGGGTCGCCGCAAAATTCGTACCAAAATTGCTCCATTTCGACCAAAAGCAGCATCGCATGAACATTGCCAATGAGATGTTGGACTCTGTCCACGACGACCCAAATTTGCTCCAGAGGGTCATAACTGGTGACGAATCGTGGGTTTATGGTTATGACGTGGAGACCAAGGCTCAATCATCTCAATGGAAGCTGCCGCATGAACCAAGACCGAAAAAAGCGCGCTAAGTTCGGTCGAATGTAAAAGATTTTCTTACCGTTTTCTGCGATTGCCGGGGCGTTGTGCATCATGAGTTCTTGCCACGGGGTAAAACGGTCAATAAGGAATATTACCTGCAAGTTATGTGCAATTTGCGCGAAGCAATCCGCAATCCGCCAGAAACGCCCGGATTTGTGGAAGAACAAAAATTGCCTCTTGCATACCGATAACGCCGATAACCATAATGTGGGAGCACATCGCTGGTTGTCCGCGACTTTTGGGCCAAAAACTACACACTAATGATGCCACAGCCACTTTATTCCCCAGATCTGGCCCCCTGTGACTTTTTCTTGTTCCCGAAACTGAAGAGGCCCATGAAGGTACGACGACGCTACGCTACGATTGACGAGAAAAATACGCCAACGAAGGATGAGTTGAAGAAGAAAACAAAAAGGATTTTTTGAAGTGCTTCGAAGATTGGAAAAAACGTTGGCACAAGTGCATAATATCTAATAGAGACTACTGTGAAAGGGAAAAATATATATTAATGAATAAATAAATAATTTTTGAAAAAACACAAAATTCGCGATCCTTTTTGAACACACTTCGTATATTCTATTTACAAGAAATCACTTCAAAGATTCACTTCAGCGTGTCTCATCGAAATGCTCTAATTATACGAGGGCGGTTCAAGAAGTACCCCCTTTTGATTACAGAGGGAGTTCCGGAGAGAAGTGGACATTAGCATCGTGTGCTGCCACCTATCAAACGACGGCAAATCAAATTTCAGACTGATTGATAAGTTAGTTTGAGTTTGACAGCTGTTCAAGTAAGATATGTTTCGTGATTTTTGCTAAGATGGAAAAAGAGGAGTAATTCGCTTTTTGGTTTTGGATGGGAAAAAATGCGAGGATAAAAGCCATTTAAGGCCACAGTTAGATATTGGTTCAACGAATTTAACATCCGTTTTTGATGAGGAGCGACCAGAACGCCCAATGGTTTTCTCCCGGTGAATCTGCTCCAAAGAAGGCGAAGGCAGTCCCATCGACCGGAAAGGTCATGGCGACGATTTTTTAGAATGCGAACGACGTCATCCTCATGGATTTTTTAAAAAAAGGAAGAACGATAACTGGACAATACTACAGTGAGTGAGCTACTTTCGCAAAAAATTGAAGGAGACACGGCCGAATTCGGCAGAAAAGAACGTGCTGTTTTACCACAATAATGCATCAGCAAAGATTCGGCCACGACGACGCAGTGGACTGCTCGTTCTGTGGCAGTTGTAGTTAGAATACAGAACATATTTTCTTTCTGTACCAGAGATATATTTCTGAAAGAACGTCGATCGAAGCAATAATAAAAGGGAGAGTAACGTGAGGCAACATTGTAAATCATATGCAGCAATCGATGTCGGTGTGGGCCAAGATGAAAAATGGCATATCACCTTTTACCCAAGAGCAAGTGGTTTTTATCTAGGAGGCAGTTATTGACATTATGGTCGAGGTCAACGACAATAAGAAATCGGTTATTGCGGTATCGTGCATAGAAACTGATGGTTACTGTTCGAAAGGAAAATAAATAAAATCATACGGGTGAACGCAAGGACCGACTGAGCAAGAGTCCGCGGCGCCCGAGGCTCCAAAAACTTGTGGAGAAAAACCGCTAGAAACGATTACTTTGAAGGTGCTACAGGCGGATTGTACCATGCCAAAGGGGACACCGATTGCAAAATATTTGCTCTAATACAAGAGTCATGGGCAAACGGTGGCCAATGGTATACATCTGTAGGCGCCAAACTGCATGAAGTGCGTTATGAATTGCTTCCCACGTGCACTTGCCCCGTGTCGCACCCCCGTATTCACCTGATCTGGCTCCCTGCGAGTTTTTCTTGTCCTCTAATGCGGGAAAAAAATTTAGGCCAAACGAGGAAGTTACTGCCGAGACAGAAGCGTATTTTGGAGAGTTTGATAAATTCTATTTTTTGGAGAGGTTAAAAAAGGGACGGAGTGTTGGAAGAAGTGTATATTTCTAAAAGGGGTCTATGTTTGAAAATAAAAATTTTTGAAAAAAATGGTGTTTTAATTTCTTACACGGATACTTAGTGAACCCCCTTTACCGCTTAATCATTTAGAACGAACACCGCTCGCGTGCGGTGGACATAAATACTATAGCGCACCAAGTGCTTGATTCGACATTGTTGTAATACTTACGACACATACTTCTGGCCACGGGTAGATCGGGGACGCTCGAGGGAACTCCTAAGGCTAACAAAGCCCCAGCTCTCGAATTTGGTGGGTATCCTTACCGAACATTGTCCGTTAGGTGTTCATGCCGTGAGATTTGGGATTGCCTCAAGTCCGTTCTGCAGAAACTGTCTGGAGGACGTTGTGGAATCATCTCAACACCTTCTTCTCAGCTGCCCTGCTCTCGTCTGGCAAAGACTTAGACATCTGGGCTCTCACTTTTTCGCAACGCCTGCGGATATAGCCGGTGTGAATATCATAAATTTGGTGAAGTTCATCAGTAGCTTGTTGAGGCTAGCTACGAACGCAAATCAGTCCCCGTCGGCATCGTCGTAAAATATATGGACATCATAGTCTCTAATACCAAGGCTCCTTGTTCCATCCTTCTCCTTTCTCCTCTCCCATGTATGGCACCACAATGGACGAATTTTCAATATCTGTCTAAGTGTGCCCTTAGCTAGGGCAGCCATCTAACCTAACCTAACCTACGACGCATAAACAAATCGTGCCTGCCAATCGCTTGGCCAATCGTTATTTGTACTGACTTTTGCATATGGTTCCTGGTCTTAGCCATGTTTACCACGTGCACCAAAATCCATCTACTACTTTTTATTAGTTATTTTATTTATATTTTTTATTCATATTTAATGTTGAAATAATAAAACATTTTTCGGTACTATTTTTAATTATTTTTTATTATTTGGTTACATTTTTGTCAAAAAAAAAAAAGGACACGAGCATCTAGTGGTTAAAAAAATATACTCGTATGTACAAAACAATGAATTCATTACACATTCGCAATTTCACGAAAATAAATGAAAACAAATACAACGCACATTTTCATACATACCACACGTGTGGTGCTCTTCTTATTTATCTGCCAAATCTGTGGATGTCTAATGACCAGCTGTTAATTGTCTGTTAAGTGCCTCTGTTAGCTACCACGGAGAGCACTCACGCTCACATTCGTAAATACATACAAACTTTGTGCATATATGCTAAGCTGCGTAAGTACGTTAGTTTTTGTATGGCTGAAAAGTTCCACGCATTCGCGCTAAGTGTTTTAATTAACACTTTCGCCGCCATATTTGCGTAACATGATGATGTTCTTAGGGCAGACGGACATAGGCACAAACATAAATTCATAGTAGCGGTGCCTCTTTCTTTGAATAATTGGCGCTTGATTTTGAATTTGTGCGATAGAGATAATACTTGAATGCAAATGAGTGCGCGATTCAAGTTGGTTTCGGCAGCACTTCAATGCTAAGGTCTGAGCAGAGTGCATTTAATTTTTATTTTGTCTTTCATAAATCTTCTCTCATTAAAGATTTAAATCGATTCATGAAGATTGAGAAATTTTTGCCGAAAAAACCTAAACGAGCGACATATTTTGAGGAAGGAATCTAATCTTCAACTTAGCTTGAGATGCATAAATTGTCGTAGTCTATTATTTCAACCCCTTGATTTATTTAGTAGTTTCACCGCCTAAAGAAGTTCTAAAAAAGGGAATTACTTGCTTCGAAACGCTGTGTAGGTGAATTAGTCTGGTCGCGGTAAACTTTATTAAGTCTTCCGCGTTTTTTGCAAAGCATTCAGAAAGCGTACTGTAAACTAGCACATCAATTCCTTTGATGATTTTTTGCTTTTATTTCAATCTCTAATGATTTGGTGTCTTAATGAAATAGAGATAGATATATGAATGAGATTTGCACTTCGACCTCATGGTCTTTTTTGCCCTCTACTCATCCAAACCCAGTTCCCTTATTGAACTCAGGATAGAGCTAGGTTCGATGGAGCGTATGTGTTTTTCCTTCGGTTGCAGTTGGCCAAGATGTGTTAACCTTCTCCGCGGTATAGCGCTGCATTCCAGGAGAAGGTGCATTAGAGTCTGCTGGGGTTGGTCGCAGAAACGGCAAGAGTCCGTAGACCAAATCCTGATCATGCTCAGATGACTTCGCAGTCTGCAGTGCCTGTGAGGATACCCGTGAGCATTCTTATGTTATCATTCGGGAGGGTTATGAATTGTTTAAACCTCTTTTGGTTGTACCCTCCCAGTAAAGGTTTCGCCTGGCGAGCCCCATAGTTTGGCGCGAGCAAACCTCCCTTAGCCCTAGCTTTTCACTCCTGAGTTTTTCCTTAATGGTGTATTGTCCCATGGCAAGGAAGGTCTCGGGTCCTATTAAAAATGAGGCTGCAGCCTGTCTCGCCAATGCGTCCGCTACTTCGTTCCCAATTATACCCCTATGTCCTGGGATCCAAATTAGCTGGATGCAATTGTGCATTCTCGATACATTCAAGTACCAGTGAGAATTTGATCTCACAGGACGATAGCGTCATGAGTGCCGCCTGACTGTCGCTCAGAATGGCGATTCACTCTTCCCTACCTAAGTTTATCTCTGCATATAGACAGATGGCATACATCTCCGCTTGGAAGATGCTTGGAAAACTACCCATCGGCATAGATCGTTTGGTTCTGGGGCCATAAATTCCAGCGCCTATACCTTCTAGGCCGCCGTAGCCGAATGGGTTGGTGCGTGATACTATTCGGAATTCACAGAGAGGTCGTTGGTTCGAATCTCGGTGAAAGCAAAATTTATAAAAACATTTTTCTAATAGCGGTCGCCCCTCGGCAGGCAATGGCAAACCTCCGAGTGTATTTCTGCCATGAAAAAGCTCCTCATAAAAATATTTGCCGTTCGGAGTCGGCTTGAAACTGTAGGTCCCTCCATTTGTGGAACAACATCAAAACGCACACCACAAATAGGAGGAGGAGCTCGGCCAAACACCTAACAGAAGTGTGCGCGCCAATTATTTATTTTTTTTTTTTTTATACCTTCTGGGGTCTTCGAGCCATCTGTGTACCAGTACAGGGTACACCTCTGGAGTTTCTTTTCAAATGCAGGTCTACTCCAGTTCAACTTGTTGTTCAGATCTATTCTGAACTTCTTTTCGTATTTGATCACCTTAGTGATATCGTCCCTGGGTAGCTGGATGAGTGGGAGCTGCAGCTTTAGCACTTCCATGTTTTTATATCACATCACTTTTCCTCTCCCGAAGTCTTCCCTAATAATATTCAGCAGGGTGCGCTTGGCTGATTGCTAAATGACTATATAGAGCGGTGTCAGATCGAGCATCACCTCCATCGCAGCTGTAGGACAGGTCCGCATCGCTCCCATGATGCACACGCTGAAGCTTAGTTAGCGCTGCCCGCACTGTCGAGAGAGTGACTCTAGATGCCCAAGCGACCGCTCCGTATATCAACATTGGTCTTAATATCATGATGTACATCCATCTCAGGGTTCTTGGATTACAGCCCCAAGATTTTCCTGATTGACGTTTGCAGATCTTGAGAGCCTTTGTTGCCTTGGACAGGGTTGCCTCAGCATGCCTTTTCTAGTTTAGCTTGGCATCCAGGTCACGGTCAAGATACTTAACTTCTGGTGGCTTGGTGGCTTTGATCATCCATTCCCGGGCTTTTTTCGAACAGCAGTTGCTCTCGGAAAGCAGAGACTAACATCATTCCTTATGGACTATTTTTGCCGTCATTTTATATAATATCAAGCAACAGGTTTTTGGCGGCCGCCGTAGCCGAATGGGTTGGTGCGTGACTACCATTCGGAATTCAGAGAGAACGTAGGTTCGAATCTTGATGGAACACCAAAATGAAGAAAAACATTTTTCTAATAGCGGTCGTCCATCGGCATGCAATGGCAAACCTCCGAGTGTATTTCTGCCATAAAAATGATCCTCATAAAAATATCTGCCGTTCGGAGTCGACTTGAAACTGTAGGTCCCTCCATTTGTGGAACAACATCAAGACGCTCGCCACAAATAGGAGTAGGAGCTCGGTTGAACACACAAAAAGGGTGTTGTAGTGTTGTAAAAGTTAGAAAATTTCTTCATATATATTTTTGAAGTGAAACTTCTTATTCGTCGATGAACGAGCGCGAATGCAGTTAAAATTGCAAGGCCATGCAACGTTTTGGGCATTTTCGTACCGCAAGAGAGAAAAAAGATATAATATAGAGGAAAAGGATATTAGATACACGTTAGGCTATTTTAGCTGAGTTTTTCCTTGTGATTGCTAATTTCTATTGAGAAATAACACTGCCTAGTTCTTGGCGTTATATTTCCTTGAATTTGAAGAGGTCGAGCCAAGGAGCACCAGGAGATTTGGTGACTCCTAAAACACTCAGGCTAAAAAGCCCATTGTATTTAAAGCTCTGGAAAGGGGGTAGATAGTCAAGGAGGGAGGGAGAAAAGTGTCAGAGAAAGAGATAGGAAAGAATAGAGACAGAGATAGAGATAGTTAGTCCTGTGAGAATTTTCCAGATTCTTTGGCGAATCTGTAAATATCCTCCAGTTTTAGAGAACGAATATCACTCATTCCCATGACATCGGAACCCAATACCCGTAGCCGCGCTCTAGCAAAGGCAGGACACTCACAGAGAAAGTGCTCAGTGCTATCCGCCTCCTCCAAGCAGGACAGGCATACCGGGTCCTCGATGATTCCAATGGTGGTCATATGCTGACCCCATGGGTTGTGTCCTGTAATGATGCCGACCATCAACCGAATGTCTTTCCTTCTAAGTTTTAGTAGAAAGTTTGACAGTTTTCTGTTCGGACTTGTCACAAAACACTTTGCAGTTCTGCAGCGTTCTAGACCGGACCATCGCTCTTTATGTAGATTGCCTACATAATCGTTGATCCAATTCTTGATCCCTGCGGGACTGATTCCGATTATTGGCTCTGGCCCCTGTGGGGGCACCGCTGATCCACGGTTGGCCAATTCGTCGGCAATTTCGTTTCCTTGAACACCGGAGTGTCCTGGAACCCATATAAGTACAAGCCTGTGCTGTCTTGCGACAGAATTAAGCTTCTTCTTACATTCTTGAACAATCTTCGAGGTTTGCTTCGCGTTCTCCAGGGCCTTCAATGCAGCCTGACTGTCACTGAAGACTCCAATCTGTTTCCCGCTCCATCTCCTCTCGATTATCCATTCGGCTACTTTTAGGATGGCAAAAACTTCTGTTTGAAAAACAGTTGCCATTCCCCCCATAGCATAGTGATACTTATAACTATCGTTTAAGTACCATCCGGCTCCAGACCCTATTTCAGTCTTGGACCCATCGGTAAAGAAAATATCCGTCAAACCTCCCTGCATGCATTCTGGATTGCTCCATTGCTCACGCAATGGAAATCTGACATCAAATTTCCTTCCGAATGAAACTGTGGGTATCAGGTCATCTTTAGGTGCCAAAAACAGTGGATACTGCTCCGACAGCAGCTTAAAGATTTCTCTGTGTCCCGTAGTTCCATTTTCGTGCCAGAAACCATATTTATGGAGTCTACACATTGCTTTTATTGCTTCCTGTTGTATCTTAAGATCCAGGGGGAGCAAATCAAGCATAGCATTTAGGGCATCACCAGAGGTTGTACTCATGGCACCCGTGATGCATTTCCGTGTTATATTTCCTTAGTACCTACTGTTTGCGGTGTTTTTTGGTCTCAATTTTTTTGTCTTTTTTTTTGGTGCCTATTTTTCTGGCTAGACTTGTACTATAAAGTGCTATCCATTCCGGCGTCGGATTTATTGGTATTGCCTTGCGGTAATTTTTACTGCTGTGGTCCTGGAATCGCTGCGTTTGTGCGGGTGATAAACGCTCGAAGTAGTGCGCTTTGTTGCCACGGTTTGTGTCCGGCGTTTACCTACACCGGTCGACCTTCTCAGCTTTTTGTAAATTTTGTCTATTTGTATTCTCTGCAAATGTTCTTTAGATATATATTCTTTCCCCCTTCTCTCTCTCTCTCTCTCATTCTCTCTCATTCTCTCTCGGGTCTCTCCCTCTTTCTTTGACTGCCTTGAAAGTTCCACTTCTATTATGTGTACTACGCTACACGCACTTTTCTTTATAAATTTTTTTTAAATATTTGGAAAGAAGTTTGTGCAATGATTTGTCAATTTCGTCTTTCCTACGATATCCGGTAGAGGGCACAACAGTTAACTAGACTTTCTTGAAATCTATTTTTTATGTTACTAATTTTTTATAGAAAAGCATGAGAAATATTTTCTTTTATACATTCACATTTCAAGTACGAACTGAACCAACCTTAAGAATATCTATGCAGTACGAAGTTTTTCCTACAAAATGTAGATACCTTCAATTATGGCACCTGCGAGCGGTAAATGGTTATCATAAGAAGCTTTATCATGGCGGTAGTTCACGCGAATCCAAATAAGGGTGTTCACTTTGAGTCCAATTGGAGGAAGAAAGAGAGGCCGACCAAGAAAGAGATGGCTTGATGACGTAAAAACAGATTTAAAAGCGATGAACGTTCGTAATTGAAGAAATTAGGCAAGAGAGAGACTGAATTGGAGGAGGATTGTTGATGAAGCTGTGGTCCACCACAGATTGTGAAGCTAAGAGAGAGAGTTCACGCGAAGGCTTGGCATTACCTCTAAAAGGCGACCGCTTTAACCCCAAAAAAAAACGATTTCTGTCGAATTCGGAGCCACCCCCTAAGTAGTCATTCAAAACCTCACTCGGCTAAGGCGGCTGGCACACGGCGTGATTTAAATTATCAACCTACCATTTTGACAATCTGTTGCATGTTTCTTACCTTATGTTTTCCGTTGCTTTAATTGTTTCAAGTCTTATTTTTGGCTTGCCATTTTACCCGGAAATTCTGTACGCTTTTCTTCTGGAATGCTTTGCAGAAAGCGCCTTAATCTGCGATGAATTAAATATTTCCTTTGTTTGCACTCACCTTCCTGCCTTCGTACTTCTTTTGGCCTTTCAACAAAGCTGCCCAAATTAGCTGCACCCTCAACCCGCTCACCCTCCGCAGTTGACCAACACTTGATGTGGTTAGTAGTTAATTACTACTAAAAGGATAATCATGTCGCAGCCTAGAAGTGCGTTAATGCGTTTTTCTAATTTATTTCAGAAGTATTTGCACTTATTCACTCAGCCTCCTTTTTTTCTGGAATTTTTCTGCTTTCGCAATAATTCTCAGAAGTTAAATATATTTTTGGAAGAATGTGTAGTAGGCCTGCAGTCAAACGTCAACTAGTTGTGAAATGCCTTTCAACCAGTAGTTTGTTTTGCAGCTGAAGTATTGCGCCTGCAATTTTTTTTTCAAAGCTTCCAACTGGTATTTTGGACATGGCAATGTCCTGTGGAAGAGGCAAACTTAAAGTTATACAGCTAATGCAGCAGCATTTTACTAGTTAATGAAATAGTTTATAATAAGCAAAAGACAATGCGACTAGTCCAATTTGGGATGAAAATCACTAGTTTTGGATGAGTCAAAAGAAATACAAATTTATAGTTAATAATAGTTAATAATCAGTATTCTACTAGTTAACGAAATAATTCATAATAAGCAAAACACAATGAGACTAGTCCAATTTGGGACGAAAATAACCAGTCGAAAAAACAGAAATTTATAGTTAATAATCAGTATTCTACTAGCTAATGAAATTGTTCATAATAAGCAAAACACAATGAGACTAGTCCAATTTGGGACGAAAATCACCAGTCGAAAAAAATAGAAATTTATAGTTAATAATCAGTATTCTATTAGTTAATGAAATAGTTCATAATAAGCAAAACACAATGAGACTAGTCCGATTTGGGACGAAAATCACTAGTTTTGGATGAGTCGAAAAAAGTAAAAGTTTATAGTTTTAATAATGTAATTAAAAATACTGTAGTTTTAAAATGTGATCAAAACTATAAATTCTTATTTACTTTTTCTTTGTGATTAAAAAATGAAATTAAATTTTTCTCAAAATGTTCTCATTTAAAATTTTTTATTCGATTTAATAGGATTTTATTTCTCAGCATTACACATTTCATAAAACTTAAATCTCTATTCTGTTATTCCACTCCACTTTGCCTGTTATTTAAATACTCTGTGATTTGTCTTTCAATTTTTGAAGTAGTTAAAAGTTCGATTTCGGCATTCGGTACCCAGCTGATTGTCTCCATCACTCCACAATTGCAAGCGCCTAATCCTCGTTGCACATAATGGTTAACGGGAACCCGGTGGAATTTATCGAAAGCTTTTGCTATCTCGGCTACACTATCACGGCAGACGGCGGAGCAGATGAAGATGTCAACTGCAGCCTAAACAGAGCAAGGGCGACGTTCAGGCGAATGCAAACACCTACGAAATCCCTATTTCACTAAATGAATTGGTTTCTGTTATTTTTGATTTTAAATGAAATTAAAACTTAATTTTCTCAAAAATATCTTAGTTTTCTAGGTTACATCTTTTTTACAATTAAAAATAATCTGGTAACGAGGATCTTTCAAGTGCAATTAGAGCCTTCACAAATCATGAAAATCCTAAAATAGGTGGCATTAATTAAGTATTTTGAAGTAGAATTAGAAAAGTATTATCTTCTTTATATTAGGTGTATATACGAGGGTGGATTTTATATTTCTGGTTTTGGGCACTTCTAGAGTTGTCAAGCGCCAGCTTGAACGTTTTGACATAGTGTAACAGTAACTAACTTTATAGTCATATTAGTGTGGTTTACAGTGGCTTTAAAAATGCATCTTGACAAAAACATGCAATTAAAACACTGACTCTCACATTTCGCCATATTTTTAATGACTTAGTGCGCTGGAAAATACATCCCTAGCTGACTTCCAGTAAAAGCTTGGTGACATTCGGTGCAGTGCAAGCGAAGTTATTGCGTTTAAAGTGTCAGTATATTTGTGTAATCGGTACAAAAATGAGTTTCGAACAAACAGCTAATATCAAATTTTGTTTCAAAATCAGTAAACTCTTTACCGAAGCATTTGAATTGATGAACAAAGTTTGTGGTGATGATTGTCCATCTCGTGCTAGAGTTCATGAGTGGTTGTGTGACGCGTTTCAGAGATATTTAAGAGGATATAAATGACAAAGAACATTCAGGCCGCCCAAAATCAGTAATCACCGAAAACTCCATCGAAATTGTTTGTAAATTTATCAAAAATGAACCGAAATCACCGTTGAAATTCATGGAATCGGAGTTGAATATCTCCAAAACATCGATTTATCACATTTTACCTGCTCATTTGGGCTGCCGAAAGGTCTGTGCACGTATCATTCCGCACAAGTTAACTAAGGACCAAAAATTGCGCAGAACTCAAAATTCGAAAGACCTCATTCAAGAGGCGAGAAGCGAGAAAAGACAAGAACTTTCTTTACAACATTGTAAGTGGTGATGAAACGTGCGGTTTCCAACATGAACCTGAGACTGAAACTAAGCGTCAAAGTGCCGAATGGAATGCCCCAGACAAGCCACCACCAAAAAAATCGAGTTTGGTCAAAAATCAAGTCGATGCTCATTTGTTTTTACGATTCAAAGAGAATTGCCTACAAGGAGTTCGTGCCAATGGACCAAACCGTCAATGCAATTTTCTATCTTGGCGTTTTGAAGCATTTGTTGCATCGAATTCGTCGAATTCGCCCTGAATACCGCGAAAGAGGAAGCTGGCGCTTATTGCTGATAATGCACCATCTCATAGATCTATTCTTGTGACTGATTTTTTGACTAGAAATCACATTTTAACCATAAGTCACTCACCGTATTCGCCTCACATGGCACCCTGTGACTACTTCCTGTTCGGAAAATTGCGTTCGACCATTGAAGGAAAACATTTTGCGTCCGTAGAGGCCATCCAAAAGGCTTGTACTGACATCCGAACATTCCGGTGAATGACCCGAAAAACTCTTTCGAAAAGCTTTTAGATCGCTCAAAACAGTGTATCGAGGCCAGAGGGGACTATTTTGAATAAATAAACTCGAAGTTATCGGAACAAAGCTCCTGTCGTTTATGTTTTAGCTCAGTCTTGTTTATTTTGGACTTCACCTTGTAGATTTACTGGCGACCATCTTTATATACAAATATAGTGGGCTCTAATTCAGAATTGGAAAGAATCTCTCGAAGGCGTTTGATGCCAAACTAGGCTTCCAGCAAGATGGTTGCTTATCGGGTGACTTCTCTAACCTGATGCTGGAAAATATTGAACGCACCGCGAAACTCAATCACTCGGGCACCATTTTATAAAATATATAGAGCGTATGTTTGCGCGATATTGACCATTTGCGGTTGTATGTCTACTCTCACCCACCAAAGATTTTTTACCGAATCGTATGACTACCCTCGGAGACCACAAGAAAGAACTATACTAACAGTATAACATTCAAACAGTATTTATAAAAAAAATGTATGAATCTTGGTTATCCTTCATAATCTGACATGCTTTTTATCATTGCTCTTTCAACGGAAATGAATGTCGACCGGTGCGACACTCATGTCCAAATTTAATACGTCCACAAAAGATTATTATCATCGATCCTCACAAAGGCGCAGTTCATTCCGCCTTTTCTGTACTGGATAAAGAAGCGAAGCGAATGGATCTGATAGCGAACGAGGACAAGGTAAAGCACTTTCTGTCATCAAACATCGACTACCTTCCGTATCGATACGCACGTCACTGTTGTTGACAGCTAAAATTTCGAGGTAGTAGGAGACTTCGTATACTTAGGAACCAGCATTAACACCAATAACAATGTCAGCCTTGAAATCCAACGTAGAATCTCGCTTGCCAACAATTGCTACTTTGGACTAAGTGGGCAATTGAGTAGTAAAGTCCTCTCTCGACGACCAAAACTAACACTATACAAGACTCTCATCATGCCCGTCCTATCGCATGGCGCAGAAGCTTAGACGATGACAATATCCGATGAGGCGTCCCTTGGAGTGTTTGAGAGAAAGATTCTGCACAGGATTTTTGACCTTTACACGTTGGCAACGGCGAGTATCGCAGGCGTTGGAACGATGAGCTGTATGAGCTTTACGACGTCATCGACATAGCGCAGCGAATAAAGATTAGCGGCTTTGTTGGATGGGTCATGTCGTCAGAAAGGAAACAAACCGGCTCTGAAAGTATTCGATGCGGTACCAGCTGGTGGTAACAGATGACGAGATAGGCCTCTTCGGCGTTGGAGAGATCGGCTGGTGAAGGACTTGGCTTCACTTGGCGTGTGCAAACTGGCACCGTTTAGCACGAGGAAGAAGTGACTGGCGCGCTTTGTTAAACTCGGCCAAAATCGCGTAAGCGGTTATCGCGCCAATCAAGAAGTAGAGAAGCCTGCTTTAATGTCCATATACAGAGTTTGATTGAAAAGTAATGAGCCTTATTTTTTGTAAGCAGTTTTATTAAACCTTTTGGCTTATATAACTAATATTCTTCAAAATGGGACCCTTGAGCGTCAATACACCGCTGATAGCGGTCCTTCCACTGCAGGAAATATTTTTTAAACTCTTCCGCCGGAATCGCGTTCAATTCCGCTATCACAGTTTTCGGATCGCCTCGATGGAGTCGAAACGCCTCCCCTTCCGCTTTCTTTTCAGGCGCTGGAACAAGAAGAAGTCCAGAGGGGACAGGTCTGGGCTGTAGGGTGGGTGGGGAAGCACCGCAACCCCCATCTTGGCCAATGCAGAGGTGCAGAGGAAGGCAAAAAACAAAATTTAGATAATTTTTTTTTTTTATTAATTTTTTTTTTTTTGTCGTTTTGATAGCTGAACAGTCAAACATTAGGAGTTGTCATATAAGATACTCCAACGCATTCGACTTTTAAAATATGTGAAACGAAAAAAATCTGAATCTTATCCAAACTCCTAACGAGAGTCAGTATTTGAATAGAATTTCATTCTAATTCAGTGGTCGTTTCGCCGATCTCACGACTATTAGTTGCCTTGGAATGAACGCTAAGATATAAATGGCTAGGATTGATCCAGCAAGGACAAAAGGACAACGAATTCTGCATCAGCAAGCCCAAAAACTTTGGTATACCATTTTTTTAATTTTTCCGGTGAATATTCTAGTTTTCTCTATGAAAAAACAGTGTTTAGGTTCTCAGGCAGTTCGTGGATGGCTTCATTCCTTAAGATGGATGGGAAATTTAGGTACTTCCTCTGATGTTTTACTGTTGATTAGAACTGCAAAAAAAGAGCTCCAAAACGAATGTCAAGACATCTAATCTTTTGGTTTTAAAATTTTTCTAAATTTTTTGATATAATAATCAAAAAAATTGAAATTTGCGCCTAAACGCATTTTTCCAAAACCATTTAAGAGCATTAAAAAAAAGAGCAATTATGAAAATCCGTCGAAAATTGCTTTCTCTAGGGTTTTTGAACAAAATTTTTTCGACCAATTTGTATTTCTTTACTTCAATACACTTAGGGCGGCATTTTTTTTGTCAAGACAACTAGCAGGTACAGCACTCATACAACATAAAGTCCATTGTGCTAGACTTGGGTTCCCCTTTCAATTTTCTTTAAATCTATCCGACTTTCGAAGACATCTAAGTAGATCTTGTGGTGCCAATGAGCCAAGGTTGTCACTTCTCATCACAAAAGCGCCAAAGACCTCAAGCCTGTTTCGCGCGAAGGCCGGACAGACGCAAAGAAAGTGGTCCGCCATCTCACACTCCTCTTCACATGCCGGGCAGAGTGCACTTCGCCCATAGAAAGTGACCCGTCTTCAGTCCAACCAGCTGATTACAGTCCGTTCTGTTTAGTGACAGCAGGATCTGCGACAGTCAGGCGGACATGACAGGTTACATCAGTTTTGCCCATCTGCAGCCTCTCTCAGTCTGCCAGCCTCACTTGAGGGTTGAAGTAGCCCATTTGCTAATCGTGGCTTTGAAAGCTGCAGAAGGGAATGTTAGCATCGTGATATTATGTCTGCTGACTAGTTCAGCTTGGATATACAGGACTCAACTACCCTTGAAGGGGTTGGGGGGCTGTCTATAGCCATGAGTGCAGCTTGACTGTCGCTGCAGACGCTTACAGATCTGCCTCTCCACTTATTTTTCACAAAAAAGTTCATTGGTTCTTGAACAGCATACAACATTGCTTGAATCATAGATGCGTACACTCCAAGAGCAAAGTGTAGTTTTGTCCCGCTTGATTCCATGTAGAAACCAGAGCCGAAACCGTCATAGGTCCTGGAGCCATCCATGAAAATGGGAAACAGTGTTTATCGCGAGTGTTCAAAGTTCAGAGTTTGACCACAATTGAGCCTCTGTTAGCAAAGCATAGCAAATTGAAAATTGTGAAGCAGTTTTCGCAAATTTTACAGTTTTTTCGTAAGAACGTTTATCCAGCAAGCGAGCGATTTGTATTCGTTAGTTTTTGATTTTTACAAATTTTATTATTTTTTCGCTTTTTGTGTTAGCCATAAAAAATGTATTTTAAATAGTAAATATAAAATTGTTTTTATTCCTGAAAATGTTCCTCATATTATCAGTTTATTGTCGTCTTTACGACATATGATATACTGAACCCTGTCTCTTCCGTGCTCCACTGTGAATCGCTAGAGAAGTACATAATGTAAGGCGCGGTTGCTAAAAAAAATATCAGAATGATTTAAAAAACTCCAAATTTTTCATAAATAATCACAGCTAATAAGCGTTAACCTACCAACTAATATCTGGCCGCTAGTCAGACCCTGGCCACAGAAATAGGTCGGCTGGTAATATGTATTGTCTTTGAACATCGCATCCGGTATCATCAGGTAGTCGTTTTGGCGCCCCTCTGTATATATGGTTGGATGGCACGCCTCGTCGTAGAATGAATTTGTCTGTTCCGCAGAAAGAGAGAATTTATTTACTGTATACCTAAAGAGTGTAAAAAATTGTTTATCAGTAACAAAATCTTATTGTTTGCGCATTCTTCTGTATGCCTACTCGATCATTGTGGTGCCCGGCAAAGGTTTGATACAGATCGTGTACTTCATATCCATCATATAGTAGACATTTCCGAAACTTTTAATCGTTCCAGTTGGTTGTCTGAAATACTGCAAACAGCCAGGTGGTGCAAGTAAATCCAAATCACTGTTTTTCGCTGTGAAAATTGTACGCAAATCCTGCAGATTAGCTTGTCCCATGAACGGCAGCAACATGCCGCTACCAGCCTGCTTTTTCGGTACTGGGCACTCCAGTTGTGTGACCACCAAATACCAGGTGGATTGCGCCCATTGCGTGGGTAAACTGAATTCCAAGGTGATTTGTGATGCGCCAGCTGCCACATTGAATGGCAAATATAAATGTTGTCCACTATTTTCGCCACACACCGTATAGCCGCCGACTGTGAAGGAGTCGCTACAAATCAGTGTGTTGGCGTCTGTGTTTTCTGTGGGCTGCTGCAACTCAAAACGTTGAAATTCGATAAGCACTTGACAGACTCTGTTGTTGTACGGTGTAATGGTGTATTGACATGACGTTGGCAGTGTGACGGGATTTTTGATGATTGTGCGCTTCAAGTTCGAAATATGGCCGCATTGAATATTTGCTGTAAATGAAAATAATTGCTTTTTAAATTCTCCGTAAAAGGTATTTGAAGCACTAAAATCCAAAAACAAACTATAAAAATAAGTTAGATTTCACGCCAGCTTCACTTGGCATGGGGACATGAAAATTTTCCATGGCTTATGCAGCTGAATTGGCCAACTGCGGATCAGCGGCCAGCCCACAGAGACTAGAGCTAATAATCGGGATCAGCTCTGCAGGAATCATGATTTGGATGAGCGAGTATGTATGCAATTTGCATAAAGAGTGAGGGTCTGGTCTACAAAACTGCAGAACTGCAAAGTGTTTGGTGACAAGCCCGAACAAAAAACTGTCCAACTTTCTTCTAAAACTTGGTAGAAAAGACGTTCGGTTGATGATTGGTATTCTTACAGAATACAGCTCTTGGGGTCAGCATATGACCACCATTGGAATCATTGAGTAACCGATTTGCCGGTCTTACTCAGAGGAGCCGAATAGCACTGATCATTTTCTCTGTGAGTGTCCTGCATTTCCTAGAGCAAAGCTACGAATTTTGGGTTCCAATGTCATGAGTAAAATTCGTTCTCTCAAACTGGAGGATATTTTCAGATTTGCCAAAGATTCTGGTAAATTCTCACAGGGCTAACTATCTCTGTCTCTGTCTCTGTCTCTGTCTCTGTCTCTGTCTCTGTCTCTGTCTCTGTCTCTGTCTCTGTCTCTGTCTCTGTCTCTGTCTCTGTCTCTGTCTCTGTCTCTGTCTCTGTCTCTGTCTCTGTCTCTGTCTCTGTCTCTGTCTCTGTCTCTGTCTCTGTCTCTGCCTCTGTCTCTGTCTCTGTCTCTGTCTCTGTCTCTGCCTCTGTCTCTGTCTCTGTCTCTGTCTCTGTCTCTGTCTCTGTCTCTGTCTCTGTCTCTGTCTCTGTCTCTGTCTCTGTCTCTGTCTCTGTCTCTGTCTCTGTCTCTGTCTCTGTCTCTGTCTCTGTCTCTGTCTCTGTCTCTGTCTCTGTCTCTGTCTCTGCCTCTGTCTCTGTCTCTGTCTCTGTCTCTGTCTCTGCCTCTGTCTCTGCCTCTGTCTCTGTCTCTGTCTCTGTCTCTGTCTCTGTCTCTGTCTCTGTCTCTGTCTCTGTCTCTGTCTCTGTCTCTGTCTCTGTCTCTGTCTCTGTCTCTGTCTCTGTCTCTGTCTCTGTCTCTGTCTCTGTCTCTGTCTCTGTCCCTGCCTCTGTCTCTGTCTCTGTCTCTGTCTCTGTCTCTGTCTCTGTCTCTGTCTCTGTCTCTGTCTCTGCCTCTGTCTCTGTCTCTGTCTCTGTCTCTGTCTCTGTCTCTGTCCCTGCCTCTGTCTCTGTCTCTGCCTCTGTCTCTGTCTCTGTCTCTGTCTCTGTCTCTGTCTCTGTCCCTGCCTCTGTCTCTGTCTCTGTCTCTGTCTCTGTCTCTGTCTCTGTATTTGTCTTTGTCTCTATTCTATCCTATCTTTTTCTCTCTGTCACTTCTCTCCTTTCCTCCTTGACTATCAACCCTTTTACTTTCCAGAGCTTCGCGCTCTTTGAGCTCTTAAGCCCATTTAGCAGTTACCAATCTCTCGGTGCTTCTTGGCTCGCTTGGTGAATAAATTGCCCAGTCGATTTCCAGCCACAGGCACACTTCTAGGTGGTGTAAAGCAGCAAGACTTCATAACTTATAAGGTGGCTATTTTACTACCTTTCTTCAATAGAGAGAAACTGTGGCATTACAAAAGCAAATTTTACTAGTCATATATGGCACAAAATTAATCACCCAATTACAATAGGGTGACTAATTTTGCGCCATCTTGTGCAATATAATTTATTCCTTTGTTAAATGTTTGGTCTAGCTCCTTCTCCCATTTGTGGTGTGCATCTTGTTCGACATATGAAGGGACCAACTCTTTTAAGCCAATTCCGAATGGCAGATGGTCTTTTGTGATAAGTTTTTTTGTGGCAGAAATAATATCACTTTCTATCACTTGTTGCTTCATGCCTACAGCGAATACTGCGCTTTGTGGCATTTTTTTTATCCAAAAGCCCAGCCTCCTCTTAAGAAGTGTTTACTCAGTGACCACAGAGCTGCTTGCTGGTGTTTAGAAGAAGTTTTCCATTCCTATTGTAACCAATTTGGCAAATCCAGTTGCCCCTAAACAAACTATAAAAACCCCCAAAACATTCAAAATATCCTGAAATCAGACGGCTATAATGACCGAGTAGCTAAAAAAAACGAACAAACTAGGCAGCTGCGGTTGAATTTTCTTGAGGAGCACATAAAACATGATGCAACTTGGTGGAATGATGTTATTTTCCTGGGTGGGAACAAATTTAACCTATTCGCTAGTGACGGGAAAGTCATAGTTTGGCGGAAGCCCAATGAGGAACTTAAACCACACCACCTGAAACCGACGACAAAACACGGCCGCGGCAAAACACGGAACCCGCAATTTAGTTTTTATGGAAACAATTATGAATAAGGAAATATATTTGAATACATTAAGGCACAATTTGAAACAATCAGCATAGAAAATGGGCATTACGCCTAGTTTTACACTGTACCAAGATAAGGGTCACATTAAGCATAAAGCGCATATTTTACGAGAATGGCTGCGCTATAATTGGCCAAAAGTTATTGCTACCCTCCCCAATCACCCAATCTAAATCGTATATAATACTGCGTTACAAAAACGAACTTTTTTTCTGTCCTATGAACCAAATATACTTTTTCGGAAAGGGGAGAAAAAGTAAAAATAACGTGTATCGGCGATTTTCATGTACACGTCAGATTTTTTTTTATGCATAAAATATAGAGCTCGTAGTCCGCCTGTGTGAAAAACTTTGGATCAATTTTTAACCCTTTTGCCGTGATCCAATCGCGCTGAATTTCTGCAGGCAGACTCGTGGAAATGTTTTTATTATGTAAAATAAAAAAATAAAAAATTTATTAATTCTCAGATTTTCTTGAATTTTTTTTTCTAAAAAAAAAAAATTTTCTAAATTTTCGGCATAACTTGAAGGGACTCCAAATTTTTGAACAACTTATTAACCTTTAATTTATTGTTTCATACAACACACTCTGTGCCGTTTGTGTGTTTGTTACAGTTCCGGAAGTTCCGATCATCTCAGAGTTGCGCTACTAGAAGACGTATACTTTGACAATTGTTTTAAGTTGCGCGAAAACGTCTTTCTGTATATTTCATCTTGGTTAATTCGTTTCAGAAAATATTCATGACTGCTTATGTTCCTTACTTATGGTATACTCCGGAAGTCGTGTGCGACTATTGCTATAGAAATTTATGA
Source organism: Anastrepha fraterculus (assembly GCA_037575425.1). Taxonomy (NCBI): domain Eukaryota; kingdom Metazoa; phylum Arthropoda; class Insecta; order Diptera; family Tephritidae; genus Anastrepha; species Anastrepha fraterculus. Next base: position 860,468 of record JAYXIM010029464.1, on the reverse strand, counting down.
AAGTTTACTGATGGAAGGTCAACAATAAAGTACTCTGTACCAACAATTTGGCTACCACGTACGGAGCACTGCAGTGAACTGTGCTACTTTTGCGTAAGTTTTACTCAAACTAAAGGGTACCAATACTTTCGCCGCAACAAAATTCGCTACGCTAATTTAGAATCGGTTATTCCAGCGGTTCTGTACTCACCAGAAGAACGTATAGCGGCTTCAATGGAGCTTTTTGATGATGTTCCCGAATTAAGAGATGGAGAACCAACAGTAGCACCAACAATGCTATCAACATTTCTTGCATCGAATGCGAGATGCGGGGAACCAGAAGTATCGGAATTTGTACCAACACCCAGTGAACTCGGGACTGCAGTGCCGCATTTAGTAATGCAAGCTGACTTCAATGACCTTGTACGAGAAGGAAATTTTTCAAAGAGAACAGCCGAACTCTTTGCATCACGCTTTAATCAGTGGAATATAGTGGCGGTTGATTTTAACACAAATGCTTACAAACGCAAAAATAAAAGGCCTAAGTTTCTTTAAAAGCATTAACATTTTTAATTTTAATATAATAAAATTAATCAAAAAATTCGGGGTTTTATATCTCTATTGTAATGCGGAGTGAAATACCTTTCTTTTGATACCCACATCGGCATATCTCATGGAATTTTTTTTTTTTTTTCGAACAGGTGGCAACCCTGTGAAACATTGTCAGTGGCAACACCTAGGTGAAAAGTTTCAAATCCGTTAAGCTAATCCTGAGATCGTGTGGCTATACAGATATGCATACAAGAATTGCTCGTTTAAAGTTATAACATACAAAAAAAAAAATTTGTGACGTGTACATGAAAATCGCCGATACACGTTCATCTTTATTTTTTATCCCCTTTCCGAAAAAGTATATTTCGTTCATAGGACAGAGTGTGTGTAACGCGGTGTAAGTAAAAAACTTGAGACGAATTAGAGCGGTGTGTGCGACACATACCAGTGTCTTTTCCCAATGAACTAAAAGAAAGATTACAGGAAGAATGGGCTAAAATTGCGCCAGATTACAAGTAAAAGATAATTGAAAACATCAAAGTATTTGATGTTACTAGAAACAATGGATTTAATACTAAATATTAAGGGGTTATATACGTCAAGAATTTTCAAAAAATCGATTTTTTTGATTTTATTATTAATTCTTATAGTTTTAGGCGTATTTTTGTGGAAGTCGATTATAAAATTCGCCATAGATACAAAGTTATGGTAGAAAATATAACTGCCCGACGAGAGTTTAATGTGCACAGCTAGCTCTCCTTCATTTGAGGCACTTGAAAGTTCAAACTCGATTTTATCGAAATTTTTATTTGATCCTTTCAAGAAATCTTAATTGGTATTTTTTTTAGTTTTCCACTCGCCTATTTACTGGCATCTCACTCACTTTCACAACACACGCCATAGGTACTACAGAATCCTTTCGCCGTGCCGCCTTGACGCATGCAATTGAAGCGCGTTAGGCAGGTGCCCGATGTGCCCTCGTTTGTGGTGCAGGCGGCGGCTACTGAGCTGTGGCGAGATTCGCGAAACATGCGCGACTCTTCTGGTTCTTCGTAGGGTGTATTCGAATAAACATAGCTGACATTAGCGTTGCTGTACAGGATATTATCACTCCACACGGCACAGAGTACGTTGCGCGCGAAAATCAATACTAATAATAATATTTGGTGCAAAAGCGCTGAACCGCAGGGTGGCAGGTGCATGTTTTTTTTAGGATTTCTATTATTGCTTATTAATTAAAAATATTTGTTTGTATACTTCTTTTTTTTTGATTTTTTATTTAGTACTTTTCAGGATTTTATTATATTTTAACTTTGTGAGACAAATTCTTATATAAGTGTTCACTCTTTTCTAAATAGAATTTCACTTCCTTTCCTTCGCCAATATCTGTTGTAAGCTTCAAATTTGTGTGTATGTATGTATGCACTCTCATTCAATCTTCTAACGCCCACTATCACTCGTACAACGCACGCGCACGCATCGCAAACTGTGACGTTAGTGAGCCGAAGCGTTCGTTTTATAGATTTGCTGTAGCGCAGACCGCACACAGACCCGATCGATCACTCAGCGCATTAGAAGCCATGCATTGATTCTGATGGGATAGTTCGTTTCACCAATCAAGCGATCGCTGAATCGAGCCAACTGCTGAGCACCCGAGCAGTGGTGTTCGTAGTGAATATGTACAAAAAAAAACACAAACATAAAGCAATAACGTCGAAAGCTCTTGCGCTAGCTTGCGCGCACTCGAGTGCGCCACCTGTTTGCACAAACAACGCGCTCCGTTCTACGGCTACCTTTTTCATGTGTAAATATTTGCAAGCGTTTAAGTGCTTGAAAGTAATATGCAAACTCGCCAAAAATACGCCGAATTAAAAGTTGGCATTAGTTTCAAAGCGTATATTTAGTTTGTAAAAATTTCTTTTTTATTTACACAAAATTTTTTTAAATGTTGTAGCCTCTATTGGAGCAATGAATTTGTGCCTGGCTCAATCAACCGTAGCTGGCACATCCAGTCGACGTTCGTTCGACTTTCTTCTTCAATTATTTCACACTCGTTGACTTGCATGATTTAACCCACTAATTTGTTTCGCTTTGTTTTTGGTCAAAAATTCTGTTAGTTGGAATTTCTAAATTAGGCAATGTTTGCATGTTCATATGTTAGCCAAATATTGGTTTTACTCTAAGAGAATGAAGTATAGTTGGCTGTGTAAGCATTTAATTCCCATGGAATATTCGCGCTAGACAAAGCAAGCAGAATTTGGGCAGCCGACGTAAAAGATTTACGAGTTTCGAGTTGCGACGCCGCACTGAAGTCAAAAACGGGTAGTCGCTCTACCACTCAGGTGGCACTGAGGTGTCATATATTTGAAAGCCGCAGCAGCTAAGAAGGTCCTAAGGCTTAGAACATCTAACAGGCAGCTGTTTGACGAACATATGGCATGGCTCCTTCATAAATACGAGGGAGTTCAATATGTACCCGTGTTAGAAATGAAGACACCAGTTTTTTATTTTTTTTATATATTTTTTTTATTTTTTTTTTTATTTTATTTTTTTTTAACATAGCTCCCTTTAGAACTATGCACTTCTGGGTGACCGCCGCAGCCGAATGGGGTGCGTGACTATGAATCGCAATTCGGAGAGAATTTAGGTTCGAATCCCGGTGAAACTCCAAAATTAGAAAAACATTTTTCTAATAGCGTTCGCCTCTCAGCAGGCAATGGAAAACCTCCGAGTGCATTTCTGCCATGAAAAAGCTCCTCATAAAAAATATTTGCCGTTCGGAGACGGCTTGAAACTGTAGGGAGGAGCTCGCCCAAACACCCTGAAAAGGGTGTGCGTGCCAATTAGATATATATTGGTAGTCGAAAAAGTCTTTTCGTATTTCTAATCAAACTGCAACTCATTTTTTTTATATTTATAATGAACTTTATTAAACCAAATATGTACCATTTTGGTCGACCACCTTTTGCCATTGTTCTTCTAGAGACATTATTCGATCAGTGTAAAACTTTTGTGGTTTCTCGGCGAAAAACTGCAACAAGTAATTTTCACAGGCGTCTCTTGAAGCCAACTTTACTCCATTAAGGGAGTTCTGCATTGACCGAAACAAATGGTAGTCCGATGGCGCAAGGTCAGGGCTACATGGTCGATGCATCAAAACTTCCCAGCCAAGCTCTCCCAGTTTTTGCCGAGTATCAAAGATGTGTGTGGCCTAGCGTTGTCCTGATGGAAGACGACGCCCTTTCTGCTGATCAGTTCTGGCCATTTTTTTCGATTGCTTGCTTCAATCTCATCAGTTGTTGACAGTAAAGTGTAGAATCAATCGTTCGAGTAGGCTGGAGCAGCTCATAGTGGATGATTCCTTTCCAATCCCACCAAACACACAGCATAACCTTTCGAGGCGTCAATCCTGGCTTTGCGACCATTTGTTGAGCTTCACCACCCTTCCACCATGATCTTTTTCGCACATTATTGTCGTCTTTGATCCACTTTTCGCCTCCTGTTACCATTCGTTTCAGAAATGGTTCGATTTCATTTCGTTTCAGCAAAGAATCGCAGATGTTAATTCGGTCCATTACATTTTTCACAGACAATTCATGTGGTACCCAAACATCGAGCTTCTTTTTGTAACCAGCCTTTTTTAAATGGTTCAAAACCGTTTGATGATGAATGTTTAGTGCCTTGGCGATGTCATGGCAGCTCATGTGACGTTCCTGGTCAATCTTTTCCATAATTTCATCGACTTTTTCCACGATAGGTCGGCCGGAGCGAGGTGCGTCTTTCACATCGAAATTTCCAGAACGGAAGCGAGCGAACTATTGTTGTGCTACACGAACTGATACAGCATCGTCTCCGTAAACTTCACAAATGTCATTGGTGGCTTGCGTGGCATTCTTCCCTTTTTTATACAAAAATTTCAAAATATAGCGAATTTCTTCATTATTTTCACTCATTTTTGAACAGCTATAACTTTTTTTCAACTTCTCCGAAATGAAGCTTAGAATGTCACCTTTCTAACATCATATCATATGACACAGTGTGATTGGTAGTACTGAAGATAGATGACTCCAACGACATCTACTGACTAAATATGAAAAGACTTTTTCGACTACACTATATATATACTTCTCCCATCGGTCTGGCTCTTTTTTAACACCTCCAAAGAATAGGATTTGTTGAACTCTCCAAAATACGCCTCTGTATCTGCGATGAGTTCTTTGTTTGAACTACATTTTGTTCCCCGCGAGCCATTTCTTTATGTTAGGGAACAAGAAATAGTCGCAGGGAGCCAGATCGGGTGAATACGGGGAATGTGGTACGGGGGAAGCAATTTATGCAGTTTGGCGGCTACAACTCCGATTGAATGGGCTGGTGCGTTATCGAGGTAAAAGAGAATACGCGCGTGTCTCCTTCAATTTTTTGTGAAAACGGTCCAATAACTCACTGTAGTATTGTCTAGTGATCGTTCTTCCTTTTCCTAAAAAATCATGGAGGATGACGCCGTTCGCATTCCAAAAAACCGTCGCCATGAGCTTTCCGCCCGACGGAACTTTCTTTGCCTTCTTTGGAGCAGATTCACCGACAGAAATCCATTGCTTTGATTGTTGCTTAGTTTCTGGTGTGTACTGAAGAATCCAGGTTACATTGACAGTGATAACTCGATGCAAAAAATCCTTCGGATCTCGCTTAAATTGCTCCAAACAGTACTTCGAAGTTAACAGCCGCATCTGCTTGTTGTTTACCGTGAGCAATTTCGACACACATCGGGCCGATAATTTTTTCATCGCCAACTTATCATGTATAATATTAATTGCCCTTCCGATCGACACACCTAAGGCCTCTGTTACTTCGCGCACTTTCGTTCGTCGATCTTGTCGTGGACTTTTTGAATGACTTCCTCGGTAGTCACGTCTGCCGGACGTTCTGGTCGCTCCTCATCAAAGACGGATGTTCGCCCACGTTTAAATTCGTTGATCCCATATCTAACTGTGGCCATAGATGGCAAAGCGTCCCTATAGACAGTATTCAGCTTTGCTTTTATCTCCTCGGATTCTTTTTCATACAAAAACAAACGGCGAATTACCGAACTATACTCCTCTTTTTCCATCTCAGCAAAAATCACGAAACATGTCTTACGCGAATAGCTGCCAAATTCAAACTAACCTATCAACCAGTCTGAAATTTGTTTTGCCGTCGTTTGATAGATGGCAGCACACGATGCTAATGTCCACTTTTCTCCGGAACTTCCTCTGTCATCAAAAACGGGTACTTGTTAAACCGCCCTCTTAGAAGCAGAGTGAAACATTGAAACCGGCCGCGGAAATTGATTTGGGTTCAACTTCGCCATTCACTTCCCAAACTAGACTTTTTTTCATTCCAAGCAATGACGAGATTTCAATCTTCACAAAGAGCTTCAACAGCGGAAACTTATCGGCTCACTAAAAGAAGCCTGCAGACTGACAAAGCCGCAAGCTATACAATTTACATGACTGGAAATCTTACGAGGCTGATGAACCTTCATTTCATTCGTCTCGTTTTCGGTCACAAAAACATACTAGCAATAAAAGCGACATGTTTGAAGTCTTGTAGGACTAACAGGGATCAGAATGATTTAACATCTTAATCGCGATAGGTCTGATAAAATCATTCCTTGCATCTTAGAATCCTACGAATCCAAGCCTCGTTCTAAATAACTTTTGGAGAGAGAAATATGCAAAGCAATCAACCTTGTGAGGATTAATCCACGAATGACGGCCAGGCAGATCGCAAAGAACATAGAAGAAAAGTTCCATAAGCAGATATGTTCGAATGCAGTACGAAAAATTCTTAAGAAGGCTGAGTCTCACGAAAATACCTTTCATATCAAGAGTAAATCGACTTAAGCGAACAGCTTTTGCAAAGGAGTTTTTAAATAAGCCTCCTTAGCTTTGGAAAGCAGTTATTTTCTCAGATGAAAGCCAATTTTGCATTTTTGGAATAAAAGGCCACAACATTGTGTGGGAAAAACCGGGAACAGCACTCGATAAGCAAACCCTAGAGCCTACAGTAAAGTACGGTGGTGAAGGGGCGATGCCGTGGGGGTGTATTGCAAACTTTGGCATTGGTAAAATGCAGTTTATAGCATCGATAATGAACAAATATGAGTATATAAATATTAAAAAAAAAAAAATAACGAGAAAGTGCAAATCAACTGCGTCTGGGTGAAAAATTTATTTGCAAACCCGACAACGACCCGAAGCACACGTCAGATATTGTTAAATTCTGCTTGATCTAAAATATTCCAAAACAATGGAATTGTAATATGGTGGAAGGCCCTTGAGAAGGGTGTGAACATCAAAAAACTTGACAAGGAATAGCTTTTACAAGTATATTCCTTCCTTAGGCTTGAAACGACTTTACTTAACTGAAAAAAACTTGGTGGCACTCAAATTCGCCTTTGCTAGTTTCTATTCAAAAACCTTTTTCGAAGTAAAAAGATGTTTTAGACTTTAAATCACTTTAACGACTTTTATTCAATTAATTCGCTGTTCACAGAGTAACAAAGTCCGCAGTATCAAAGCGCAGTTTTAATGCGATATTCAATGTGGAAGCCCGTTTCCACTTCCTGCCAATACTCATCGCTGGCAAAATACATAATAAACGGGCCTGATCCTGAAACAACGAGAAACGGATTTTAACAAACACGCAATTCATCAGCATTTCAACATCTTACCCACTAAAACTTGACCCGCAGAGAGGCCTAGACCACAAAAATACGTTGGCTGATGTGCTCTGTTATCTGCGAAGTACGAGTTTGGTATCATCAGGTAGTCGCTTTGGCGTCCCTCCGTGGATATGGCCGGATGGCAGGCGTCATTATAGTATTCGAAAGACAACTCGGACGACATTGAAAACTTCTTCACAGTATATCTGAATAAAATTAAAACAAAAAAACTACACTCCAACTCAAACTTGCAATATTAATTTCTTTCTTACTCGATCTCGTTGTTGGCGCCTTTTGTGGACTTTATACAAATCGTATACTTGAGATCGGTCATATAATGTGTGCTAATGCCATCGCGATAGTTGAAGCTCTTTATAACTCCCGATGGCTGTGTATAGTATTGGTCACAACCGATGGGCGCCAGCAAATCTAAGTCATTGATGAATCGCGAAAAAAGGTTACGCATATCGAGCAGATTATTCACCACGCCACTGATGAGTGGCGGCAATCCATTGCCGAGGTGACTGGCAGCAGGTGGGCACTCGAGTTGCTCGACAATCAAATGCCAACTAGATTGCGCAGAATTCGAAGGTAAATTGAAGTTTAGCACTGTGCTGTCTGCCGTGAATGGCAAGTAAATATGTTGGCCGCTATTATCGCCACATAATTTGAAGCGGCCCGCCGTAAATGAGTCCGTACAGGTGAGAGTGTTCATGGGCGCATCCATTATCGGTTGTTGCAACTCGAAGTGTTGGAATTTGATTAGTAATTGGCAAACATTCATGCTATATCGGCGAATTGTGTACTGACATGTGGACATTGAGAGGGTTTGGGTGGGACTTCGAAGAACAGCTCTCTTCATGCGTGATGTTTGGCCACATTGCAAGTTTGCTGGGGAGTAAAGAAATATGTAGAAAGTATTTGAATGATTGATGAAAAATTGCTAGTGTTGGAGAAGCTAATTAGTGGCATATTTTTCTTAAATTTAAATTATAATGTAACACCTTTGGAAAAAGTTGAAATATTAGCAAACATTTTAAGAAAAACCTTTTCCAAACCTTTTTCTTACTTCAGTTTTAGCCGTAGACCTACGTTGAGTTTGATTTCAACCACATTAATCCAAAAGATATTTAGAAAATTCATAACCCTCCCCAAGGATACACTGAGAATGCTCACGGGCATTCTTACAGGCCATTGAAAATTGCGCAGTTATCTGCACAAGATTGGGATATGATTCCCTGACTCTTGTCTTGGAATGCAGCGCTGAAGTAGAAAAAGGCACATACGCTCAGACCAACCCAGCTCTATCTTTATTTATTTATTTTTCATTTATTTAGGAAGAGTTTATGTAGGTTGGGGAAAAAGAAATGTCGTATTTATGATCGAAACTTAACGCTTTATTTAATGTACTTAGAATTATCCTATTCAAGTCAAATATGCCCCGTTTTGTTAGCAAACTTGTTGCCATTTAGAAGGCAGCTTCATTATCCTCCCTTTATAAAACCCGCCTTCCTTATTTGCAAAAATCTCAGGCAACCTTTTTTGAGGCCAACTTGGTATCACCAAGGGCGTTTTGCATGGACCGGAAGAGATGATAGTCACTTGGTGCGAAGTGCGGACTATATGGTGGGTGCGATAGGACATCCCATTCGAGCTCCCGTAGCTTCTGGCGGGTCATCAAAGATGTGTGAGGACGAGCGTTGTCCTGGTGGAACACAACACCATTCCTATTGACCAATTCTGGCCGCTTCTGGTCAATCGCCTCCTTCAAACAGTCAAGTTGCTCTCAGTAGAGGACCGAATTAAGGGTCTGGCCATAGTTGAGCAGCTCATAGTGGATAATTCCCTTCCAATCGAACCAAATACACAGCAAAACCTTCCTGGCGGTCAATCCGGGCTTGGCGATGGTTTGGGCCGGCTCGCCGCTTCTCGGCTACGATCTTTTTCGCTTGGCGTTGTCATATGTGATCCACTTTTTATCGCCAGTCACCATCCGCTTCAAAAATGGGTCAAGTTCGTTCAGTTTTAGCAGAGAATCGCAAGCGTTGATTCGGTCCAAGAGATTTTTTTGCGTCAACACGTGTGGCACCCAAACATCCAGCTTTTTTTGGAATCCAATCTTCTGCAAATGGTTCCAAACGGTTTTGTGGTCTACACCTAGTTCCTGACTAATCGAGCGAATGTTCACATGCCGGCCGCCTTGGATGACTTCAACGATTTTATCAGTCTCTACGACGATTGGCCTACCAGTACGGGGTGCATCTTCAACACCTACTACACCAGAACGAAATCGATCGAACCCACGCTGTGCTGTGCGAATCGTTACAGTATCGGACCCATAAACTTCACAAATTTTTGCCGCCACCTTCGTTGCATTTTTACCTCTAAGGTAGTAAAAACGTAAAATATGATGAATTTCTTGCTTGGTGGACTCCATCTCTGACGCGCTATAACTTAAGACTGAAACGTATGATTACAACACTGTCAAAGAGACACTTGTAGTACAGCTTGTCGTCTTCAAATCGCCGTTTAGTGTGACCCGATGCAGTAAATACAACGCAAGATATGTTTAATTGTTGCGCTGAATTGACAAAATACGACATTACTTTTTCCCCAACCCAATATTATATAATAGCGGCCGCCCCTCTGCAATGGCAAACCTGTTTGTATTTCTGCCCTGAAAAAGTTCCTCATAAAAATATCTGCCGTTCGGAATCAGCTTGGAACTGTAAGCCCCTCCATTGGTGGAACAACATCAAGACGCATGCCACAAATAAGAGGAAGAACTGGGCTAAACACCAAAAAAGGGTGTACGCGAATGAAAATGAAGATTTCGTTTCAACCTTAAGATCTTTTACGATCATACCTTATTCGAACTGGGTTGCCTCAAGAAGCCTTTTTATTATAATTACTGCAAAGAGCGTCAATATCTCCTCCGACAGTCGAGTGGCAATTAAAACCTTGAGCTCGTTGTTGGTGCGTTCAAAATTAGTCGGGGAATGCCCGACTTCTCTCTCGATGTCATCCGAAAAATTAGATATTGGGCTCATGGGGTTCCTGGTTACAGCTGCATAGAAGGAAACTGCTGGGCTGATAAGCTGGCTGAACAGGAGACCATGGAGACGGTTTCATCGTAAAACGAGAGGCATGGAGTTCCCTTGAGAACCTGTTCCTGTCCTGAATAGATGGGTCTCACGTTAACTCAGTGAGTGCTAGGCTAATGCGCAAACGTGCAAAATCCTTCTGCCCACGGCTAAATCGGGAGCGTTCAAGCGAACTTCTAAGTCAAACAGAGCCGCAGCTCTCGAATTTGGAAATCGGACATTGTTCGTTTGGTGTTCATGCAGTGACACTTAGCATTGCTTTAAGACGTTACTACAGAAGCTGTCTGAAAGATGAGGTGGAATTATCTTAGCCACCTCTTCTCATCTGCCCTGCTCCCGTCGAGCAAAGATTTAGACATCTGGGCTCTCACTTTTTCGCTACACCTGCGAATATTGCGGGCTTAAATATAAAACATCAGATGAAATTCATCAGTAGCTGCGAGCACTTGATACGTACTTAGCCACTGTTGGTCGTCATCCTCCAATTAGACAATATCCTCTAATCCAAAGCAGCCTCTTCTGACAGGCAGCATGGCTTTAGAAGTGGTAGATCTACCTTGGGAGCCAAGCAAGATGTAATAGCTAGCGTAGAACATGCCCAGACAGGTAATCGATACTCCAAAAGCTTAGTATTACTGGCCACACTGGATATTGGAAATGCTTTCAACAGACGGGACGACGTAACAGATGGGACGACGCAAGTGAAGCCTTAAAGGTAAAATTCAAGATCCCGAATAATCTATTGAAGATTATTCGTAGCTATCTAAGCAATCGCGTGCTCTTATACGAAATGCGAGAAGGTTGTAAGACTAAACAAATAACAGCAGGTGCGGCCCAAGGATCAATACTCGCAGCTGAACTTTGGAATATAAGCTGCGATGAAACCCTTCGAATAGAAATGCCTGAGAATGTGCATTTAGTGGGATACGCAGATTACATTGCAGCTGTAATAATCGCCCGAAACACTGATGAAGCCAAAAGCAAGTTAAACCAGGTAATGATCCGAGTTCAGACATGGCTAGAAGACCATAGATTTAAGCTGGCCACAGGGAAAACAGAGCTAATCCTTTTAACCAATAGACGTATCGCATTAGAAGTAGATATAAAAGTACTCGATGCCACTTTATCGGCAAAACGGAGTGCAATTAGACACAAAGCTAACTTACTGGGCGCACATAAATCATGCTGCCACAAGAGCTGCCAAAGTAAGCGGCATGTTAAGTAAGCTCATGGCGAGCTTTGGAGGCCTAACACAGAACAAGCGAAAACTTTTAATGGACACGACGAACTCGATTCTTCTATACGCATTCGCTAAGGGTACAATGCCGTCTAAAAAAGTTTTAGTGCGGTTTTAGTTATCAGCCGAACCATCCCTATAGATATTCTACCCCAAGAATCCCAGTAACATGCATCTCCGACATTAGAATTCAAACGCTCACACTTTGGCAGGAAAGATGGAACTCTGAACGGTACGGTAGATGCACAGCGAGACTAACACCCGAGCTAAAAACGGTAAGTGAAAAGAAAGCACAGTGAGGTTTACCTCTATTACCTCTCACAGTTTTTTGTCCGAACATGGGTCCTTTCGCAAGTTTTTGTGGCGAATGGGAAAAGTGAGCCTATCAAACTGCATGTATGGATGATGTGGAGCACACTTCCTTTAAAGGCGAGAGGGGGAACGTAGAGAGAACAGCTCTGCAACGAGCTATTTGTGTATTTACACCTGAAGAAATAATCGAGAAAATGACGATAGACGAAGAAAAATGGAATGCCGTCGCAAATTTCGTGGAGGATATTATCCGAAGAAAGAGGCGTGAAATATAAACTTATGCTGAAGCGCATTGGGCATAGGTTTCTCAAAACAGACGACCCTGGATGCAGGTTGAGTAAGCAAGTGACCTTCTTAGAACGCCGTCTTGGTCATCTACCTCGAAGCAATGCGGAAGCAGTCCCGGGGTGGTGGTATTTTTAGTGGTGTTACCACACACGTAGTGTAGCGCCGGTTACTATAGGTAGCGAAAGCATTTTTAACCCAACCCCTCCGCAAGACAAAAAACAAAAAAGCCCCTTCTTCTTTTTCCACCTGTTTGGCTCTCTTTCGTCTGCTTTCCCTCCTCCCTCCCCCAGTATGGTGTCACAATAGACGGATTTTAATAATTTGTCCAAGTGAGCCCCTCGCAAGAGCAGCCATTTACTCTATCCTATCCTCAATAAGCCTAGGTTGGTGCTGGAGAAGACTGAGCGTGTGTGCCTTTCTTCTGAATATATCAAGTTCTACCTTGTAAATGGTTTTCCAATAACAGGTGCTATTTATCGAGAGATGATTAAGGGAGGAGTCTGCTTTAGAGGCTTCAAAAAATCGATTGTTTTTTTTTTTTTGCATAAATGTCTTCCCAAACTATCCAAGAATGTGTACTCAAAATTTCAGAAGCAAATTCAAAATGTTTTCGGAATTACAGAAGAAATTGTGAGCAAGCGTTGAAGCGGATTTTTTATATACAAAAACTTTGACGCGTGATTTCTCGGTTTTTTATTCTTACGATTTTTCCAAATTAGCGGGAAATATGGGGAAAAAGTTAAACGTCCTATCGAAACGAGATAACATTGACTGTATTCGGAATTAAATTCTCTTGTAGTTGCACCTAAAAAACCTTAAGAAAGTTATGATTAACCCACTTTTTAAACAATCTAAAGTGAATTTGTTTGTCAAACAAATTTTTTTTTTAATTGGCGAAAAATTGTTGAATCTCTCACTTTTTGTTTAATTTTCTTGGTTTAACTAGAAACTATACTATACCAAAATAAAAACTTTTTGGGTTTTTGGTTTCAGATGAAAATTGCGACCTGCACGCCGCACGACACATGCACACTCGAGACGCCTCGGCAAAATGCTTGTACCAGACATAATACGACATATATTTTAATGAAAAAATTTGAGAATACTGCTGAAATATATAACAATAACACCTGAAAGTTTCGTTTCAATCGAACATTTCTTTCCTTCCCAAAAAAATCCACGAAAAAATCGATTTTTTGAAGCCTCTAAAGCAGGTCCCCCCTTAACGATTTTTTGTGGCCGGAATTGGATGGTATTGATATGGACCACGTTTATTTTCAACAAGATGGCGCTAGCAGTCACACAAGCAACGAAACCATTGATCATGTAAGCGCGGTCGTGGTGGTCATTTACTTCATGTTATTTTCCACTATTAACGGCATACCTTCCTCTTTATAATGGAATAAACATCCGATCATTTATATTAAAAAAATAGCATTTTCCTTTGAATATCAAAAAAACACCTCTTATTGGAAAACACTTTACTTCTTCTCGCTATGGCATCACATTCGAGTGGCAGCTGTGTTCGAACTTTGAGTATTGGCCGCCGAAACGGTAGAAGGCGGTGAGCCATATCCCGCGATCCGCAGTAACCTGTGAGAATATCAGTGAGCAGTGCCAGTTTGTCTTCAGTAAAGTTTTTGTAAGATGCTTAAGTCCCTTTTGCCACTATGCCTTCCTAATAAAAAGGAAAAAAATATATAATATACAAAAACCTGCTGATGCCTGCTTTGCTATTCGCCGCATTCCGCTGGGCTGCCTAGAGCTCCATGAACTAAAAGGGAGTTATGGCAAATACGAGTTGAATTTTATTACAAAACTATGCAAATCCTTCTGGCTTTGGTTATATTTTCACTAAAATCACTTACATAACTGGGCCAGTGAAAGCTCTAACAACGCGACGAACGCGAGGCAGTGCGCCAGACACTTTATATGCAGCAACATTACACCAGAAGCGTACGAAATTAACTAAGTAAAAATATTTCGTTATTAACTATTTAATATTTCTCAATAGAAAACTGTGATTGAAGCTAAGATGCTGCAATTTCTGTAGCACAGAGTGCCAAATTTTTGGGGGTACACACCCAAAAAATTTCCAACATAAATTCGATAACGAATCTACAGATTTTTAGGCCATATCAGTGAAGGGCTGCGCACTGAGTGATGTCTGCGAGAATATCTTATCATTCGACTTTGCTTGTAGAACATCTTTTGCTGATAATTTTCGAAACAAATGTAATAAGCGAACAATTCCGCTCGTGTAACGGTCCAACTAACGAAATGCGATAACAGCATTTTCTGATTGCAAACACCAGGCCAGATACCAGGCGCAATAAAAAGTTGGTTATACTACGCTGGCGGCAAGTAGTAGTCAATTGTCGAGCTAACTTGCAACAACAAAATATTTACAACTTGCATAATTGATGACTAATTTAACTGTTGTTCTAGCTAAATATTTCATCAACCGCACAATTCTGACGCAATCGAAAATGCAGCCGCACTCACCCCCCACCAATCACTTGCGCTACACCGCCTTGTTACTCATCATTTGTGGCACACCTGTCGCCTTGGCCGCCAACGCCGACGCTGCCAAGCCCAAATGCGGCGCCAGCACCGCTGCCAAGCACATCCAACTGTTGCAACCGTCGCGTCCACCACTCAAATGCATCTATCACATAAACACCTACAGCCGACAAGTGTGCCAGCTACGCATCGATTTTTCGATGACCCTCGCCCAGCCCAGCATACCCGATGCGCAGAACGGCTTGTGGTATGTGCAATGTGTGAACGATTATTTCGCGGTGAATGGCTTGAGACTTTGCGGCTCGGAAACGGCGCAACACATTTATGTACCACTCAATGGCACCGCCGGCGCGCAGAGTGTCGATCTGAGCATTATTTTGGCGGCACGCGCTGGCCGTAATGGACATTTACTCATACCGCGCTGGAATATGGTCGTGACACAACTGGAGTGTCTGCCGAGTGCGGCGCTGCGTAGTACACTGGATGCGGCACAGCAGGAAGACGGCGAGCAAGGCCATGCAGACATGCAACTGATGGCAGGAGTGCCGCAGGAGAATATGGATATTGAGAAAAATGTGCGCCATATAGCACCACGCGCCAACTTCAGTGATAGTTCTCTCATTGCACCAACGGGTTGCTTGCAATATTTTCCACAGCCCACAGGCGCTATTACCTCGTTCAATTATAACGGTGGTGGCGGCATTTATATGGGCAACTTGAATTATGCGATCTGCTTCCGTCGCTCACAGTCCACCAAACTACTTGAGTAAATGTGCAAAGGAAAACATTTGGGAAAGCTTAGTTAATTACGGTAAATTTCACTTTTAGACTCAAGGTACGCTACTTCAAGCTGGGCGCCGAATATAGCCACCAGAAATTTCAGGAACTGGACAATTATTGCCGACCACAGTTGCACAGCGAGGGTTTAAGTGAAGACTATTTGCTGATACCGCAGGCCACTATTGAGGACAGCAACATACGCGCCACACATTTCTGTGGCAGTAGCATACAGGGTGACACTGTTACGAGTAAAATTTGATTTTCTCACCAAATGAGTTAGCGTGCAAATAATTTTTCTTTTTTTGTGTGTTTTAGGCACCAACCCAGGCCCTTTGATGCTGATTTTCAATAGCGATGGCAACTACAAAACCGGACGGGAAGTTGGCTTCGCTTTAAGCTACAGGGTAGTGTAGATGTACAATTGCTAAGCAGCTTGCACGCAAAAAGCTCAATAAAGCTTGACACCAAAAAGCTCAATAAAGCACTCCCAGTTGTCGCTTGAAATTTCGTGGAGCTTAACTTAAGTTTCTCAAAAGCTTAAGGATAATTTAAGTGTGTCACGAATGGTAAACTTTTTAGGATATTAAAGCTATCATAGCACCGGGGTGTGCGACTAGGGTAAGAGGAAGAAAGTGGTGCATGTACAGTGCCTCTCAACTGAATAGGTTTGACTTCTTTTTTAGACTTAGAACATAGTATCTTCATAACGAGCACTCGGACTTAAACCAAATAAATTTTGTTAAGTAAAACGATGAATTATTTATAAAATACAAAAGTTTTTTTTTTTTTTTGGTTTGGTTTTTATATATTTTTTATTATATTTTCAAAAGCATACCTGAAAATCTACATTATTTTTGGCTCAAGTGAATAGGTTTGACCAACAAAACTATAAAACAAATTATTCACAGCTATATTTCATGGCACTTGGTAACTTAAATTATAAAATACATTATTTCTGCATTATTTAATATTTGATATGACCACCCTTATTCTTAATTATTTCAAACATTCGAGTTGATAAGGAATCGTAATATTCACTCAGTGAAATAGTTGACCAGGCTTTTTTAATCGCTTCTACCAGGGCCGCCGAGTCTTGAATATCTTCCCCCTTCAAACACTCCCCTGGATAAAAGTCCACAAATGTTCTCGATAATATTTATGTCTGGGGAGTATGGCGGCCACTCGAGCAAGTTGACATTCTGGTCCTTAATCATCTGTTTCGTAACCCGGGCTGTATGGATGGGGCAGTTGTCTTGTTGGTGCGTCCATTGAATAGGTTCAAAAATTTCGGAAAACTGGGGAAAAGCCTTTTGGAGCACAGTCTGGTAGACATTTGCATTCATCTTTGATGAAACAAACTGCAGCTCGCAAGTTCCATAAAATGCCATAATGGCTTCCCCAACCATTACGCCTCCTGTACAGGAGTGATGACGACTCAATCTCGTGAAAATAATAGTTGTAGCCATCCGGTTCGTTGAGATTGAACTTTTTTTCGTCGGAGAAGACCACAGCCGTCCACTCCTTGTTCTATGTCATGTGATCCCGCGCAAATCGAAGTTGCGCTTCCTTCCGTGCATCATTGAAAGGAGGTTTTTTTTAAATTTTTAATCTCTTTAAGTGTTTAGCACTCCGAATAACTCGTTTTACCGTTGCCAAACTAGCATTTACACCGCATTCATCCCTGATTTTACTGGCAGAGAGGTGGGAATTCGAAGCAGTTCGAAGGATTAGTCGCCTCTCTGATGCTGTTGTAGCATTTTTTTCCTCCTTTCATTTTTTCCCCGTAATCGGCTTCATAACGAAGAAAATTGCTTACCACGTTTTGGCTTCGACCAATCTTCTTTGCTATGTCATTATGGTTTATGCCAGATTCAATATAGCCTTTAATTTGACCTTTTTCAAATAGAGAGAGAAGAAATAATTTTCAAACCTATTCAGTTGAGCGGCACTGTAAGTGTACTAATATTCCCATTCACGTTTACTGCATATGAAGATATTTTTTTTTTTTTTAAATTAAAAAAATAATATAAAAGAAACCAGATTTTTGTAGGTATACTCCCATTTTAGCTAAGCATTTAACTTTAAAAATTGCTTTTAAGGTATTCGCGAAGCTTATAAGCATTGCTTTTTAATGCAACTCCTTCACTTAGTTTACTTTCGAATTGAATTTGAATACACAGGGTGCAGCACTCGAAGTGCAACTAATTAAAAAGGCCATACATTTAGTTTGGAAAATTACTTTTATTCAATTCAAAGCAAAAAATGTGTGAAAATAATACAAAATTAAGGGGGGAGCCTGCTTTAGAGGCTTCAAAAATTAGATTTTTTCGTAGATTTTTTTGGGAAGGAAAGAAATGTTCGATTGAAACGAAACTTTCTGGTGTTATTGTTATATATGTCAGCAGTCTTCTCAAATTTTTTCATTAAAATATATGTCATATTATGCCTGGTACAAGCATTTCGCCGAGGCGCCTCGAGTGTGCATGTGACGTGCGGCGGGAAAGATGCAGGTCGCAATTTTCATCTAAAACCAAAAACCCAAAAATTTTTTTATTTTAGTATAGTATAGCTTCTAGTTACACCAAGAAAATTAAATGAAAAGTGAGAAATTCAACAAATTTTCGCTAGTTAAAAAAAAAAATAATTTTTTTGGAACAACAAATTCACTTTAGATTGTTTAAAAAGTGGGTTAATCATAACTTTCTTAAGATTTTTTAGGGTCCACTAGAAGAGAATTTAATTCCGCATACAATCAATGTTATCTCGTTTTGATAGGACGTTTGACTTTTCCCCTATATTTCCTGCCAATTAGGAAAAATCGTAAAAATAAAAAACCGAGAAATCGCACTTCGATATACCTGCTCGACGCTTGCTCACAATTTCTTCTGTAACTGCGAAAAATTTTGAATTTGCTTCATAAAATTTTGAGGACACATTCTTGGATAGTTTGGGAAGACATTTATGCAAGAAAAAAAGGCTCCCTCCTTAAGAATCAATTTACTTTTGCTCGATATGACCACCTTTTGCCTTGACTATGTCCTTAAGACGGCCCAGCAACGAATCGCAAGCTGCCCGAATGTGCCTTGCAGATATGTATTTTTGGGATTTTCAGCGCCTCGAGACTAGTGAATCTTTTACAAGTAGTGCGGACCTTGTTCTCCAAACTGGCCCAAAGAGAATAATCCATCGGATGCACGTCAGGGGAATTTGAGCGCCATTGTGTGGACATTATGAAGTTCGGAACGCTGTGTTTTAGCCAATCTTGGTTCACTCGAGCTTTATGAGACAGCGCCGAGTCCCGTTGAAATGTCCATAGTCTGCCACCGAAATGTTTGTCTGCCCATAGCTTCAAAGCAAACTCCAAAATACTTTCCCGATAATATTTCGCATTTACCTTGACGCTAGGCTCGATGAAAGCGATGGGAGAGCGCGCATCTGCGGTTGCAGCGGCCTAAACCATTACCTGTGGCGGGTGCTGCCTCCTGGTGGCCAATCGATGACTCAAATTCTTGAATGAACGGTCGGTCAAATAAATCCTTTCGTTTTGGGAGTTCACGAATTACTCGATTTGAAATATTTTCTCATCAGAAAATTCAATGTTCGGAAATTGACCGCTTTCGGCCAAGTGAAGCAACCCCTTCGCTCTCTCAAGTCTGACTTGTTGCTACTTTGGTGTGAGATCATGCGTCTTTAGGATCTTGTAAGGCTTGACTTTGAGATCATTTTTCAGTATGCGGCGGAGGCTACGGTCACATATCTTTAGGTCTTTCGCTATTTGATTGGCATTTCGCCGGGAATTTCACTCAAGTCGATTCTCCATATTTTGAACCATTTCACGTGACGTTGCAGTCTTTTGATGACCACCTCCATGACGCTTCGCGATGTCAGCAGTATCGTTGTAACGAGTAATGGTGCGATAAACAAACACTTTAAGGTGCTCGAGCTCGGGAACATGTCCGTGCACTATCTGTGCAAGCGGTCTGAAGTTGGTTACACTTCGAGTGCCGGTCCCTGTAGCAAAACATAACTTTGGTATTTTTAAAGGATCTCCTAGATGTCAGTAGTGAATAATTCCCAGACGGTATCTTTTTTATGTCATCTTTGACATTTTTCAAGTAGGAAATTTGAAATATTTATTAGAAGAGCCAAAATATGCTGGTTTTTAGTAAATCAAGTGTATTAAAATCGCTCACAAAGTGAAACCACCTAAAGACAGATCTGGGCATGTCACTCAAAATTTGTGATCACTGGGTGCTTTTAAGCTTTCGTGTTTTTTTTGTTGTTCATTTAAACCGTTGACGAAAATGCAGCAAGTAAAGAAGAATGCGATTCCGATGATGACGATGACGTGGCTGTAAATGACTAAATTTTTGATAAGGACATCAACGAATGTCTCAACTCGATAGATGCATTAATTAATGTACGTCGGCCCGACAGTCTACAGGGTTGCTAATATTCGACAGACCCATCTGGCAACCCTGTATCTTTTGACAGAGACGTTAGATCGCTTAATGACATACCGCGTTGAAGCGTCAGTCCAAGCAGATTTTTACCATGGAACAGTACACGCCACGCGAGCGCTCCCAAATTGTTGAAATTTACATTCAACAAAAGAAGTCAATTGTGAAAACTCAACGTTCGTATAAAAAATTAAATAATGTGAAAAGTGCGCCTTCTAAGAACACCATTAAACAATTGTACGAAAGGTTTTCGACTGGTGATGCTCTTTCTAATCCAAAGAGGCCAAATTGCTCTTGTACGGGCCAGTGTTGAGACTTCGCCAAGGACATCCCAAAATCGCCGTTCTTAGCAGTTGTGCATTGCTCGGACAACTTTACAACGAATTATCCGCATTGATTTGCATTTATTCCCGTATAAGATTCAATTGACGCAAAGATTGTTGCCTGCGGACAAGCCTCGTCGATTAGAATGGGCCTAAACAGTCATCGAAATCCATCGGGTCCGTCGAATATGGGCAACCCTGCACGTTATCGGAACGACGCGGATTTACCATATATTCGGCCAAGAACAGGAATGTTTTTGCTTCTACAGCAACAACAACATTAACTAAGGCAATAATTTTGAGTATTCTGTATGATTTTGAAGCACATCCAACTCTTTCATCAGATGAAAAAACTGCAGCCGCTTTCGATCCAAATTTAAAACATTGCTTCTTATGCTCTTCGGTCTCAATCAAGCAAACGCCGACGTGAAGCTGCTATGAGCTTAGATTTGGGAATGGCGGACCTGGTCTTCCAACGAGTGGTGTTTTTGTTGGTAACTCAGATGAGTTAACAAATCTGTCTCTCTCAATTACTCTCTCTCTCTCAAATCAATTACTTGGAAGATGAAACATTTGTGTATACATGCGAATGAGCTTGCGTTCCAAGGCCACAAGGAAGTGCCAGCAGAATTCAAATTATTGAAGACGCCTTTTGATTGTTTCAAATATTTTTTGTGCGTGTTTTTAAGTGTACAGGTAGATTAGTAAGCCCTCACTTGTCTTAAAACTTCAGCTATGTTTTTTCGTGTTTTTTCCTTGGCCTAGAAATTGAATTTATATGCGCGTCAAAAAGATGTCAAAACGCGGTTCGGAACAGATGGACCTTTATTGGCGTCATGTTTTTCATGCCAGTCCGTCGATATCCAAATGTTCGTTCGTATTGGGGAAAACATTCGTTTGAAATAATAAGGAATACGAGGACTCGAAGCAGATTCGAAGAAATTCGTAAACGACTGCATTTTAACGATAATTTGACAAATTATGCTGTTTACTTAACTGCAAGTTCAATAGGTCTGTTTTAAAGTAAGTGTTTTCACGAAACTTTTAAAGTAGATCTCGTAAATTTGCTTTAAGAAAAGAAGAAATTTTAATATTACATTACATTCAAATATCACACAAATTAGAATTATTATTAAAACCATTTATCTCAGTTACAAAATGCCGCAGAACCCTCAACACTATTTACCTCCTCAATTTACTTATCCCCTTTCAAGTGGCCACAATTTTACACCTTTTTCTTTCTCACTTACATGGCAACATTGCACCTGCTCCATCGACTGTAGCAACCATCGAACATGTTGCGAATAGATAAATGGCACAAACAGCCGGCAACGCGCACGAACAAAACACAACCAAAGTGGCGCCGGCCGCCTACGAACACGACGGCATACAAAAGCAAAATGAGCGGGAACAGACTCACACTGCGAACGCAGTTTATCAGCAACACGTGTACTACTTATATATGATGCTGTTGTTCAAGCGATAGCGCCGGCCCAAAAACAACCCAATGGTAAATGTGAGGCAGCAGTTGTTGCTAAACATGTTGCTAAGGTTGGAGAAGTGCAGCGGGTGGGTGATAGAGGCATTTTTGCAAAAAATAAATGAGTGTGACAAATACTGGTAAGCTCGTGTAATGGAATGAAGGGGATGTTAAATTTCGCTTGCTGTTTTTCATAGAGCGTTTTTCATTTCAAAAACGAAAATCTAATGTTTCTAATAATAAATTAATTTTTTTTTAAATATATAAAGAAATTCAAAAAAACTTTATTTCAAAGGAAGAATTAATTTTTATTAGAAATAGTAAGACATTAAAATTTTTTTTTTTTTCAAATAAGGAATTAATTGTATTAGAAATAATAAGAAATGGAAAAAAATGTTTCCAATAAGAAATTAACTTTTATTAAAAATATTAAGAAATTAAAATTTTTTTTTTTTCAAATAAGGAATTAATTTTATTAGAAATAATAAGAAATTATAAAAATTTCATAAGAAATTAAAAAAAAAATTTTTTTTCAAATAAGGAATTAATTTTATTAGAAATAATGAGAAATGGAAAAAAATGTTTCTAACGAGAAATTAAAAATTTTTCATATTAGAAATTAATTAGAAAAAAATTTAGTTTATCATAAGAAACTAATTTTTATTAGAAATAATAAGAAAATAAAAAAAATTTCATAGGAAATTAAAAAAATTTCATAAGAAATTAAAGAAATTGTTTCCAATAAGAAATTAACTTTTATTAGAAATAATAAGATATTAAAAAAAAATTTATTTATTTTTTTATTAGTTTTAAGAAATAAAGAATGTAAGAAATTCATTTTCATTAGTAATAATAAAAAACTAAAAGAATTCAGTTTATAATAAGAAAATAATTTTTACTAAAATTAATTAAAAAAAAATTTATTTCAAATAAGCAAGTCGCAAAAGCGATGGTAAAAATAAAATAAAATAAAATCAATTCAAAATTTAGAATTGCACAATTTCCGAATACCACAAGTTTTAAACACCACTTGCCGGTTATTTGGCAATGTTGCGTGCAAAGTTGCACTTTTCAATTGTGTGGGTGTAATTGTAGGTTTGCATGGGCGCCAACGATTGTTAGTGGATCAGTTGGCGAGCACCAAACACCACCCATCTAACGAACAAGTCGCCGCCACTCGTTGCTTGTTGCCTACTGCTTTTGTAGTTGGTGCTTCGAACGATGGCGCAATTCAGTCTTTGCCGAACTGCCGCGAAATATGACAGCAAATAGCGGATGAGCGGATGGAAAGTGCGAATTCGGGTTTTTGTTTAAAAATAAAATTGTGTGTGTGTGAAGGTTTGAGAGGAAGATCGTGAAAACATAATGCGCTGGATGCGGTAGAAATAATTTGAATGATTTGGTTAAAATAACTGAATAAGACAGAGTTCAACTATGGTGTTGTTTTTGGATGAAATCAAAAGCAAATCTTTATGTTAAGTGAAACGTAAAGCGCGCTGATAATGGCAAGTAAATTTAAAGATTTCTGCTGTGATTGAATTTGTGAGTTGAGTTGCGTTAATGGCAAAGGAATTGAGTAAGAGTTGAAAAGAAATTAATATTTAACCTAGTTTTAATGTTGAATATAATTAAATTATTATAAATATAAAATGCGAGCACTGCAGTCTCAGTGTCAGTTATGGGTGTAATGAAAAAAATTTAAGTAAAAAAATTAAAAAAAAAAAATTAATTAATACAAAAGTGAATTTACCGAAATTTTTCAAAAAAAAAAAATGTTCATTAAATTGTATCAGTGTTACATATACGTATGTATGTATGTATGTACATAAATTTATCAATCTAAAAATTAAAAAAAAAGAATATATTTGAGTGACTTGAAAAATTTATTTAATTTATATTTAGTTTCTTAGAAAATAAAAAATTCTAAACACATAAATTTTGAAGTGGCTAGTCGAAGTGACGTTCTAAATACCAGAAAATCGATTTTAATCAGAAAAAAATTAATAATTAAGTATTTGGTATTTCAAAATATTTTTTTTATTTTACTTGCTTTATTGAGTGCCCTAAAAAAAATGTATGTTACAAGTTACGAAGTTTGTGTATTATAAATAATATAAACTTAAAACACTTTGCAAAAAAAAAAATTAATAGTTTTTTAAATAAATAAATAATTTTTAATGATTTTTTAAATAAATAAAAAAAAAATATTTTCAAAAAAAATTTAATAGTTTTTTAAATAAATAAATAATTTGTAATGATTTTTTAAATAAATTAATTAATTTAAAATTTTTTGTAATAAAACAAGATTCCATACGCATATAAAAAAAATATTAATATATTAAACTTCCCAACCTTAAGTACCGGTGTAAACACGGTGTTTGAAGAAAAATAAATCACAAATGCATATAAAGTCATTTTAAAATAATAAACAAAAAAAAAACATTAGTAATACTGCAATCTCTGGTCACTGTGCTTACGTAGTAAAAAAGAGGAACCCTACAAATTTTATTGAAAACCTGTGTAGTTATGCATTAAGAATATTTACTGCGAAGAAATTACATGGGCGGCAGTTATCAATTAATGAATTTGCCTTTGGAATACAAACCTACGTATGAACGGGCTGTTAATTAGAGGTAAGAAATGTTCAATAAAGTTACTTTCAAGAAAAACTTAATCATACTGCATTTATGTAAGTAATTGTTTACTGAAACGCCTACAAGTATATACAGGGTGGCCCATATATTGTAGTATTTCAAAGAGATTTGTTTAGATTTGCGTTGTGAAAAGTGCCACAAAATTTTCGACCGACTGGCAGCGAAAGGTATTTGGCAGCAAACAAGGAATATGAAGCAATTTGTGAAGAAAGCAGGTAAAATGTTTTCATTTAACATTTTCGAGGTGTACGTACATTTTTAACGATTTTAGTCCGCCGTGACATCCTATAATTGTTTAGCCGAGAAGCTAATTAGCTAATTAATCTAGAATCTCTAGAAAAGAGAAGAACAGTCCTTTTGCTTTCGTTTATTTTTAGTGTTTTTAATGATATCGACTGTCCAGTTCTACTTGAGCGGGTTAACTTTAATGTTCCACAAAAAAGTCTTCGCAATTTTTACGCTTTTTATGAGGAAAACTTTAAACTAAATGTGCGAGGAATGCACCCGTTGCTCGCGCACTTAGAGACTATACTTCATTATACAATTCCAGTCTGCTTGATTTCGCTTTATGGAAAACTAATTTTATAAAAATTGCAGCCAAAAAATACTTGTTTAAAAAAAATTATTGAAAACTTAATGCTGGGGGAAAAAAACTACTTGGCACAAAATCGTATTGACTTTAAATTATTTATAAAAAATTCATTTAATAAGACATTGGAGTAAAATCTTTAATCAAATACTCAAAAATGGTACTCCAAAGCCCCTCAAGTCTTGAAAAAAAGAAAAATAATGAAGTTTGCAAAAATTTACGGACTGCCTTGAAAGCGTATGAAGCCACCTGATGTGAGACGCCAGCTCTACATAGAAAGCGCATACAGGTGACGTGAGCTAATATGGGAAGCCGGTCGGTGGATACCTCGACAACGCAGATATTCTCGACTGGAAAGTGACAGCCAAGTGTATAGTTCCATTTGTCGGTATGTCGTGCGCTTCCATTATGAATAAAATCGCAGAGTGGCCAAATCCTTTATTCTGGAAATTTCAGCAAAAGAGCCCAACAAACCTTAACACAGTCTCACTAGGCGTGTCACAAAATACTTTGAGATGGAAGTGAAAACCTCAAATTATTTAAAAATTCCATGGCTTTCTCATTGAACATTGAATATTAAATTCGGGCATAGCACTTTTTCTCCCATATGGGTTGTGTGACGAACACCAACAACAAAGCAAATAAATGGCATTTCGACCTAAGTGACAGCTCGTCAACCATCAGTGAAGACCTGTGACAGCGTACACAGGTTTGCTATAACTTATAAGAGATAAATTCTGGCTGCATTAACTAAGAGACTTCTTCCCTGCTCTATAGATTAAGGAATTAGGAGTGGTCAGAACTAAAAAAAAATTGGATTTTTGAAGTGAAACTTCTTAGGCCTTAGGCCGCGTTTTTGCGGGTGATAAACGCTCGGAGTGGTGCGCGTTGTTGCCACGGTTTGTGTCCGGCGTTTACCTACACCAGTCGACCCTTCTCCGTTTTTTGTAAATTTTGTCTATTTGTATTCTCTGCAATGTTGTGAATTTATTTAGATCTATATTCTTTCACTCTCTCCGCTTCTCTCTCTCTCTCTGTCTCTCATTCTCTCTCGGGTCTCTCCCTCTTTCTTTGTCTGCCTTTTTTTGCATTTTCTTAAAGTATAATGTCTTAAAAATATTGTGTGAAAATTCAAAGTGAATCCGACAAATACTTTTTGAGTTATTCAACGATTAACAAAACATTAAATGCGTTTTTCTCAAAACTATGTTTTTTGAATTGGTGATCACTGTAACTTAAAAACCGCTTGGTAGATTTCAATAAAATTTATACTGATTTTGAAAAACATAAATAACTCGTGCCTGATCGAAGGATTTTTTTTCAAAAATTTCAATTTTTATTCAAAAATTTCGATTTTTTTAAACAATTAATTAAATCAATCAATTAAAATATGATGTATTAAGGCTATGTTTTTAATTTTGAAAAATAAAGCAATTGACTAGGAAAAAAAATTATTGAAAATCATAATTTTTTCGTCCCTTTAACTGCCCCCAACTGCCCCCAACTCCTTAAACTTATTTAACTTTGTACAGTTGGCAGTAAGTAAAAATAATAATTAATGAAATTTAACAAAAAAGCTAAACGAAAATTTGGGTTTCTAAATCATTACGCTTAAGTTTTTTATGTTCACTATGCCATTTCCCATTTCACCACAAATCATCTTGGCTGTTGTGCATTTGTCTAATTACTTTGCTTTCCACTTAATCCTTATCCTTATAAGGCTCAAGCAGCCACGTTTTCAGCATTCACGTGATTTTCAGCAATGCTTAGTGCCCCAACAAAGAGAGTTTTTTATTCGCATATCGGTTTCCTACTGCATACTTTACTTATTATTTATACTAATTTTCTTTCGCCATAAGCTTTTTTTGGGGTTTTCATAGAGCAAATGGCAACCGTCGGTAAACAAAGCAACCGCATTAGCCAGCGTAATGAAACAGCTGAAAAATAAATAAAATCACTAAAGACATCATTAGTGGTTTCAATCTGCTTTTTCCTGCAACAAACAATGTAAGCTTCTTTCTCTGTTGGAGAGAAAGGTTTTGTGTGAATGTGAGGATGGAGGTAAATTTATAGTATGCGTTTATTGTTGGTATTGCTGTTCAAATGAAACAACAAAAAAATAAAAAGTGAGAAAGTGGAGTGCTCGAAATAAGCTAATTCCCTTGTCTTTTTGGGCAGTTTGCAACCATTTTTTTTTATGAATCTCTTCACTTCGATCAATTGACTATTAAATAGCGTTAAACCAGTGAACTCGTGGGCTTGGGTAAGAAGCGCAGCTGTTGTGAATGCAACCGCAGCTTAATCTAATTTTTATTCTATTCCTTTTTTTGATTTTTAGTGAGTGAGGTAGGGTCCAAAATGCCTTCGCACTTACAGCGACCGACGTCCACTAAAATAATCCCTCCTCCTGTTCTGGGGAGATTCCCTTCCCGGAAGTACTTTCTGCATTACTGGAAGAGGGCCCAGTTCGACTCAGTGAACCTACATTCCAGTTATTGCTTGATGCTCACATAACTGGTATCAGATTGCTCACCAGCAACGGGTGTCCAAGTAACACCTCCAGTTTTTCACGCTTGTCTCGAAAATAGTCACATTAGAAAATGGCAAGCCCTGCGTCTTCGATCGTGTTGGAGCTGTGTGGGTAGTAGAGATTATCTGCCACGACCAAAAGCATTCGAGTTCACTGATAAGCTGTGTTAGATAAAAATCCACGTCGCCGTGTTTCCTGGTCACTTATCGCGCAATTTCAGGTATAAGTCTTTGGGTCCACCACCCGTTGACTGACAGATCCCCTCTATGTTGCAATTCTTATATGGATTGCAAACGTTCCGTAGCATTTTTCTCCTTTGATGGGCTCGCTTCCTGCTGATAACCCTTTTCTTGTGCACGTACATCCATAGGAAGTTTTCCGGCGATAACGCAAATCGCGTCGTGAGAGACGATCCTGAATGCAGAAGCGACTCTTATTGCATTCCGTCGTAACACCTGGGTTACTAGTCGTACGCTAGATAGTTTAGCTCCCGCCCAAATGGGAGCAGCATGGAGAGCAAAAGAATCCAGCACCTTTGACAGCAGGCGTCTTCTTGCACCTTGTGCAGCCCCGATACTTGGCAGAATTCTTATGAGCGCTCGGTTTACTGCAGCCGCTTTGGAGTTCACCGTAGATACATAGATGCTGTTTAAATCTATGTCGTGCATGAAAAAAACAGCCAAGTACTTAATTTGCTCTTGCGACAGTATTTCGTGACCACCAATACGCAATTTCATCTGCCTCCTCCTTTTGCGTGCAGTAACGAGGAGCGCTCCGTTTACTGTTCTGCCAATTTAAGCACCGCATCCCATAGCCAATGTGGTACTTTTGCAGCTGCATCATTGCATTTTTCATGTAAATTAGGTAACTTCTTATCCCTCACTACAAGCGCAATGTCATCGGCATAGCCCACCCAGGCTGTTTTGTCTCGAAATTGTATCCTTAGCACTCCATCGTACCTACAGCGTAGATCCTAGGACTGATCCTTGTCGATCCTTAGTCCGTCGCCTGTATCGTACTGCAGGATTCTGTCGCTAAAGCAAATTATAATAAAACAAATTAAGCGCATCAGATACCCGGGAACATGAAATTTGTTTAAGGTACTGCAGTATGCTCAGCCACCTCGTCGAATTGAACGCTCCGAGCTGTAGTTTGTGGCTTCCGCCCATGCTGGAGCTGCGTACAGCAAAATCGATGAGACCACAGTCTTAAGAAGTCTCCTGCTGTTTTGCCTAGGGCCTCTAATATTCATCATTAGTCGTGTTAGCGCAGTTACTGCTTCTGCTGCCCTGCTGCTCGCGTACACCAAGTGCTCAAGAGTTAGACCACTGTTGCACAACCACTCCTTTACCATGCCGACAGCCTGGTTGCATGTTTCTTCGGCTCGACGGAGTGTTTTAGCCACGACCACAATAGCTATGTCGTCAGCAAATCCTATGATTTGCGACCCTAGAGGAAGACTTAGGCGCAAGACTCCATCGTACATGACGTTCCAAAGTAAGAGTCCCAGGACTGAGCCTTGTGGAACTCCGCCAGTTATTTTGAGCTCTTTTACCCCAGCATCGGTTTTATAGCGCAGGTTTATGTCAGAAAGGTAACTGGCAACAATCCTGCGAATGTACCTTTGAATGTGAAAATTATAAAGCCCGATCAGAATTTTGCTCCAATTCGCCGTATTGAATGCGTTCTTGACGTCCAGGGTTACAATTAGGCAATACTCCTTGCTACCGTATAGCCATCGAGTACCTTCAATTGCCTTCTGCGCGATGGTCTTGACTGCAAAAACAACATCTATTGTTGAACGGGCTTTCCGGAATCCCAATTGTCGGGGTGATAGACCACCTACATCCTCTATAGCAGCCTCCAGACGGATCCAGGATTTTTCCTGCAGTGTCGAGCATGCACAGGGGGCGGTAGCCTGTAGGATCTTCCGCAGGCTTGGATCCTTTTGGTATTAAAACCAATTTCCGCAACTTCCACTGGGTTGGAAATTTGCCTTCCTTTAGACATGTATTGTAGGGATCTACCTACAACATGGCTACTTATATGTATTTATCTATACCTATGTGAGCCGATACATGCTTATGTATGCTTATGTGTACTTATGTATGCCTATGTATGACTATGCGCTCTTATGTATACCTATGTGCGCTTATGTATACTTATGTGTGGTTATGTATATTTATGCGGGCTTATGCGTACTGATGTGTGGTTATGTATACTTATGCGGACTTATGCGGTCTTATGCGTACTTATGTGTGGTTATGTATACTTATGCGTACTTATGTGTGGTTATGTACACATATGCGGGCTTATGTGTGGTTATGTATACATAAGCGGGCTTATGCGTACGTATTTGTGGTTATGTATACTTATGTGGACTTATGCGTACTTATGTGTAGTTATGTATACTTATGCCTACTTATGTAGGATTATGTATACTTATGCGTGCTTATGTATGATTATGTATACTTATGCGCGCTTATGCGTACTTATGTGTGGTTATGTATACTTATGCGGACTTATGCGAACTTATGTGCGCTTATGTATTATTATGTATGATTATGTATACTTATGCGCGCTTATGCGTACTTATGTATGCCTATGTATACTTATTTATCTATACTTGCATATATCTTCCTTTCAACAATAAATAACTTTTATTTTTATGTATAGCAACAAGCTATTAATTCTACACCTTGTTTGTTTCCTTATGGATGCATACGTAAACAACTCAAAAAGTTTTCTTAAGTATTTATATGTCTCATATGAACGCGCTGTTTCTGCTTCTTTTATGCGCCAAGTTGCCGAAGGTAATTACTGAAATACCAAATGCGCGAATGTTTTGCATTTATTGCTAATTATTTTATTGGTACTGCTTGTGGGGAGTAGCGCCCAATCAACCGTAAACACTACAACTGACATAGACATTAACAGCCTGGACATGGAATTCACACTTCGCACAGTTAGACACGCACACACGCACTACAAGGTAGGTATGGATTCAACCAACCAGCGCACAAGCAACTACAAATTCTTGAATGGGCTAAGCAAGCAAAAAACGAGCAGATACTGGCCAGACTATAAATACAAAATTGATGGCGGAAATAACATGGCATCTACCTACATACATACATCCATATATATCAGCGGCAAACATATTTATGCACCATCAAAGTGTAGATCGAATTTATACTAGTGCGGAGTTAAATGCCGTGGAAAGGCGATTTCACGCCATATCAGAGTCAAGGATATCCTTTTCAATAAGCGGCAAAATTTATTTCATAGCAATTTCCATGCTTGCCAATTTGTTGTTGTCCATATATACAGACACCAGTGGAAATATATGTATCCATTGGGGTAAATTTATAACCAATTTAATTAAGAAGTGGCATTGAAGTAGAGCCAAAACACACACACACACACACAAGACACAGTTTCACGCGAATGCAAAGAAAGTTCCATCATAGAGGATGAGGGCAAAAAAAGACGTTCAAAAGCAGGATTAACAGCAGCGCAAAATAGTGTTGACAGCTTCCCCAAGCGCATAGCCCATCTAGGCATATAAGAAGAACAAGCACAGTCGGTTGAATGACCCACTGTTTAAGTGATGAAAATAAATGTAAAAGCATCTTAAGAGGCTTCTTTCCCCCTGGGTGTAGGATAAAAAGCATTAAAAGCACAACTGCAGGCAGCTGGAAGGTAACAAAAAAATATTTTACACGGAAAAGCACTGACGAAGCAAGTGGGTAGTTAGTTGGTTACCTGAGTTCGTCGAATAATGGAAAACATAAAAATGATGTTGGAGGCACAAGGCTCATGTAAGTGTGGAGCCAGCATTTGTTGTAAACGGCGCTTTACCACCAGCGTCAACAAAACATGAAAAGGAGCACTGAAAACCCAGTTTGTGGAGCCCAAAGTAAAGAACTGCATGCGTGCACACATACAAGCGCACTTTAGAGATAAGTGTAAATTTGAGGAAAAAAACGCTTCAAACAGAAAAGTTGAAATACTACTGCAAAACAATGTGAAGAGACCACTTGAAAGTTTAAAGTGGAGCAGGCCAATGGCGAAGTGAGAAAGTTTTGCAAAAGCCGCACTCTCTTTCATGTGAATATATTTTATTCCGAGACACACCTACTTAAAATCATATGAAGAAAATTGTGAATTGAAAAAAAAATATACATAAAATTATACAAGCGAGCAGAACATCACTATCAAACTTTTGGATTGCGTTGTCATTCGCGGATTATCGCTATTTGCACACAAAAAAAGATGAACCTCTTATTATGAAGTCGAGTTGAAAATAAGCAAACGCAGCCACAAGCCACAAGCCACAAGTACATACATGCAAACAAAGCTGGCAAAAGAGGAAATCCAAAAAAGTGTAAATTTTCCAGAAAACTTTACTGTCAAGGAGGTGGGTGAATAAACAAAAAATATGTGTATATTTACATACAGATGGATTTTTAATACAGCTAAAGAAAGGACGATACAAGGATAGCGTCGCACAAATACTCTCTAGAGCACACTTGCTTACAGTGAATGATATATGAGTGTTTTTGTTGTCGGCTTCTTCCTGCTTACTATATTTTTGATGCAAGCATTGGGGCATACACAAGCGGCAAGGCACTTATGTTGAAGCGTTGAACCGCACCAGCTGAAGCACATTTCTTCTACAAATTTGTTAATACAAAGCAACAAAAAACTGTTAAGCATTGACATAGGGCGTTATGTGCACTTGAGAGCAACAGCATTTCAAAAACACAAAGCAGCGGAAAGACCTTTAGTTTGCGTAGTTGTATCAAGAAAAGAAGCTAGGGGAAGGTTAACATGAACGTATTTCAAGAAAACTTATTAACTTTTCTAAGAATAACTTAAGGATACAGACAAGTATTTGAACTGGTTTGCGAAGAAGTAGGTAGGTGCAATGGTTGAATTGTGCTTGATTGTTTTTTAAGTACGCACTCTTTTCCAAGAATTACCGACTATTTTACTGGAATCGTTCAAGCTTTTTCAAATTATCAAACGAGCTATCTACAGGGTGTTACCAACTTCACTGCACTGCGTATCTGTAAAACAGCTCATGACATCAACGGCAAAATTGTTCTAATGACAGTTCAATATAAGCCATAAAAAGCATTTGCGTCTCAGTTTTGTTGAATTTTTTTTTCTGTAATGGAATTCAAACGTAATTGTGTGATTGCGTTATATTTGACTGAAATCACAATCAGCCATTATTCGTGAGCACAGTCACCTCAAAGTGAATAAAATGTTTGTGTATCGCACTATAAAACGTTACAATGATACTGGTAGCATTGCAAAACGCTATGGAGGTGGACCAAAACAAAAACGCAACAACACCAGAAATGGTTCGGAAAATGAAGTCTCGACTTGAACGAAATCCACGTCGAAGTGGAAGAAAAATGGCCAAAGAACTGAAAATATTGCAAGACAGCATTCGACGCATATTGAAAAATGAGCTCGAAGTCATGGCTTACAAGTTCCAAAAAGCACACGATCTTTCACCCCAGCAAAAACAAAGTTCGGTGCGAAAGAGCAAAGGAGTTGTTGCGCTTGTGTTTTCTGATGGAAAAAATGTCCCAATTGAGCAGTTCATAAACACTCAAAACGATTGTGTTTACTTGACCGAACGCTCATACGAGAATTTGAGCCTACGTATGACCACTCGAAACAATTTCCCATCGCAAGTAATGGTTCGAGCCACAGATGGACGCTCTCCAATCGTTTTTATCGAGCCTGGAGTCAAAGTGAATGCGACTTATTATCGGGCAAATGTTTTAGAAGCTGCTTTAGAGCCGTGGACCCGCAAACATTTCGGTCGTAGACCATGGACGTCCCAACAGGACTCGGCACCGTCTCATAAAGCTCGTGTGAACCAAGAATGGTTAAAAAATCATATTCCACACAATTGGCTTTCGAATTCGCCAGACGCAAATCCGATGGACTATTCCATCTGGCCCATTTTGGGTAGCAAGGTGAGGACTAAAAAATATGCCAGTATGGATGCGTTGAAAAAAGCGATTTTACGAGAATGGGTCAAAATACCTCAAGAACACATTCGTGCAGCATGCAACTCATTTTTTTACCGTTTGAAGGCTATAGTCAAGGCAAAAGGTGGTCATATCGAGTTAAAGTGAATATATGTTAAAATTGTATTCATTTTTGAACAATTTTGTCTTTGAAAACAATAAAAACTAATTTCACACAAAACAGGTATGGTGTTTTGAATAGGTACCACATCATGTCGTTCGCCCTGTATATCCTCTTCAGCAATGTTGCTTAGGTTGGTTGTGTGCTTCCAGGGTCGCACATGGCTTCAAACTTTTCATGATGCTCTTGTTTTTATCGCCAAGAGCAGTCTCGATATTACAGTCTGTGTTAGAAAAAAGGAACCGCGGTTATTACTGAAGTATAAAAGATATATATTTAAGATTTTTTTACATGAAAGTATGTACAAAACTACGAGTCACAACTACTCAATATGTCGTATATTCTTGATCGTTGTCGAGTATAGCCTGGTATCGTCTTCATGCTTTGAACCAACTTTTCTGCGTAGCTGGTCTAACCTGGTCCGATGCAGCAGAGTGAATTTTTCTTCGTACTCTGTCGAGCTCATAACGTTCAGCTGATTATCCTACCAGAAAAATTATCTGGCTCCAGTAGAAGAGAAATAAATCTTATTGGGAAATTCTGTATAAAAGTTTGTGTGCCAACAAACTATTTTGTGGGAGTCACGATCGGAGTGTAAAAAATTTGAAATAGAATGGCTTTATCTGCAAAACAAGCTAACAGGGAACATGTCCTGGCCGTTTCCAGGGATTTCATCTCCCAGCCACGTTTGACTTACAAGACCGTGTCTGGTGTCAACGGTCCTCTGGTCATCTTGGACGAAGTAAAATTCACAAAATTCGCCGAAATCGTGCAATTGCGTCTTGCTGATGGCACAATTCATTCTGGGCAGGTGCTCGAAGTGAGCCGCTCCAAGGCTGTCGTTCAGGTGTTCGAGGGTACTTCAGGTATTGATGGTAAAAACACAATTTGTGAGTTCACCGGTGTTATTCTGCGAACCCCTGTGTCTGAGGATATGTGTGAGGTCGTGTGTTCAACGGCTCCGGCAAGCCCATCGTCAAGGGTCCCCCAATTTTGGTTGAAGATTTCTTGGATATCCAAGGTCAGCCTATCAACCCCTGGCTGCGTATCTACCCTGAGGAAATGATCCAAACCGGTACTTCGGTTATTGACGTGATGAACTCCATTGCTCGTGGTCAAAAGATTCCCATATTCTCGGCTGCTGGTTTGCCACATAACGATATCGCCGCTCAGATTTGTCGTCAAGCTGGTTTGGTCAAGCTTCCTGGTAAATCTGTTTTGGATGATCACGAAGATAACTTCGCCATCGTGTTCGCTACTATGGGTGTAAACATGGAAACTGCTCGTTTCTTCAAACAAGATTTCGAGGAGAACGGTTCCATGAAAAGTGTGTGTCTGTTCTTGAACTTGGCCAACGATCCTACCATCGAACGTATCATTACTCCACGTTTGGCTTTGACTGCTGCCGAATTCTTGGCATACCAGTGTGAAAAGCACGTGTTGGTCATTCTTACCGATATGGACTAGATTTTGCGAACATGACGTACAAGTTGCTTTAAACCCTGGACTGGGCTTTCGGCAAGATGCGTTTTCATAGTTCAATACACATTATAAATGGGGTTCGCGTCTGGGGACTGGGAAGGCCAGTCCAGCACTGTGACTCCATTTTCTTGTTTTGTTGTTTCTCAATGTGTTTTTCTGAGAGCAGTGTTTTTGATGATGTGGGACGGTAGAATATGTTCGCCTCCTTCAATCGACGTTCGATGGTGTTAATACTCACATCTATTCACTTTTTAGCAAGAACTAAGCGTGCTTGGCGTAGCTACAAAGAAAAAGTTGGTCGATCACTTTATTCTGCTTTTTTGTCGTCACTCAATTTAAGCCGCGCCCGGAAAAGTCATCAACATTTTTGTGCACCCTAAACCGCTGATTCCACATCACAACAACCTTTACTGATTTTTCAAACACTTTTGCAGCCGCGGCGTGCATAAAAATACCGCCTCAAAACGCTTCGCGTACTTCTCACTCATTTTAGTTTGGTTGCATTTACGGGAAAGTTTCGAACGAGACTAACCTGAGTTAGCACTGGTGACGTAGCCCTTGAGTGGGACTATTATGCAGCAAAACGTAGAACGAAATATTTTCTGAAGTTGCAAGAAAAAACCGGCTATTTTTCTCTGACACAGACTGTATATAATAGTTTCAGCATGTCCGCTCGAGATCAGGTTAAAATGACGAATTGTGCAACGTAATAAGTAACGTTTTTAACTGAAATTTACTCACAACTCATCTCGCCGTTACTGGGAAGCTAGACTTACATGAATTGCTTATTAACATAAGCAAGAAAAGGATCAAAGGATAAGAGAAGGATGTGGTCATTCTGATGACAAAGTAGTTCCTCTCGACTATTAGCGGGCTCATGTAGACAGCGCTAAGGGAACGCACTAAGCGAGCGACCTCAAACGGTCTAATCGTTAACCAAGCTAAGACGCAATAGTTCTGTTCACTAGAAGATATAAGATACCGCATTTTCAGTTACCGTTTATGGATGAAGTAACACTGACCCAATCGAATGAAACCAAGTATCTTGCCGTAGGTCTGAACTCAACGCTTTCTTGGAAAAGGAACGCCGAGGAAAGGATGAAAAACGCTTGTTATGCCCTCTTTATCTGTGAGAGGACACTTGGCACACATTGCGACCTGAAACCACTTATCGAACATTGGGCGCACATAACGATCATCAGACATATTTTCGACTTACAGAGCTTTCGTGTGCTTTTCGTGAGGGCGCAGACACAAGAGTCTCATAAAATTCCAACGATTAGCTTCAGTAGGTGCGCTCCAATCGACGCCTCAGACGCCGCTGCAAGTGATCCTCCATTGATATCTATGTTAGAGGAAAGCGGCCAAAACTGCTTCTAGGATTAAAGCAGCAGGAATGCTAAAAGAAAGTTCTACTATCTGTGAAACACTTGCAAGAGTCATTGAAAACAAACTATCTGGTTCTCAAGTTAGATCGGAACAGAGACTATAAAATGGGAATATCCGACAGGAAGTATTGGCAGGCCAGAATCATATCAGATGGTAGTGGTCACATACCTTTATACTGACGGCTCAAATACGGTCAACGGCACTGGATCGAGAGAGTACTCGGAACAAATATACTTAAATTATGCTGCATCAGACCAGGGTAGCGTCTTCCACGCTAAGATCTACGCGATAGACAAAGCAGCAAAAACTATAAAACTACTGGACTTACCTCCGACAAATCTTACTTGTCATTCTCGTTGATAGTCGAGCAGCGATTAAGATACTGCCCTCAGCGCGCATCCACTCAAGATGTGTTAAAGAGATCAGGCGGCCGCTCTCGTTCATCCAACAACACAACACCACACTTTGTTGAGTCACCGGCCACTCTGGAGTGGAGGGAGATGAAAGAGCGGATGAGTGTGCAAGGATAGGCTCTGAGATAGGCCTTCAGTGAGTGGTAGGGGACATAAGTGTTCCTCTAAACGAGTTATACAAAGCGATTGACAATATTGGTAATCGCAGAAACCAATAGAAGATGGTCTCTGACTACGAACGGTAGGGTCTCCAAAGCGCTCTGTGTAAAATTGAATTTTAAAAGAACAAAATGTCTGCTTGGATTCAACAGATAAGCTAACAACGTCCTCGCAGGTGTTACAAAGGGTCATTGCCTTATTGGCATAGAATGGGTGAACCTCACAATGACTTCGAATTCAAAAATAAAAAAGGTGACGTCGTAAAATATTTTTGTATTTTTATTTATTTATAAGAAACCTGATTTTTTTATACTCGTGTGCATTTCCTCATTTCGTTTCCGTGTGAACAAAAGCAATGAGTGCACGAAATTCATTTGGTGAGGAGCTCTTAAAATAAAAGCGTTTATCCAAACGAAGGGTTGCGCCCACTTTCCAAAAAATAGTCAATAGTCAAATTTTCTAAAGTTAAAAATTCCAATTTCTAAATTCATTCCATTACCGCTATATGGAAGGTGGGCGTGAATTTTGTTTAGATTTCACCCATTCTCATTGACACATACGTAAGTTGTCAAGAATAATATATTTTCAGTTTTACTTAGGCGTGCATGCCCACGGGAGGACGGACAAACAAGCATGACTACGTCGATTCGTGTCATACTTCTCAATATTTTGGCTCTCAAAATGTTCATAGATGTATGTAAGTGGGTCGATATGTACCTCATTTCCGTTGTGCTGTTACAAACAGCGGTTATGTCAACGAAATTATAATAGCGTACACACACACTTACAAAAATACACATAACCCTAATACAATAAGAAAGTGAATAAACAGACGAACGTTGATGTAAGAGACAAACAACCCTTTTAACAGCTCAACTCCAAACTTGGTGAACTCTGATGCATTTGACCTTAAACAGAGGAGAAAGAAACTTTGGATGTAATAAAAGGAAAAAGGAAACTTGATAATTTTATTTATTTATTAAAATTGAGCGCACTTGACCTTCATTTCACTGAATGCAAGCACACTTTGTTGTAGTCTGTGGGGTTTTAAGGAAGTGCTGGAGGTTTACGACCTTTTTATTCATATCGGATTGTCGACTAGTTAAATTAACTTATAAATAAAGGGTTTTCCAATAGCAGGTGTTCTTTGGAATAGCCCACGATTTCAGTAGATGTCACTTTTGAAGCTGTATTTTTTTGATATTTGACAAGTAGAAACTGGAAATTAGAAAGTGGAACGACAAACGTTTAAGCAACGCGTAGAAATGATTAAAATTCACTATAAAAATGGTGAGAATTTGGCAGAGACGGTTCGTAAAACTCGAACATTTTTCGGTTATCGTGATGCACCTTGTCTAACCGCAATACAGAAATTGGTGACCAAAAATTCGAGCTGTTGGGACAAGTTAGTGATGTGAAGAATGAAACCCGTGCACGTCGCTCAAGAACAGTCCAAAATATTGCTGTTGTAGCCGAAAGTGTTGAAGAAAACCCAGGTTTGGCCATTTCTCGTCGTTTCTTTGGAATTAGGCATTCCACCAACATCATTACACCGTATTTTGCATAAAGATTTGGGTCTCAAGGCTTATAAAGTCCAGTTAACGCAAGAACTCAAACCGGCCGATCATCAACAACGTCGTGTCTTTGCTGATTGGGTCGTTGGAATGCATGAAAACGATCCGGAATTTCATCGAAAAATCGTCTTCAGTGATGAGGCCCATTTCCACCTCGGTGGCTTCGTCAACAAGCTCAGAAAATCCAAGAGTTATTGTTGAAAAGCCTCTCTATCCTCAACGCGTGACTCAACATGGTGCGGTTTATGGTCCGGCGGGGTCATTGGACCTTACTTTTTCGAAAATGAAGACAGAGCAAC
Organism: Anastrepha fraterculus; assembly: GCA_037575425.1. Lineage (NCBI taxonomy): Eukaryota > Metazoa > Arthropoda > Insecta > Diptera > Tephritidae > Anastrepha > Anastrepha fraterculus. The sequence goes on along the minus strand of JAYXIM010029464.1, from coordinate 821,464 downwards.
AGTTACAGTGAATGGATTGCGCTACCAAGAGATGATTAACGAGTTTTTATGGCCGGAATTGGAGGGTATTGATCTGGACAACGTTTACTTTCAACAAGACGGCGCTACGTGCCACACAAGCAACGAAACCATTTATCTCTTACGGGAATAACATCTCTTATTGGAAAACCCTATATTTGAGACGATTGGGCAGCGACTTCAGGCTGTCAACTTAGCATGCAAAAGGATTAGGTTGGAGAATAAGTTCGTAGAGTTTTTACCGGAGACTTTTATTGAAACAAAAAACAATAATTATTTCAATAAATTAATCAACCCCACCTCTGGACCAATTTGTTGATGCCGTTCCGCCAAAAATCACCTGATCTGGTGTCAAAGAAGTTGCTGAGCGAGTTAACAGTTTTTAAAGACCTCTTTGTTATCGAAGGTAACGCCAGCCCTTCATATGGTTTGACAGGGAGCGAAAAAGAAGGAAATCGGTCGATGCAAGGTCTGGAGAATACTGCGGATTCTAAAGGACCTCCCATGGAGTGCGGCTTTGACGACTTGTGCAACATGAGGCCTTGCGCTTGGCGTTGTCGTGAAGGAGCATGGTTTGACCATGTCGATCAGGTCTTTTCGGGTGAACAGTCTTACTCACGCGGTGTAGTTGGGCAATGACCGTGGCATTCTTTTGATCATTCAAGCATTTCCCAGTGCAACATGCCCTTCCAGTTCCATCAAACGCATATCATGACTTTCTTTGGATGAAGATCCGGCTTGACTCTCGGCTTTGATGTATTTCCTGGACCCAGCTACTCCTTTCTTTGCTTCATATTGACATATTGGCATCATTTTTCATCGCCCGTGACGACTCGGTACAAAAAACGCTGTTTATGACCGCGTGTTGCTGGATAGCGGACGAGATGCAGAGAAACAATTTGAAGGCGACTTTCTTTGTTTGATTCGTTGAGATCGTGAGGCACCCATTGAATGAAGGTGACTGAGATTTACTTTCTGATTGCAGCTCATATTTTTCGACAATTCCTGACTGGTTCTTCTTCAAAATTGATTTGAGACGTTCTTCATCGATTTTAGAAGGTCTTCCGCTGCCAGACGTGTCATCGACGTCAAAGTCGCTATTTTTGAACTTTGCAGACTATTTTCGTGCTGTAGACTCGCCACTGATACCTTCTCCATGCACGTTGCAAATGTCGCGGGCTGCTACCATAGCTTTTTGACCTCGATGGAAAGCAAAGAAGAACAGATGTCTCAAAGCAAAAAGAGTTCTATCGAATGAGTACTTAACTCTTGGCCAAATAGCAAACGAATCATTGTAAAATAAAAAAAATATATATATATATAAATGCTATGAATTTATTCCCCAACGCAATGTTTACATTTCAATTCGTTATGAGGAATGTATCAGCATTCATTCCATTTATAAAATTGTACAATACTTTTATAGAAGGAAGCTTCTCCATTGATACACTTGCACTTGATTATTGACGTCGTTAAGTGTAGGTGCCGTCTGTGGAAGTCCCCTACATTGGTTATCTGGGCTTCAATATCTACTTCAATTGTAACATTTTAATTAATTGAGGAAAGCTAACTTTTGATTAGAAAAAACACCCAGTATTTACAGACATTCATTAAAAATTTACTATTTATTAGTTGTCAAATATTTATAGTCATTAATTAGAAATAATTAATGGCATCCGCGCCAACAGAAACAGAAGCAGAAGGAGAAACAACTGCCTAAGCCCAGAAGCACGAAAATGCAAGTTCATAAAAAGCAACTGGAAATGGTTGTCAGTTAAATGAAAAAAACACTTAATAGGAAAACAACAACTCAGCCCAATATATGGATGTCCGTACATAAGAACAACTCTAGGCCATATGCGCCCATCCTGCCCAAACGACGGCGCTTATATGTATGTATGTATGTATGAAGAAGTTCTCACACTTTTTAGCACTTTGGTTCCTATTGATTACAGCTAGACAAATATGAAGCTAAGTCCCATATCTGCTAGTGATGGCAATCCCGAAATCCCAGGACTCTGAGATCCCGAAAAAGTTTATATTTTGAAATAAAATAAATAAATAAATCAACGCAAAAATCAAATATTCAACGGAAGAAATAATACGTAATAAATTTCGGTTAGGTACGATTTTAGTTTAGTAAATATTTGAAAGAATTAAACAGCGTCGAATAATTATGTCAAAGGTGTTCGCTTTTCTAACGAATCTTAATAACATAAATGAGCTGAAACATGATTTTTGTAAAATTCCACCTTTAACTACAATTAAAAGAAAAGCTCAAAACTCGTCATCATTGTTAGCGTGACGATCTACGCCAAACTTTGGCCTCCCTCAAACACTTCGACGAAGAATTTCGATTCTTTGCAGATATAATTTTTTTCAAGTTAAACTTCTTAGGCGTCGATGGACGAGCGAGAATGAAGAGTAAAATTTCAAGGCCATGCATCGTATTGGGCATTTTCGTTCCGCGAGAGAGAAAAAAGATATAACGTAAAGGAAAAGGAGAGGGAGAGCTATACCTTATATATATCTTAGATACACTTTAGGTTATTTAGGCTGAATTTTTCCTTGTGGTAGCTAAAATTTAGTGAGAAATAACACTGCCCACTTTTTGGCGCTTGTTCGTTGGTGCGAACTTCCAGGAAATATATTTTTGGTGCCTAATTTTTGGCGCTATATTTCCTTGGTGTGTACTGTTCGGGGCGTTTTTTGGTCCCAATTTTTTTGGCGTTCCGTTTCCTGGCTAGTGCTTGTGCGTACTATAAAATGCTATCCATTCTGGCGTCGGATTTATTGGTATTGCCTTGCGGTAATTTGTGCCGTTGCTGCGGTCCTGGAATCGCTGCGTTTGTGCGGGTGATAAGCGCTCGGAGTAGTGCGCACTGTTCCCACGGTTTGTGTCCGGCGTTTACCTACACCGGTCGACCCTACTCCGTTTTTTGTCAATTTCGTTTGTTTGTATTCTCTGCAAGTGTTGTGAATTTATTTAGATATATACTCTTTCTCTCTCTCTCTCTCTCATTCTCTCTCGGGTCTCTCCCTCTTTCTTTGTCTGCCTTGAAAGTTTCACTTCCATGTGTACCACGTCTGTACTCTATCAATCCACGTTTTCCTTGGACGTCTCCTTTAATAAGGCACTTACAGCTTACTATTGTCGACCTTCTTTGCAATTTGGTTTTGATCCATCCTCAGTCCGCTTAAAGTGGTGAAGCTCGATGTAGTCGGCGATTAGGAAGTCGTTTAGCTCAGCTGGGCATACATCGTTGTAACGTAAGCCATAGTTGACGTGATCTATACGCACCGGTCCAAGAATGCCACGTAGATTTTTCCCTCAAATATGTTAAACTCTACTTCATCCGCCTTACGAATCTTCCAGGTTTCAGAAGCATAAGTAACACAAGCATTAATTATTGTTTTATAATAGAGATTCAGCTTTCTTCGCTTAGAAAGAAGCGGAGAAACTTTTATATAGAAGAAACCATAATAGCGAAAAGAAGGCCACGTTTCGCGTCTGAAGCCTGCACTCGCAAGTCGAAGGGCTGTTCAGGCGGTCTAAATCACGTCCACGCTGGTCGGTGTCTAAATCAAGTATAAAGCTTTGTTAGCTTAGGTGGCCATTTCAGACTGTAATCACTAAATTTTAATCTTCATATTAATGCCCCGGTTAATAAAGCAAAATATGCTATTGCATTTATAAAGCAATGGTAAAAAGAAAGCGAGGATCCTCAAGTTATTAAAGCCCCTTTAACCTACAACTTTAGGAAGACTGATACTGGAATAGGAGTCGATTGTCTGGAGACTGCATAACCAAATTTAGACGAATATGCTAAAATATCTTCTAAAAACGCATTTAGTTCTTACTTTAAATTATTTTCGATCGCCATATGATCTTCCCCCATGCTATAGCCGTCGAAAGCTCAGCAATCTTCTCACTATTACTAGACGAAGGAAATTTCTAAGAATAGTATTTATAATCAAACTGCTCACAGGGTCAATTTCTAGAATATTACCCACGGCACAAGTTAACCTTTATGTTCTCTTTCGAGTATCAATGCACTTAAGGCTGCTCTTTTAAACAGCATTTAAATCAAATTACGAAGTTAATGAACCATTGCGAATCTTTCGACAATATTTTAACACTCAGTCCAATATTTTTGTTTCACGAAATTTTTATTCAGCTACTGAAATTTCTCGCCAGCTAAACATATCGAAGATCTCACCGCTTTTGGATAAATCGGATCTTTTATGCTTTCTGCGCTTCATATTAACTCATGCAGATCCAAACTTAGGACGGTGCTGAATTAGGCTTAGCGTATTTGCCTCTCTTCCGACCGTACCAATTGTTCTCTCCAGCTTGAAATTGAAATTAGAATAGGTCGAGCCAAGGAGCCCCAAGAGACTTAGTGGCTGCTAAAACACTCAGGCTAAAAAGTCCCTTGTACTTTGAGCTCTGGAAAGAGGTTAGATAGCTAAGGAGGAGAGGAGAAATGTATCAGAGAAAGATATAGGAAAAAATAGAGACGGAGATAGAGGTAGTTAGTCCTGTGAGAATTTTCCACATTCTTTGGCAAATCTGTAAATATCCTCCAGTTTTAGGGAACGAATATTACTCATTCTCACAACATCGGAACCCAACACACGCAGCCTTGCAGAGAGAAAGTGATGGCAAAAATTTCAGGATGGCAAAAATTTCCGATGGAAAAAAGTTACCATTTCCTCCATAGCATAGTGATATTTATTACAATCATTTAAGTACCATCCGGCTCCAGTCCCTATTTCATTCTTGGACCCATCGCATTCTGGATTGATCTGACATCAAATTTCCTTCCAAATGCAACTATGGGTATCAGATCGTTCTTAGGTGCCAAAAACTGTGGAGTGTGGACTTAACCATGGTCCGTCGCCACCAGATACAGAGGCGTAAGTGATGATTGGTCTGATAAGTGCTGCGTATATCCATAAGACCCCAGCAGGTTGCAGATCCCAGGTTTTACCAAAGGCTCTGCGGCATTGCTGAAAAATCCTTAATGCGCGATTCGCTTTCAGTGATACGTGTGTCTCCCAAGTCAGCTTCTTATCTAAGATTACTCCTAGATATTTAACTTCATCGGAAAGACCAAGTGTCACACCTTTCTGTGTTGGAAGACTGAGTCCATCTAATTTCCGTTTTCTCGTAAACAAGACTATAGTTGTTTTGTTCGGATTAACGGAAAGACCTTGTCTCATGCATCAGTCATCGATTTTGTGCAGAATCCTCTGCACTTTCGTGCAAAGCCTTCTTAGGGAAGACATCGTCCGCATTTGCTTGGAAATGAAAGCCGAGTTCCTGCATCTCCGCTAGTAGAGAGTCTACGACCAAGCTCCACAACACCGGAGAATCAATATCGCATTGGGCACATTCTTGCTTAGCCCTGACGGTGATTAGTTCGTCACTGTTCTCACCAGCGGTTAAAAGCCTCTCAGAGAGCATGGACTATATCCACTTTACAATGGTTTAATTAACTCCATGTCGTTCGGCAGAGGAATATATTGAGGCAAAAGTGGCATTATCAAAAGCCCCCTCAATGTCCACGAACACGCCCGTTGTGTACTCGTCCGCTTCGAGCCCGGCTTCAATCTTGATAACAAGATCGTGTAAGGCTGATTCACATGGTTTTGCAGTCTGGTAAGCGTGTCTCTCCAGCTTAACTTTTCGAAGATCTCCATTCTCTCTTAGTCCATATTCGGAGCCGGTGTAGATGGATGTGTACCGGTAGGAATACCAGTAACTTCGATCTGTTTGTCTTTAGCGAGGTTGAAGATCTAAGTGCTTTCTTGATGGTTATGTTGTCATGTAGCCAAGGAAGGCTAAGTTCTGCTGATTTTTGACGCTTAATTGACCTTCTTGGTTCATCATGTGTCGGTTGGTCGGGTAATCGTTGAGTTTATTGTAAACTATAAATAAAACAAAATGTTTCATAATATAGTGTTTCAAAAGCATTACCTTGGGTCGCTCAACTAAATGCTCCAATGTCTAGAAAAAGATGTTTATTTCAACAGACTCTATATAAAACTAAAGAGTGTTTTTTTTAAAGCTTGAGAATCAGGATTGGGTATAGTGCACTAAGTAATTAGTAAAATATTCAGATTGAATTGAAAATTTAGGAATAATGAAACCCTTGTTTTAACTACCACTTAAACTTTAGTAATAGTGCTATTTAGTGGTAGTGCAAAATGCCCCAATCTGTTGGAAATTTAAAAGGATGAACTTTTTTTTATTAGAAAATTTCTTGGCATTTATTTTTTTAATTTGATATCCGTCATATGTCCATCGCGGCTCCATTCGATCAGTTCTATTTCTGACCACCTTTTCCAATAAATCTGGCAATGGTGTCTTGAATATTGCAACAAATCGATTGTTCAGTTCGCTGTATGGCAAGTTGCGTTGTCTTATTCGAACCAAATTCCGTCGTTGTTTAGCTGATTAATTTTTGGAAATAAAAATTCAGTCAGCATGGATCGAAAGCGCTCGCCATTCAACGTAATGCTAGCGCTTTCCTGATTTCGAAAGATATGAAGATCGATGCTGATACCAGCTTGTAAACCGCACGTAAAATGGGTGAAGTACTCTATGAACTTCGCGAACACTTTTTTTTTTCTTTTTCCAAAGTAAATTTCCACAAGTTGGGTGCGTTGCTCTGACGTTAAACGATTCATGATGACTTGTCAAACTCTACTTAACAGAAATGTTAACACAGTTGTCCATTATCAGCTGTCAAACTATACGAGTATTTATCGATATCGATAGTTCGCATGGAGCTATACAACACCCGATAAATCAATTTCGTGCATGCATTTGCTTTTGATCTCTGCGAAACGATATGGGGAAACAATTCCAAAATAAAAATGAGGAAACACTTTTCCTTGCCCGTAATCCCATTATAGTAAATATTTCCTACAGCAACAAAATGATTCAACTTGCATTCAAAACAGCACTGAAAATCGGAATATAGTAATCGCTTCGAAATATTTCTCACGGCGGCCGCGGAAGCCGAGTGGTTTGGTGCGTGACTTTCAATCCGGAGTGCGTACGTTCGCATTTCCGTGTAGGAAACAGCAAAATTATAGAAAAGGCAGTCGCCCCTCGGCAGGCAAGACTCCGAGACTATTTATGCTTCTCACAAAAAAAAAATTGCCGTTGAGAGTCGGCTTGAAACTGTAGGTCCCTCCATTTGTGGCACAACATCAACACGCACGATTCCATCTTAGAGCCGTCAGGCTGTGGTACTAGCTTTCCTTTCTTTCCAATCCTGCCTTGTGGAGCAACAACAAGAAGCGCGCCATAAATAGGAGGAGCTCGGCCAAACACCTAGCAGAAGTGCACGCGCAATTATTTATTTTTATTTTTTTATAATTTCAGAATCAGATCTTCAAATGGCAACAAGCATTTAACGCAATTCACAGCAAGTAAAGGAAATTTTGTGGTAAAACTTAAAAAAATAATTGAGTTAAATTATAGCCTTAGGAGTTCGGCGAATCAACATATGGTTAAAACCAAATTGGTAATCAAATAAAACATTTTTTTTTATTTCACTTCGCTAAAAGAATAATTTTTACAAATATGTTTATTCCGACTGAACTTTTTTGATTGAATAATGTGAAATTACAATACCCTTTTTGCGCTGCTCAACATCTGAAAATAACTTCAAAACCAAGCAAATGTTTTCCATTCGAATGTTTTGCTTACCATTTCGCCTGGAGCAAATTTAGAAACTTTTTAATATGTGCGTTAAAAGCAAGCAATCACTCTGTGGCGGTTTTAATTGCGAAAATTTCCACTTCCATCGACGGTGCCACCGCTAACGCCACAAGCGCAATTCACTTACCTACTCAACAGCCTCAACTGCCCAGCCGTTCAATCAACACCACATCAGAGCGAATTTACAGTTGGCCAGCAAACCAGCAAACCAAAAAAGCAAAAGCCAAAAAAACAAAAACAAAAAGGGACAAGAAAATTTCGTATTCAAATGAATTCGTCAATTTGCTTATATTTCCATTTTTTTCTGCAACTTTTCAATGGGTTTAATTTGCAGCAGCTGGTTTGTTGCGAAAATGAAAAATAAAAGTTGAAAAGACGTGATAAAAACAAAAATTAAATAATAAAAGCGAGGGTGAGCTAGCGATGGAGCGGAGCGTTAATTTAAGCGAAAGTGCTCGGACGGGTTGCAAAAGAATGTTTCGGCAAAAAGGGTTAACTTTCAAGTATGCATTGGGGATTTCTCATGAAAAATGCTTTCAAGGGAATGCAGCAGGGATCACTAACAGCAAGGAGTGTGAATGCCATTGCAGTAAATTGACTTCATTTATTCTTTTGTCATTTTCATGATTTTTATTTTCATTCGCTACTTTTGCAAATTGTCTGTCCATTGTTTACTTTCATTGATGCAGCTAAACTTTTCTGCACTGAGTTTCTACTGCCATTTGCTTTGATTTGCGTTGCGTCGAGTTGCTGCCATCTCTTTATCCTTTCAGATTTTAGGGTTACGTTTGCTTATTCGTATTTTGATTTCGATGGCGCTTTAATTTTCATTTTTCTGGGCTTATGCAAAATTTCCCGAACCGATTGGACAGCTTTAGGCGGCACATTTATGCAGTACGGAGATGTTTACAGTAACCAACTAACGCAGAGTCTTTCATTTTTGAGTTTTCTCTTTAACAGTGAGTTATTTTGACAGCTGTCACAGTTCTATGAGAACTTGTTTGACAGTTGTTAAGCAGAATTAAAATTAGTACAATTTCTCTTCACTTTTGTTTTTTTCCTTGTTCACTCCACTCGGAAGCATAGGGCGCCGACAAGAGTCAGTCTGGCTTTGGTTTCGTTAATCTATATTTGCTTTCTGGCAGGGTAGGTGATTAGCTTGCCGCTACCAACATTTCTCTTCATACCCGTTTAAAAATAATTAGCATCCACTACGCAAATGGCGAGCCTGTGAGAATTCGTAATTTCACCAAATTGAATCGCAAAATTTTCGATGGCTCATCTATTATTTATTCCTTGGAACAATTCAAAGTAATACATTCAATAATTCATTACATTGTGTAGTTCAAAATTGGTGTGCAAAATTAAAAATGTTTCGCTTGTAGCCATAGCATAGGACGGAGACTGCCCCTTCCAACGTCTTCTGTCATTTAGATAACTTCTTATTTGACTGCAGGAACGAAAACTCTCACCCACGTCATCTTTGGCCGACCACACGCTTTTTCCCTTGTGGATTTCACTCGAATGCCAGTTCCGCAATATCGGTGTTCTCCTTTCGAAACGTATGGCCAATCCAACTCTATTTTCTCCTTTGGATTTCTGAGTTGATGGGCATACACTTTGTGAGCGCGTAGAGATCTTCATTTGAAATTATGTTTGGCCAGAAAACTCGGCAGATTATACGTAGGCATTTGTTATTAAAAACGAGCAATTTATTGCTTATCGCGGCAGTGACTTTCTTTGACTCTGAGCCTTACAGAAGGACTGATTTGATGCTTGTGTTGAAGATCTTTCGTTTGATGTTTCGGGAGTTAACGTTGGAGTTCCAGATTGTTTTCAGTTTGAAGAAGGCTACGCGAGTTGCTGTTATTGTAGCAGCATAAACATTCGCCATACTTACATACGGGAAATGCTGCTGAAGTGACAGTCCTTGGCCGTATATAAACCCGGGTCGTTTCGGTAACGTAGAACCGACTGTCGTGGAAGCGCAGGCTACGCGAGCTTTGTTAATGCTTGAGTCTACTTCAACAGAAGCAGAACCAACCGTGAACCGTTCAACGTCATCAATTGTTACAGTGTTGGCAGTCAAACGGTTGGTTAGAGGTGCTTTCACCGTTGTTCCATGCGAATGAGTTTTGTCTTGGACATATTTACAGCCCCACCAGTCGTGAGTTTTCAGCGATCTTTTCCAAACTATTCTTTCTTCTGTTGGCTAAAAATCCTTGTTGATGCCCATTTCCGGGAAAATTCTATTGCTCCAGTCTGTAACGAAGGCGGGAATCGGCAGGGGGGATTATCTGCGATGTCCCTGACATCTGTCCTGTCCATCAACAGAATAAACTGGACAATCGATAGCTTTCCCTCTTTCAAATCTCCAGGTTTCGATGTTATCATTCCAGTGATGATTCAGACGACTAAAACCTTGGTGGTTCCCGTCCTTGAAAAGATCTTTTTGGCGTGCATCTCGTTACACCACGTTCCTGTAAGCTGGAAGAAAACCAAGGCGGTCTTCATTCCTAAGGCAGGAAGGAGGGTCCACGTCTTGGCCATGGACTTCAGTCCTATAAGTCTTACCTTTATTCACTTTGAAACCAGACAATCTCTAGCCCAACACGCTTACCTGAAAGAGAAATCTACCGGGACAGCCTTACATGAGGTAGTAGGAACTGTAGATAAATCTCTGGAGGGAAAACAATTCACTTTGGCGGCCTTTATAGACATAGAGGGCGCGTTTAATAATGTTACGGCTGAGTCAATTGTCACTGCTCTAAATAGGCAAGGGGTAGAAATACCTATCTACCTCTGGAACTCGTCCCAGCTTCGTAATAGAGAAATAAATGCTGTGGCAAGAGGGACTACAATCAGTAGGTTCATACATAGGGGTATCCTGCATTGCGGCGTCCTCTCGTCACTCCTTCGGCTAGTAGCTATTGATGAAGCTTTAACTCGCTTAAACAGGGGTGGGGTAAAGGTGGTAGCATATGCCGATGACTTGGTTCTAATGGTCTCAGGATCCTTCCCATCAGTAATGACTGAATGGAAGGTGCACTGGCTACACTCATTAGTTGTGGTCACAACCGCAATTAGAAAAAACTTATCCTATCATTTTGTTGTTTCATGCACAAAGATTCGAACCTTCGCATTCGCGAATGGTAGTTACGCACCAACTCCATTCGGCTACGGCGGCTTTAATCCTTTTCCCTAGTTATTTAAGCAGCAAGACTCCCACTTGCGTCATCACTTTGTGCAAATACAAAAGAAAAAAGCTGAGACCATTTCTCCCATTTTTCTGCTACTCTCTAATTTTTGTAATTGGCCTTCACTCAGAGATAAATGATGCTTGAACGGGAGACGAACACAGCTGCATTCTTGTGAACTGGAGATGGAGATGGAGGCATACCTATAAGGCATACGAGACAATGGTCCAAATCATGACATGGCAAACTGGTCTCACTGCCATACACACACATAAGTATGAGTATATAGGTACATACAGCGCGTGCTCGATAACGTGAACTAATTCAAACCAAGGCAGTTCACGTTAACAAAAGAGTTCACATTTTGGAATGTGAAAATTAAGTCATACGATGGTTTTATTTAAAAAAAAATCAGTCATCTGTTTTTTATCTTCTGTTTTTCTAAAACTTGAAGCCCAGCTTTCTCCCTTAACCGTCTTAGCACACTCACATCATTTCGATCGACGTCTTCACGACCAGCGCATATTAACGCCTTGTTGAATATTTCAACTGCTTCAGGCGGTTTAATTTTCTCCAGTTGCTCTGATACGCTCTGTCATCATCGGATTCGTCCTCTTGTTGATGATCGTCATCTGCAGCGCCCTCCTCGATATCTTCGTTTCATTCATGAATGGCTGGTAGCGGGAATTCAATCTGAAATTTAAAAAAAAAGTTTTTTTTCAATAACCCACATACATATCTATGAGCATATCTGCGAACACGAATGAACCTCAGGATTTAAACTACTAAGGAGATCGACGGTGTTGCTCATCAAGGTGCGAAGTTCAGCTTCCCCTTCTTCCGTCAACGGAACAATATCTTCGGGATCATCATTGTTTACCGCAAAATCTAAAATACTGTTCCAGCACTTAGCTCATGTTGCTTCACCAACACGAAACCAAGCCGCATCCAAAAGATTTATAGCTGTTTTTATGTTAATTTTTTTCAACGACTCGAGATCAGAAGCGAAATCAGACTTTAAGTCGCTGCTATTGAAGCTAGAAGGCTGTTTTTGTAAAGCAACTTAGTGATTCTTATTGCATTCTGATCCATCGGTTGAATGAGGGGAGTAACGTTTGGTGGCATAAACATTGCCGAAATTTGCTCATTCTCCGTTGTCAGTTCATCTTCATTTGGGTGAAAAGGAGCGTTGTCGATTAGGAGGAGAGCTGTAACTGGTGAGGATTTCTCCTTTAAAAACGATGTAACCTTAAAAAACAACCAGTTAGCCTAAAAATCGGAAAAAACTTAAGAGGAATATTCCCCTATGGAACAAATGACTCATGAAACCATTGCTTGAAAATAGCCGACGTCATCCAGGCGGATTTCGAGCTCTTCTAGTCGGTGGGACTCTGAAAGTTTTTAAAGCAGCGTGGATTCTTCGCCTTTCCAATTACCAAAAGCTTAAGCTTGTGGGATCCAGTGGCGTATGAACAGCATAAAAACGTGATTCAATGCTTCTCTGATTTCACCCCTGGGGCTCTCTTCTCCAAACATGACGCGTACGTTTTCTCTGGCAAAAGTCTTCAGAATAACCCCGACTCATCAGCATTATATAACTGATCGTTGCACAACTCCAATTCGGTCATTTTAGCTTAAAGTTTTTCTTTAAACGCCTTTTATATTTCGGGATTAGAGAACAAAAACAAATTTTAATCATCGAAAATCACTTTATGGTTTTTCAAAATATTCTCCATGAAGATCTATACACTTTTGCATGCGTTTGAACCAATTGTCGAAGCACTTTTGCCACTCTGAATGAGGTACCTCCAAAACAAGCATTTTGAATGCCGCAACCGCTTCTTCAGGTGTCGAAAAACGTTGACCTCTCAGTTTGTTTTTTACGTACGGGAATAAAAAGAAGTCATTCGGTGCCAAGTCAGGACTATACGGCGGATGATCCATTAATTCGATGTTTTGGGTGCTCAAAAATGCAGTTGTTTGAGCCAATATGTGAGAGCTCGCATTGTCGCGGTGAAGAGTGATCCGTCTTTGGCGATTGGTTTTCCTAATTTCTTGGAAGACAACTGGCTAACAAATGGTTTTGTACCACTCAGAACTTACTGTTCTGCGTTGTTCTATTGGTACGAGTACGGTTGCGACATGTACAGGTTTTCCGAAAAAACAGGCGACCATTTGCTTGGAAGTGCTTCGTGCGCGAACAACTTTTGTTCGATTTGGCTCATCTTGAAACACCCATACAGTCGACTGCTGTTTACTTTCGGGTTCATACGCGTAAATCCATGATTCATCACCTGTCACGATGTCATAGACGTGTTTTGAAGCCCCGCGATCGTATTTTTTGTGAATTTCCTTCGACCAATCGACACGAGCCTTTTTTTGAGCGATGGATAAATTGTGTGGGATCCAACGCGAACAAATTTTTTTTGACAGTTAAATGTTTATGCAATATTGAATGTATGCTGGTCCCACTAATGCCTAAGATTGTCTCAATCTCACGCTAGGTCACATGACGGTCTTGCAATATCAGTTCGCGCACAGCATCAATGGTTTTCGGAACAACAACTGATTTTATACGACCTTCACGAAATTCGTCTTGGAGTGAACTACGACCACGATTGAATTCACCATATCATCGATAAACACTGGTCCTTGATGGAGCTTCATCGCCAAAAAATGAATTAAGTTCATCCATGCAATGTTGCTGAGTTAATCCACGTCGAAAGTTGTAAAAAATAATCGCACGAAAATGTTCACTATTCTTTTAAGTTAGTTAAGTTTTGAGTACGTAAAAGCCAAAAAATGTCATACTTTGCGATACAGCTGTCAGTTGCCAGATTGCAACACCAGGGTTGCCAATTCCCGAAATATAAAAGGCACCCCTCGTATTTTAAGAAGACGAATACCGTACCTCTTCGTGACTCCTTGGAGCCATCCATCACTAGCGAAGAAGTTTGCTTCATTTTCTTTAAATTTCGCATGCAGTGTTTTTGCCTTTTCTTTCAACATTAGAGCACTTACTGGCCTGTTTTTATCTCGCATTCGGATAAACCAACGATAAAGAGCTCTCTCCATTTTGGGCAACTCGCTTTAATGTTACAAATCGTTGATTTAGCAACATTACATTTCTTTGCTAAAATCGTGACAGATGACCCGTTTTTTAAAAAGCCGAGAATTTTAGCCTTTTATTTTAATGTCAAATTTCATAATTCTATATTCAAATAATTGTAACGTTTATTGCTCACGTTATAGAGCTTTTTCGGTTTGTTCACGTTTTAGATTAGTCAATGCACAAAAATGCCTGTTCACGTTTTGTCGTGTTCACGCTTTAGAGTGTTCACGTTATCGAGTGTGCGCTGTACGAGTATGTATGTGTGTTGTGAGGTGTCATGAAGTATGATTTGCAAAATTGCTTGCCTGTGCGTATTTCTGCGCAAAACCCTCTCAATAATTTTCCATAAAGTCACACTTTAAAGCTACCAACTACTGCAAATGTTAGTAAGTTATAAATAGACGGACACATCAACTGTAATTTGGATTTGATAGTGCATAACTGCATGAGTGTGTATGTTTGTCACTGGCGACTTGGCCAGACAGCAAACAATTAGTTAGAATACTCGCATTATCTTCTGAATATGTTGTTTATGTCATAAATGCCAACAGCAGTGATTTAAGGCTTCATCCGAAGCGACGCTGGCAGTCTCATAGTTTCAGTAATACTTTCAGTCATGCATTAAAAAATAAAAAAAGGTATTTGTGTACGCCCAAAGTAACTTACAAACGATGTAAAACATTCGTTTTGCACTTTTGCTTATACTCATACATATGCATCTACTCATGCATGTGTGCCCGTGTGCATGTGTATGCAATTTGGCAGCATCCAGTTGCGAATGGTCTGTGGAAAAATTCATTCTGGCAACTGCAAGTGCAAACGGTGTCTACCTGCTGCCATCTGCTGCAGCGCCCAGTTGCTGCTAACAAACACCACCGTCCATGAGGTGGCTTATAAATATGAAAAGGTGTTTCAATAGGTGGGCTCAAATTTGAAATTTCTGTGAAATGGACGGTCTAAGTGATATTGCCACAGTTTCTTAATTTCTTTGATATGGACGACTTTATGCAAGGAATATAATTTTCGCCGTAGCTCCCCTGTAGGAGCCGCATCATGAAGAGCCTATAAATGACGCTTATTTTCATAAACAATGCGAGTTAGTCTCGACAGGGACGGGAGATTTCATGTACCTCCACAAAAAATTGAGTTAAGCAATGAATGCTCCGGCCGCCGCGCGAGCTGATGAAACCCTCTAACTTCCCATGCCTTACATTCAATGCTTGCTTGCACTATGGCGAACCACTTGCTGTGCGATCCATGCCGATATCCGCCCGATATTGACTGCCATTGACAACGAGCTCTTTATGCATCTTCGAAGAAAATGTACCGTTTGTGTCGCCATACTAAAATTCATATCAAATAGTGGCTTTTTCAGAGTGCAAAGGCACTCGGTGGATGTTCAATGGATTTGCGTCGTTCCAGAAAGCAGAAATTATTTTATCACGAGTATAGGATTTTGAGAACAAATGAAAAAAAAATTTTTTTTTTTAGTATTTTAGTTTTTTAATAGTTTTTGCTAATATTTTATTATTTAAACACAATTTTTTTTTTTTTGTAATACTTTGTTTTTTTGCACAGAGAAGTACAAATTCTTAATGACTATCGAGCATTCACCAATAAATTTAGAATTCATCGACTGTTAATATCTAAGATTATATTGTATTATATATGGCTGTGAACTATGAACTGTGAAAGCTAATGAGACAAAACAGCTAATGTGCTTTGAAAGAAGAGTGCTCCGAAAGATCTATGGTCCGCTTAGACTGGCAGATGGCACTTATCGCATTAGGCACAATGCTGAACTGGAAGACATGGCTAAGAAAGAAACTTTAATAAGATTTATTAAGTCTCGACGATGGCTGGGACATGTGGCTAAGATGCCAAGAGAACGATCAACGAGAAAGGCACTAGATCTTCGCCCAATTGGAGAAGGAAAAAAGGGGCGCCCGAGGAAATGGTGGCTAGAAGATGTGGAAGCTGATCTTAGGAAAATACGCTTGCAATGTTGTTGTTCACCAAGGACTGTGACGCTAAGAAGAAGAAGAATATTTTAATGTTTTTTTAGTACAGGGCGGGCCATATAGCGTTTGCTTTTTGAACCACCTATTTTTTTGAGAATGGTAACATAAATGACATGTCAAATGTGTTCATAATTTACTTAAAGGTTTGACATTTACGAAATGGGACGCTATATGCTTGAACAAAATTGGGAAATATTGAAAACCTATTTCCAAAGTGGTGAGTCTTCTACTCACACTGTGAGAAATTTGAAAAAAAAAATTCCAAAAAAAAGATTTGCCAACAAGACAGTTTGTGGATCAATTTGTTAATCGTGTTCGTGAAAGTGGATCGTTAATGGATAAAGCAACACGTGAACGTGCTCCTACAGTGCGTACATCAGAAAACATTGCTGCTGTAGCCGAAAATGTGTGTGAGCATCCAACAACCTCAACTCGTCATCGTTCTCAAGAATTGAACATTTCGCGCACTTCTTTGAGGAGAATTTTGCATAAAGAACTCGGTATGAAGGCTTAAAAAGTTCAATTGGTACAAAAACTGAAGCCTAATGACCATCCAATGCGTTTTCGGTTCGCTCAATGGGCAGAAAATCGTTTGACCAAAGATGAGAATTTTTACCGAAAAATCATCTTTTCTGATGAAGCTCATTTTCACATCGGTGGCTACGTCAATAAGCAAATTTGTCGGATTTGGGGCTCAGAAAATCCACACGTTAGAAGAGCAAACCGTCGAAGATTACACCCAAAATTTGGGGTGTCGTCGACTTTTACCTTAAGGGACAGCTTGACCTCCTTTGTTCAGGTGGTAAAGAGGGTCGCCGGGGACTTAGTGGAGACTCCTCGCAGTGAAAAAGCGAGAAAAATCGGTGAGGTAGTTGTTCACTTTGGAACACAGGCCATCGATGTCATTGCCCGACGCCATTATCGTACAGTCATCAGCGTATGAGACCAGGGAGACTCCTGCTGGTGGTTGGGGGAGCTTCGAGATGTAAAAGTTGAACAGCAAGGAAGAAAGGACACCACCCTGCGGTACACCTTGTTTTATCTTCCTCTGCTTTGATGTTTGATCTCAAAAAATCACTGACGAGTGACGACCGCCCAGGTAGTTTGCGGACCACCTCTTCAGCGAATAATTTTTTGTATGCAAAAATCGTACTACAGTGAAATTATGGGGAAAATACTCACAAACTTATGGACTGGCCTGATAGATTCATAAGACATTTGGGGCATCAAAGGACCCATGCAGCTTAAAATTAGGTGAATTTTTTCCCTGATCACTTCAATTCGTCATAGAATTTGAGAATACTGGGTGCCTGCCCGCCACATAAAAGGCCCGCCAGAGTTAGCGAAGCTTTAAAATGTTTAGTCTTCTTTCTTCTTCCACCCAACTTCGATGACTTTGGTTTTACTAAAATGGTCATTACACAGGTCGTACACTATACACCAATTTCGAGCGCACCTATTGAAAACCCCTTTTTGTGTATGTCTGTGTGTATGTGTACAATTATGTATGCACCGGTGTGCGTCTGTGCAGTTTAATCCAAACTGAAGCTGTTATTGTCATCGTCGTTTTATGGCGCAAATTTATATGAGCATTTTTATAACTCGATGCAGTTTCGTTTATCTGTGCATTGGTTTGTTTTTGCGCACAAAACACTAAAATGGAATAATATTCATATATTACATTTTTCAAGCGTTTGTATTCGAGATAAGGACGTGCTGCTGTACTGCCTGTACTGATGTGGAAAAATGCAATGAAAATTATGTAAAAAATAGGTATCTACGGGAATTTATGATAATATTTGCGCTTTTCTTTTTATAATTTTTATAATACGCGTGTTTTTCACATTTTTTCTCAATACCGCTTGCATTAAAGTGCTTGCGAGTGTTTTACTTTTTTATATTTTTTAATGACTTTTTTAGTACCGCATTTTATCCAATACAAACTAGCTTGGTGAAAAAGATTCCTACCAAAATTGTATCAGCACTGCTGGGCATTTGGAAAAGATACGCCGTCTTAAGAAAATCTACCATTACAGGTTTTTTGTTTTCTTTTACAGTTTTAAAAATGCATCTGAATTTGCAACAACGAGTTTTTATTAAATTTTGCATTAAAAATGGATTCAAGTGTGCGAAAATCTTAGAAATGTTGGGAAATTATTTCGGTAGTGGTGCTCTAAAGAAATCAGAAGCTTACGAGAGGCACGAAGAGATGGCTTCAGCAGAGATTGTGCAACCATCGAGGATGACGAATGTAGTGGCAGGCCGTCGATATCGAAAACTGATGAGAATATCAAGAAAATGCAAGAAAATTTGATCAATAACCGCAAATTAACCAGCAGAGAGCTGGCAGAGGACTTGAACAGTGCTTACGGACCCGTTCAGGATATTGCAATTTATGATTTGGGTTTGCGCCCAGTTGCTGCAAAGTTAGTCGCACAGGAACTGAATTTCATGCAAAAAAGGGGTTGCGTTGATATCTCCAAAGACACGATTACGAAGATTGAATTTAGTTAGTGAAAAGTTACAACCCCACGTTCATCAATCGCAACATTACTGGCGACAAGACGCGGGTTTATGAATACGACACACAATCCAGACATCGGCGAGTAAGAGAAGAACACCGAATCAACGCATGAACCAAGATCACGAAAACCACGTCGCTTGCAGTCAAAAAAGAAAGCGATGCTCGGGGTTTTTATGGGTTACAACGGAATTGTACATCATACATTTTTGCAGAAGGCCAGACAGTTGATCGTTAACATCACCATCAGTCAACGCTACAGCCCGGGGGGGATTTTGGCTTGCTCCACTATTCTCTTCCAGGCTTTTCTATCACTTGCTTGTGACTGCCTGTTTCTCACTCCAATTGTTTTCAAATCATCTTCGCCGCAGTCAAACCATCTTAAGCAAAGACAGGTGGGCAGTTTGCGAGGTTTTCCCCTGTTTCTCTCCGCTATCGGCGTATAGTCGGTAATGGCTTTTTTGGTCGCCAGTGGTTTTTATTCCTAAGACGTGTCCCAGCCATCTTATCCTCTGCGATTTAATGAACTTGACTATAAAAGCTCCGTTCCTACACTGAGCAGTTCCGAGTTGCTTCGCAGCTTGTACTCGCCTCTCTCAATTCGCTTCGAGCCGAGAATTTGGCGCAGTATTTTTCTTTCGCATACTATTAGTAACTTTTCTACTAAATTCATCCTGCACCATACTTCGGAGTCATATGTTGCTATTTGCCGGACTATTACTCTGTGCATCTGCAGAAGGTCAGACAGTTAATCGGAACTACATATTATTTGGGTGGTTATGAGACGAAAAGCACACAGTTACACATTGCATTAAGTGGCGCCAGCAAGAGGAAGCGGGCAGCCGCGGTAATAGCGCAGATACACCACTTTAGCGAAGTTCTCAACCATCTGTGCAATCCTTCTGCCAGAAAAATGTGATACACAGATGGCGCTCCAAGCAGTATGAAAGCGTAGATCCTAAGCAAAAACAAGTGAGCATTCCCACCACTTAGGACTGATAGCGGCAGGCTAATCATCTACTCTGTCAGAAATCAAATAGAATAACGAAATAACGCATGTCAAGTCCTGTCGAAGCCATATGCTCCCGAGAGAAGCGAACAAGGAAAAGAAGAGATGTTTACGTGAAGCAATTCGCCAAAAAAGAAAGCATGTGTGGGAAAGCAACTCGTGGAATTTGCACCAAGTTAATGCACCCTCGCTCAGAGCCATCATTACCGCTGAATTTTTGACCAAGAACGAAACGAATATCATCCAACAGCTATCGACTTCTCTTGATATGAATTCCTCGGATTTTTTCTGTTCGAGATTTTCTGATAATCGAGTCTAAAAATCGTTACAGTGAACGCGTTTTAACAGCCAAAAGTGAGAAATGGAAAATACGCAGACGGCTCTGATGGCTACACCGAAAATACATAGAGTTCCAGAAATGCTACGAGAGCTGGATGAAACACGTGCAGTTGATGGGGAGTACTTGGAATGCGATAACATCAGGTTTTAGGAATATATTTCTATTTTGCATTTTCTATTTACATTGCGGGAACTTTTTAATCAAGGTACATACGTTCATGCACGCATACTTGTACACTTGCGTGGTTTTTACGAAATCCATAATTCAATTTCTCTCTTAATGTGCTCATCTATGTATGCCTTAAGTGCAAAAGTAAACAACTTCAGCTGCGCTGCATACATTCCATTAATTTTTTATTTACTCTTGGCTACATACAAAAACTTGTTGCGCTATTCTTCTTTTCAATAAAAAGTTTCATTTCTTTGTTTGTGTAATTGTTGCTATGCTCATTGCGCAATTGTTGGAAGCGCGTTTTGGGTGTGCGCTCATATGGGTGGGTACTTCTAATAAAATATTCATATTCATATATTTGAGGTGGCAATTCATATTCTCATTAATTACCAGTCAAATTTTTTGATCAAAACAATATTTGCTTAAGCCAATGCTGGAGGTAAAAATAAAAGAAAGCATTTAAAATATTTTTATGAATATTAAATGCATGGAGGTGTTGTGTATTTCCTCCATTATATGGAAAGAGAGAGAGAGAGTCGCACGTCCACTATATGGAGAAAATAGGCAACACGGCAGGAAAAAAATCATAAATATAAAAATCATCTTATACTAAATTTTAATGGGCTATAAAATTGCATACCCAGATTTTTTTTTTTAGTTCTGATTAAAATTTTTTAAATCTTGATGAAAGTTTATCGAACTTTTATACATTTTTTACAAAGTTTGGAACTTGCAATACTTTATTATAGTATTTGTTATAACATAAATTATATTTTTTTGTTGTAAAAAAATTAAAAAAATTTCAAATTTGTGTAATTAAAAATGTTAAAATCTTTATGGAAATTTATCGAACTTTCATATTGTATGTTTTTTATAAATTATAAAACTTGGTTTTTATTGTATTTATCATGGAATAAAAAACTATTTTTTTACAGAAAAATTGAAATTTTATAAATTTTTTACAAATTTCGAAACTTGAAAATATATTTTGACTAAAAATTGTATGGAAATTTATTAAACTTTCATATTGTATGTCTTTTACAAAGTATGCAACTGGGTTTTTATTGCATTTATCATAGAATAAAAAACTTTTTTTATTACAAAAAAGTCGAAATTTTATACATTTTTTACAAATTTGGAAATCTGAAAATATATTTTGATTAAAAGTTTTAAAAACTTTATGGAAATTTATCGAACTTTCATATTGTATGTATTTTACAAAGTATGAAACTTGGTTTTTATTGTATTTATTGTAGAATAAAAAACTTTTTTTATTACAAAAAAATTAAAAAAAAATCGATATGATGTGCCTCCACTACTAATAAAAAACAATAATTCTGATTAAAAATTTTAAAATCTTTACGGAAATTTATTGAATTTTTACATATTTTTTACAAAGTACCAAACTTGGTTTTTATGGCATTTATCATAGAATAAAACCCTTTTTTTATTACAAAAAAGTCGACATTTTTTTAAGTTTCGAACTTGGTTTTTATTGCATTTATAATAGAATAAAAAACTTTTTTTTTACAAAAAAATCGAAATTTTATAAACATTTAAAATTCTTTATCGAATTTTTACATAGTTTTTTCAAAGGATGAAACTTGGTTTACTATTTAATTTATTATAGAATAAAAGACTTTTTTGATTACAAAAAAAAATTTTTAAATTCAATATGATGTATATTAAAAAAAAATTAATTTGATGTCCCTTTATAATAATTTCGCGGGGTGTATAATATACCGTGATTCAATATTTGCTTTTAATTTCTTTATATAAATTTAAGCATCTAAAATCTACGCTGTTTCCAAAAAGTAATTATTCCTTTTTTTATTTGTATTTATTTATCCGAAATCATCCCAGAGTGCAGCAGTTCCCATATTTTATTTCACTCAAGCATCATCACTTATTCTCTGACTGTCATAGTAACATTCAGTGTTAAGTGCATTACCACTCCTCTGTAATTATAAAATAATTTATGCTATACATCACATAAACCGCGATTATGCGATCCTTCGTTGCATCTAATTGCACTCAACGGATTCGCCTCATCGATAATGCTGTTGGTCGCTTCTGCTCTTCTCAAGTCATTAATTAGTTTTGGCTCAAGAAGCAGAAGTCAGTGCGCGAACGAACAAACAACAAGGAACATCTGGTTTTAGCTATCTGTAGTCTGCAATCAGACGAGAGCTACAAGCAAAGCACACGCATACATCCTCTTTCATGAAGAGTGGTTGTGCGAATTTTAATGAGCGCGCCTCTCAAAGAAATTATGAAAAATTGCGGAGAAATGCCAACTAAGGCATACGAGCGAATACATGCATACACATACTCGTACAAGCATAAATGATTAAATTGGCCAGAGCGAAGCTGTGCGGTAAAGTTTATACCAAACGCATAGCGCATAAACTTTTTACTAGGGTACTATTTAAATTTCTGATAATTTGTTTTATATGAGGCTGTGTGCAAAAGTTTAGTTCACTCAAAAGGAATTTAATTTTGAAAGTTCACGTGCCACCACTCCTTGAGGGTGGTTTCCCTCAACAGATTGCCATCGCATATTTACAGTATCACCATAAATTTCATATACTTACATATCAAAAGTTCTTTGGTGAATGAGCACATTAAAGAGCAGAAAAAGGCCTAGTTGTTGGCGAATTTTACTACTCCTTTAGAAAATTGTTGTTTGACAAGAAAACATTTGAGTTTTACAAAAAATTAGAGTGGATTCATTAAAGGTGGAGGCACTAGACCAACAACACTGTGCGTCCGTTTGATTGTCAAAGCAAAGTATTGAGAAACTAGAAAACAAATAATGAATTCGCCTTGTTTCATTCTGAGCTGACAGCCACATGGACACGGCGAAAGAAAAAAAAACAACTCAGCTGACTTACCAACACCACCTTTAATAGATTCGCCTTGCAAAAAATGATAATTCAATAATCTCACGTGACTGATCTTAAGATTGAGGCATCTTTACGAATCAATATTAGTTTGATGAAAAAGAACTCCATTATTTTCTCGATAAATGGCTGTAGTGATCGATTTTTCGTGAAGTATCAATCAAGCAATTGAAGGTTTATGCTCGTCGTCAAGGTGACATTTCATACTGAAAAAATTCTTTCGGCATTTTTTGTTTGTTCCATTCAGTTGTGAGTTGCAGGGATTGGAAAATCGGCACCGAAGTTTGCACCTCTGTCTTCACTGACGACTCCAAGATGGAATAGGGAGTCGAAGCAGGGGTCTTCTCTAAATCCGCTAATTTATTTATTTCCTTAAAATTGCCGAATACTGCTAGTGTTTTTCAAGCTGAAGTCTTTGCGATCCTGCAGGTATGCAAAATGTGACGTCATGGTGCAGATCAAATATGGTCAACTCCTGTAAGAAGGAGATCAAATCTCTTGGGTGTGCAGGTAACATTTCATTGATCTGGGTTCCAAGACATAGGAAAATTGAGAGAATGAAATTGCTGATGAGCTCGCCAGGAAGAGGACTGAATTGGCCTCAGACACGACCTACCCTGACATCGGTATCTCCCTGACAGTTGTTTAAGGGGAACTGCACAAATTATTTCTCAGAAAGGCGCAGAAAAAATGGAACTCAATTTCTTCCTGCGCTATATTGAGATCTCTTTGGTCCCAGCACAATATACGGAGGACTCAGAAAGTCCTTTGGACTCCTCCTCATTTAATTTCCAAGCTCGTAGCTGTGTTTACCGGTTACAGGACGATCGGCACACACGCGGAAAAGCTAAGATAACCATTTAACCCCCATTGCAGAAGCACACTTAAAGCTGAGTATCGCCGCAAGATTATTGCCAAAGCCGAAAGAACTGCTGACTTCCGTGTTGCTTCAGCGTATCGAACGCTATCAGAAGCAGCAGTACTCATCATCAGTGACACTCATCATCAAGATAATCTAGCAAGAGAACGAAGAGACCTATGGATACTTAAAAAGGGCACGACAAACATCATAGTGGACCTCATCTGCGCCCGTACTAATAACAAAAATTAGAGCACACACACTGGTTCACTAGACAGGGAGCTGCAGCCCTTGGTCGGAAAAAACCCGAGTCATTCCAGTAACGTAAAACCAGATTGCATGGGAATGTCGGCATTTAGCCGCCTCCCAGCCACTTCAGGAGACACCTCCTCAATTACGCCGACGAGATCCAGGACAAGACGAACAGACATCTACTGGACCAGACAGTGTTTAGACAAAAAATAAACGACATTCATCGGGAGAGCATCACCACCTTCTTAAGTTCCCGACCACCGTAATGCCGTAACCGGAGTAGGTGGTGGACCTACAGCAGATGAAGAGCTCCAGCTTCCCTGTGAGATCCGCGTGACACTGGCACAATTACGTTCTGCATACTGTAACAGGTTAAACTCCTACTTATCCAGAATTGACCCCGATATACGAAATATATGACCTGCATGTGAAGGCACCCCACAAGACACTAACCACCTTTTCCCATAACGCACTAATCCCACTCATCTAACACCCCTCGCTCTCTCTCTGAACCCAACTTGTCGAAACAGCATGTTTCCTGGGCCTCCCTTTAGATGAGTTAGAGGAAGACGAATAGTGATATACACTACACTGATAGGGCTTAGTATTGCTGCTACAACAACAACAGCAACAAGCACACGCACTGCAAATAGTGTACGAGCGCTGGTAGTCAGAGACGATAAATGGCATGACACACAGCTCGGAGAGGTGAACTTCTATGTTACTCAGATGCTAGCTGGTAATTCAATCAAAAGCCACTGAATGCAGCTACGATGCAGTTCCCACAATTTACAAATGTGAGAGATGGAAATAGATCGCAAAGGCAGGTTAAGAGCAAACAAAATTATCGAAAAAATAGTAGAAAACGCGGAAAATCAGCATCTTATGGGCACATACACAGAGCGAGTCCTGCGCGCCAAAAAATTTAACGTGGACAGTAGGCCGGGTCGATTTGTGAGGAGGCAAAAAAATCGCCCATTGCTCTATGAAAATCATATTCTAGGGATCAAAACAAGAAACTTTGCCGAAGGAACCATACCTCTAAAACGAATTCTGATGTCCCCCAATTTGGGTCGAACTTTTTAGTTTCTTTTCTCATGTAAAGGCCAAAAATGGTGATATTTTTGAATGATTGTATGAGGAACCCCCGAGGGGAGTTCCAGGGGGTGTGCCACTGGCATGGGTGGATCGGCCGTCCAAAGCTAGTGGGGGTCGATTATACATTTGGACTCGATTGGAGCACTCTAAATGGGTCAAAGTGGGAGTTTTCAAAATTTGCCCCTACTCAAAAGTTCGACCCATCAGAATTCGTTTTAGAGGTATGGTTCCTTCGGCAAAGTTTCTTATTTTGATCGTTAGAATACGATTTTCACAGAGCAATGAACGATTTTTAAATCAACCCGTCCTAGTGGATAGAGATGCTGACCTTAACCTACCTATCTAATTAGAAGATGAGCCGATGGCATGATGCCGACTCCGAAACTGGCGACCCTGGACGCAGGGAGAGTAGAAGTGGCAGTCTTTATCGTAACGCCTACGCCTAGATCCTCTCTATCTGCGTTGAAATGCTACCGTAGTTCCGAGGTAGAGCAATATTCAGCAGACGACGAATGCCACAAAAAAGACAAAAATAAAATAAAATTCCGTGTCCATATCTGATAAAGTAAAGGTAGTGGAAAAAATCTTGTTGCCGAGTAAATATTTTCATTCAGAAAGTGATTGTTGGAGCGGGAAGTCCACTAGAGGCTTAATAAATAGCGGGATACCGGAACGGACATCCCTAAACTAAATGGATTCTGCAAATTGTGCGCTACCAACGCAGTCTCTATGTGCCGTGTGCCAGTAAAGGCACTCCCTTCCAAAGCCATAGAGATGGCAAGTGGAAAACAGTACCACAATGCGAAGTTGGCGAATGAAGAATGAGTAGAAAATCTCGCAATAAAAGATTTGTTATCAAAGACAGCATTAAAGGAATTCACTGCAACTACTACCAATGCAGCTACATACGCACATCCCAGTTCAGTTGCATTAGTTGAGCTGAGAAAATGTGGCGGCAACCAGCGCTGGCCAATTACGGCTACTCGTTGCGACCTTAAAAGGTCAATGACGGCTGCCAACGCCGCCAACGCCGATATGCTATGAAGCATTAATGGTCATAGGTGCTATTGTTGTTGTTATCTATTGAATGTTGCCGACAGCATACCGTTGGGATACGTACGAACAGATATTCAATACAAGAAAAAAAAAAAAACAAATATAATAAAAGCAAATAAATAAAAATGGCATACGAATTAACAAAGTCAAAGTCTCAGTTTAGTATTTATAAGTAATGAGTTGTAGCAGTGTCTTTTTGTTATCATTAAAATGTCCAGTTGTCACTGGTGGCTGCAATGGTGGTGGTCACGCCATAGCTGGCATATGAACCACTTGTTAATTGAATTTTAACAAGCGCTAAAATTGGCTAATAAGTAGCAATTTCCAATTTTCGCAGGCCCCATTGGGACGAGTGTTTCGCTCCCCGGTCGAGATGGTCTGCTTCGCGTTGAAAATAAATATTTCAACCGTTTAGACTGCCCTCCACTTACCACTGCTCAGCATTGGTCCACACGCGTATCGCATTGCATTTGACAAGGCGCCTAAAGCTGCTAGTCATCCTGACACTAGCCGCAGCTTGTTTTCGAATGCGTAAGTTGGTGGCAATTACTATCGGCGATACGCGTGTAAGTATATTGAATGACAAATGTAGCTTGTAGTTTGTAGTTGTTGTGCTGCTGAAGGCGCGAAGCAGATTGTGAGTAGAACGAGCCGGAGGTGCTGTGGTTGTGCGCTTAAGTTTATAAATAACTGAAAAAACGAGATAATATTAATTGATGTAACAAATTCAGGGCAATGCAGGGAGAGGCATTTCATTTTTCTGGACTGTCGTTGTAGGAGGCTTGCATATTTTGGGCTTCCAGCAATATTTCTTAGTACTGCAGCATATTGGAAAAAATAAATCCATTATTTTTGCGTAAAAGATTTTTTTTAGTGTGAAATGTGCCCTTGACAAAGAGCATAAATTTTAAGTTGTTTGATCGAGACTTTACGAGATATCGATCCCGACAGCCATCTACCGGGGAAACAAATGTATTTCTTTTTCCCTAAACTAATATTTTTAGCGACGCTTGGAGTGTTTAAGAGAAAGATTCTGCGCAGGATGGTTGGACCTTTACACGTTGGCAGCGGCGAATATCGCAGGCGATGGAACGCTGAGCTGTATGAGCTTTACGACGACATAGACATAGCGCAGCGAATAAAGATCCAGCGGCTACGTTGGCTGGGTCATGTCGTCCGAATGGATACAAACGCTCGGGCTCTGAAAGCATTCGATGCGGTACCAGCTGGTGGTAGCAGAGGAAGAGGAAGGCCTCCATTGCGTTGGAAAGATCAGGTGGAGAACGACTTGGCTTCACTTGGTGTGCCCAACGGGCGCCGATTAGCACGAGAAAGAAACGACTTTGTTAAACTCGGCCAAAGTCGCGTAAGCGGTTATCGCGCCAATTATGAAGAAGATTATTATTTTTATCAAGAATTTTAGTGGTATTTGTATTTACTTTATTATTTATGTGAAGAATACACCTTCTTCCTTGTTCACTCGGCTCGGGATCATAGCGTCTCGACAAAACTCTTCCATAGTGTGCGGGTCTGGGCTGCTGGTTTTGCGCCGGCCCATGTGATGTCGACATATACTAGCTCGCGCAAGATCGATCTTCTCCAAGTGTTTTTTGGTCGACCGCGACCTCTGCTCCCTTGCGGGTTCCAGTCCAGTGCCATTCTCGTGCTGCTATCTGGTGGTTTTCTCAATGTGTGACCGATCCATCGCCACTTTCGGCATTTGATTTGCCATAGGATGGGGTGCTCATTCGTTGATCTGCGCAGCGTGACGTTGTTGATGGTGTTCGGCCAGAATATTCTACAGATGAGGCGGCGCCATTTGTTGACCTCTGTGTGATGGTGTTAGGGACCAGCTATGTTTCACTTCCATGCAATGTTACGCTGACTTAACAGATGAAATGAATAATCGCAGTTTAGTACGCCTGAAGATTTGCGAACTATACTGTTGTTTTGGTTTTTCTTATATTTTAATGTTTATTTTATTTTATAGTTCAAAAACTCATGGGTATATAAAGTTATAGTTCATTTACAATTATTAGTAAAAAACGAAAATAAAAGAAACGAAGTATTGTATTGCGAAACTTAAGAAAAGTCGAAGGCGGAATGAAAAAACGATCGTTGCGTCCACATCCACGGCTAGAATTCAATTGCTGACAAGTTTTGCTCACTCTCTCTACTACTCCTCGTTCCCACATACACACGCCCGAACGGCGTTCTTGCTTTGTTTAACCTGCAGTTTACATCTTCATCTATTTCGCCGTCTGTCATGATACTCGTAGTGCAGCCGAAGCAGCAGCTGCATATCCCAATTCGCCATATTACATCGCGTAAGCATCCAGAGATTCGTGCTGTTTTATTCACGTGATTGTTTACTTCGGCTGTAAATTCTTTCGATGATGTAATTATCGTACCCAAGTAGCAGAATTCCATAACCTGTTCGGTAATCTTTCCATAAACTGCGAGCTTGCACCTAAGCGGCTGCTTATGTATTGTCATGCTCTTCGTCTTAACCACCCATTTCTGCATCTTGAATGCAGAAGCAGCTTTCTCGAAGGCATACAACAACCGCTGAAGGTCGTCTTCGTTGTCCGATATTATAACTGCGTCATTGACGTGGAACATCATCTTGATTTCATCTCCTAGCAAATACCCTCTTGCCTGCGTAGATTTTACAACAGGACGAGATAATTCTCGTCCATAATCAGACTGAATAGTACAGGACTTAAGGGGGTATTCTGGTCTAGAAAATTGAAAAAATCAATTTTTTTTTTTTGCATATTTTCAAAGCCTAGACTTTCAAAAATATGCTCTTAAAAGGATTTTTCAAAATTCGAATTATTTTCGAAATTACAACTATTTTAGTGACGCGACAGCTAGACTGGTTTGAGCGGACGGCGAAATTCAAACGCGTTTTTCTCAAAACTCCTTTTGCTGAGGTGGTTGACACGATATCTGAAGTTCTATCTGACCGATCCCTTTGAAATTTGGTGAGAATCTTTTTCATACATCTCTTTATCACTGGAGCCTTGGATTTTGAAAAATTTTAATTTGAAGTATTTTTAAAAAATTCGTAAAGGTCAAAAAACAGGGGTAAAAAAAAATTTTTTTTTTCAAGTAGGCGCCATTTTGTGAATTTTTATTTTTTTTTTCGGCCGAGGCTCAAGATGTAGCGACATCTTTACTAATTAAGAATTTTCTTTGTTTGTTCGATTTAGATCACTACAAGGGTTGGAATCATGTCAACCAGGGAGCACTGTTTGACTAGCAACCCCTACTTCACCGACCTGTCACTGGATGAATTTTTGACTTTTTTTTTTTTTTTAATTTTTTTTATATACCTTAAACATCAATAAATATTATATAAAAAAATGGATAGTAAAAATGTTTTTAATTTTTCTTTTATCCTAGTTTGAAAAATACCCAAAAAGTAGGGCTCTAGACCAGAATACCCCCTTAAGCTGTCGCCTTGTCTTATCCCTGTCGCCACCGGTATTGGGGTTCATATTTCATTATTAGTCTTGACGGAAGTGGTGTTTTCAGTGTCGATATTTGTAATTACTGAATGAATGAATGGAGGGAGCTAGAAAGGACGGGTTTTCGGTCTCTGATTCTTCGTAGCTGGGAGCCGGAAAAACCTAGTTCCCAGTCTCCCTTAAAGCTTCCGTTGCCCCGCACGACGATTGTGTGCGAATTTTATTTTATTTCTTTCTTTCATATGATGAAATTGGATGGAGCAAGCCGGAAAGGCCCTGTGTCCAGCCTCCCTTGAAATTGCATTTATCACTCATGACGATGAGACCGTACTAAAAGCCTCATTTGCAGTTTGAGGTTAAAAAATCAGCAAGATCCGAAAACAGATTTTCTCCACCGCACTTTATCACTTCGTTTATAATTTGAGGCGGCCCCGGGAGATTTCTGTTTTTATTGTAAGTTTTACGGTACTTCGTTCTACGTCCTCTTTCGTTATAGCAAACGTTGGCTAAGTAATACCACTTACTATGTCCGGCGGATTTATTGCTCTTGTTTCTAAGTTTTCTTGTGCTGTATTTTCACAAAATTTAAGGAAATACTCGTACAATTTTTTCGGTCAAAAAGAGAGATTGAGTGCAAAGTCTGCAGAAGTCATGTTTGGTTAAAGATAAACTTCCAAATTCAAGACAAAAAATTACCGAATTTCAAGAGAATAATTTGCTAAGAATACCGAAGAAAAAGTTAACCGATCCCAGACAGCGGTAACGAGCTCAGCTTAGAGCAGGGCTGGGACAACGAAGGAATTCTAACGTACTCCTTTCTTTTTCGCATAAGTTACACGCACCATTCTGGACCAAGCTCATTCGAGCTGCGTGATATGGAGTGAGATAATCTCCCGTCACTGCTCTAACCAATATTTTGCTTTCCTTCTTCTTTGGAAGTGATAAAGCAAACTTCTTTGTTTTCGTGTTGCAAGTTCGTAGCATTATTTTCGCAATCCTGTAAGAGGTCCGGTCTTCCCACATAGACTGTGCAAAGTTCTTTGTTTTCGTGTTGCAAGTTCATAGCATTGTTTTGGCAATCCTGCAAGAGGTCCGGTCTTCCCATATAGACTGTGCTTCCAGAGTTAGTTCTTCGTCTAGTTCTGTCTTCAAAACTGAGAGTGAGGTATCCATACTTGACGTAGTCATCCTATGCAAGCTGCTGTCTGTCTTAACAAGCTCGTCAACTCTCTCATTTCCCCCTATTCCCTTGTGCCCTGGTAATCAGTAAACTCTATTCTTCGCAGAGCTCGTCCAATTTGGATCCACAGTGTTGCGCGCATTTCGGGCCAGTCATTACAGTCATTATTGCTTCAATAGCAGCTTAACTATCGATGAGGATGCTTGTGCGAGAGTCGAGGGTAGTAAACTCTAATGCTAACTCAGCTGTTTTGGTTACAGCATAGATCTCAGCGTGAAATATGCTACAGTGATAAGGAAGCCTGAAAGACTTTTGGAGATCAAATTGCGGGAAGAAGACAGGCGCTCGTAGTCCTGCGGTTATTTTGGATGCATCTGTAAAGAAATTGTATGAGTGATACGTCTAAATCTAAATCCAAATTCTAAATCTTAACCCTTATACATTTCCGTTTTGAATAATTTTTGGGTTTTAAGTTGAATTTTAAGCTTTGGTGCATTTAAAGACTTAAAGTAGAATTTTATGACAACACTTTTTAACCCGCTTTTTCCCTCAGTTATGAGAATTATTTGCACTTTTCACCAAAAGAGGTTAAAAAGATACATCTATGTAGGAGTTAGAGGGTTAAAATGATCCACAAAAGTATTCCCCGTTATTTTTTACATAGAACTGCTGAACACATCATATACCTAAAATGCGAGGATCACGTAGATTCCTATGCCGATTTACCATAAGAATGTGCAAAATGGTAAAGACTTGCTTAAAAATATACCTCTTTTCACACTTGCCTTAGTGTTGCCATACGCGAAGTACTTACATTTCGCGGTTTTGTGTACCCAACTTTTTAGGTTGTCATAGATATTTGTCTACATCGAGCACTTTGTTACTTTATTTCTGTGGTAAGCGTACACCCATGCATACATACATACATATAATCCCACCAACTGTTTACTCCAGCTTGCCTGCTTCACGTCTTCTTTCAACTTACCTTATCTTTATTGGCAGCGGTAACGGAGTTTTTGCAATCCATTGTGTCATGTTACGCTGTTTGTGCGGTCCTTCTTACCACCGTCGCCACGGCTCGTTGCTGCCAGTCTTTGAATCGTTGTCATTATTCTTGTGGCCACAAGTCGGTATTTCGATATTTCTTTGCAATAGAATCGATTATTCATTTTATTACCATTTACTTGCTTCCTACGGGTATACCTCTCTTCTCCTCCTCCTACCCGCTAATGTGAAAGCAGTTGAAGCAAAAATAGTTTGTGCCAATACGTTTGCGATTTGCAGGAATATTACGCTGCTTTTCGTTGCTTTGTGTTGCATTGTTGCATGTTGCAGATAAAATATCTGGTTGCACATAAGACGGAGCAATGCACAGTGTGCAGTTTGTGCGATTTTTGGCAAGAGAAATCGGCAAATGGAAGTTGATAAAATAGTTGTTGGTATGATATCGGTCCCTATTGTTTGAAGATCGCCTGGAACTACGCTGTGCTTGCCCATTGCGCACAAAAATGTCTGTTTTGACGAAGGATAATTGCTCTTCCATGGAATTTCGGTGCATGAAGGGAGAACAGTCAGATCTACAACAACATGGCTTAATAAAAAAAGGCGATTAAAAGTCAAGTGAGGGGAAACAACTTCTGCTTTTTTTGGTGAAAGAATTTTATCTTTGCGGCTTTTCCAAACGCACTCATTAAAGGTGGCGGCACTAGATCAACAACAGTGTTTTGTACGCTTGATGGTCCCGGCAAAGCATTGGCAAAGTAGAAAACAAAGAATGAATTCGCCTTGTTTCAGTCTGTGCTGATAGCCACATGGACACGGCGAAGATGAAAAAAACAAATCAGCTGATTTACCTATACCATCTGAGATTTTTTCATATTTAAACATGACAGCTAAAGAGCGGAACGTTCGTACGATTTCAAGGTAAAAAAATATGTACAGAGTGGCACATAGAACCTCAATTATGTACCAGCGTCATCGAAAATTCAGACTATCGGATGGAAGTGTCCTGCCGAGGCTGCGGCAGCTATTTGGCCGATATTTTGTACAAAAAAATTGTATTTTATTCAAAATCAACACCGGCCCTTGAAACTTAACCACCGTTTATAAAGAATAATTTAAAGTTATTTTTTTTCTTTGGCAATCTTAATATCTAATCTAAGACACTTTACTCGTATTGGACTACATTTTGATCCCAATTCTATTTACAATATGAATCAATACTTCGATCAAAGCCCCATCCAGCGGGTAATTTTTTGGTAAATAAAAGGTATTTTAAAAGACGCCTCTAGATGTTGTTTTAAGATAAGACATGCCTAGGACATGACATGACGTCTACTAACATCTAAGCGTCACTTTTTAAATACCCTTCATGTTTCGTAAAAAGTATCTAATACGAATCGCAAATATTTACGAAATCGCTACATAAAAACGGGTTTTCAGAATATTTCGACTTCGGCGCCACCTAACGGGCATATTTTTTTGAAGAAATTTGCTGTAAATGCAAAAAAATATGCGTAAGTATCTTCAAAAAATCAACCTGATAGCAGCTCGACAAATTGAAAAGTTTTGACTATTTATTTCTTTTTTATTTTATTTTATTTTTACTATATTTAAATTTTTTTTTAAGATTTTCTCTATAATAAAAATATTCTGCGTACTGCAATAAAAACTAAAATTTCAAACTTCGTGCAAAATTAAAAAAATTCAAAGAGCTTTCATTAAAATTTTAAATTTTTTTAGTCAGAACTAAAGTAGAATGTAAAGGGCCTTTCGCCAAGAGTTGTTTTTTGGCTATATAATACCATAATAAAGCCATACTCTGGTGAAACTCTCAAGAGAGGACGACATTGGCGAAAAAGTTGGAGAGAGTTCAGAGGTCGGCACTCATTGGAATCAATGGGGCGCTTCGAACGACTCCTACTCTGGCGCTCAAAGCAATGTTAAATACCCGTCGACAACGCAGTCAGAACTGCCGCTGCACGTACCGCCATCAGGCTGAGGGGTTCGGGCTATATGGTCAACCTCACTTATGGACACTCAAGCATACTCAGAAACTTTGAATTCATCCCCCTGTCAACGGATTAATGTATACCCTCGCTTAGTCCAATCGGAACTTTCTCCACTCATATTCCATCAAGGGAAGAGTGGACGGGGGACTACACTTGTGGACAGGGCCTGGTGAACTTGTTCACGGATCGAAGTTGGAAGGAAAGATTGGCGGATCAGTTTTTTTGCGAGGAGATCCCCATCAGACTCAAATTCAGGTTACCGGACCACTGCAGTGTGTTCCAGGCAGAGGTAGCCGCAATCAAGGAGGCAGCTGATTGGCTGCTCACATGCGTACTAACAGTCAGGAAAGTAAATATTTACTCCAATAGCCAGCGGTAATAAGGGCCCTCAGGTCAGTGACAGTGCATTCGAAACTGGTCAAGGAATGCCTGGCCTCAGTTTTGACTGCGGCCGAATTCTTTGACATAAGCCTCATCTGAGTTCCTGGTCACAGCGAAATTGCGGAAAACTGTGAGGCGGTTGAGCTGGTTAGACAAGGGGCATGTGAGGTGATTTTCACGCTAAGGTAGAGATTTTGACTACCTGCGGTCTGCTCCTGGAAAGATGGGCTTCGCGCCAACTCCAAATCCTCAAATTGGTAAGGTCGCGAAATCCTTCTGGCGATGTGTGGATTGTGGGACAAAATCTCAGCTCGCGAATCTTGTGGGTTTTCACACTGATGAATTTCGTCAGCAGCACAAAGCGGTTGACGAAAACGCAGCGCAGTCATCGTTCCTCATCCACACACTCTACACCCTTCCTCCTAACCATCCCACTACCACTTCTCCCCGCCCTCTCCCTGCATCCCATCGGTCTTTCTCTTTCACCTCACCTCTTTCATAGTGGTATCACAAAGGACGAATCCGTTTATCTCCATCCAAGTGTGCTCATTCCTTGGGCAATAATTTCAACCTAACCCAACCTAGTCAGAATATTTAGAAAAATTCTGGGTGTGCAGTTTTGTAGTTCATTGTTCATTCAATTTTGATTAGAAGTGGCCCAAAATTCGCACTAATTTGAGATATTTTATTTCGTCGATGATGTTATGCGTTTTCTTCCACCTAACGAATACTCGTAATTTTTTTATATGAGGAAAACGCACAAAACCGCCCACAAAAAAAAAAAAATATTAAAAATCAATGCGATTTTTCATATCTGAAGAGCCACATTCTGACTTTGATTCCATGTCCGTGGGACTAACATAGGCACTGCACACTCGGCTACGAATATTTTGAGGACCCTCATTGCTACTATTTCTAACACAACACCAGCAAGTCACAGATCCTTTCCAACCATCGGAAGGTATGATGCAATTACTAAAGCTGTTGTACGTTTTGACAGGGCCACTTGGAAGGCACTTAGCTCAATGTATGATAGTATTTCGAAAGTGCGCGATAATCGGGGCAAACATTAAATCCGGTTTTTGAAAAAAGGTGTTTTATGTCGCTTATTTTTAATCAATTTGCAAGGAAGCTCGGACTCACCTTAAGCAGCGTTCCGCGAAACGCATAAAAAAACTTGTTCAAACTCCTGTCATTTGAAGGGCGTTCAAGATGGCCGATTTAAGGACATAAATTACCAACGCACAACACCTTTAATAGTTGCATAATTGTAATAAGTTTTACAATTTTATAGCGCTCAAGGAATGAAATTTCCCACGGTAAATTTGTGAATTTTCTAATGTCTTTGGATATCGCGATTTTCACTCCTCTATCGCCATGCGCACAGTGCGCATGTCACAAGCGATAAACAACTGAACAGCCACGACATTAGCTGCCAAGAGCAGCTTTGAATTTATTATACCAGCGCCGCTTCTCCTACTGCAGCTACAGATGGGAAATTCCACTACGAATTGAGCACTGCACGGTGCAATATCTTTACCTCAGCAAGCAAAACACATAGTAGAAAAAAGAAGAGAGTGAGAGTGAGAGAGAGTGGGAGGGGAAAAGTGCATGGCTAAAGGAAACTTTCAATATTGCAGTGTTCAAAATCCACGCAAAATGTCAGCTGCACAGCTCGGCTTAGTCCGACTAGAGCACTCAAAAGAGCACTAACACAACCATAGCTTTTATGCGCTCTTCAGCACACCGGCGGTTGCGAATTTAAACTATGCAGAATTCTAAATGCTTAGTGGTTACGTTTTTGTGGAAGCTTTTAAATAGATTAAATTCACTTTTAACTTATGAGAGTCAAAAAAGGAAGAAATGTACTTATATTTGGCAAAATATTTATACCAGTTTTTGCTTTGTCATTGATTGCTAATCCCCTCGGTGTCATCTTATTTTACGTACTTTATCTAAGTGCCAGTTTCGAAGACAAAATAGCCAAGTACACCAACAAAAAAGTGCCTAATGGTAAAGTCTCATATCATCATATATTTCTTATCGATAAGTGTCGATCACTTTGTGGCATTAACAGGCGTCGAGATACATACAAATGTCACTTTTATCTATTTATATATGTATGATAGTATGCTTATATTTAAGTAGATACTGCAAGTGAGCGACGTCTAGGTATAATGCAATGTAGTTGTATGTATGTACGCATATCTATATGCCCACAAGAACTGAAGAGATAGTGACCTGCCATTACCACTCCTTATACACTTGAATTTTTTTTTTTTTTTGGAGGTGCGCATGCTTCAAATGCGCTGAAATCTTCTATAAGTAGTCGATTGTGGGAAATTTATTGCTTTTGTAGTGCTCATAGCTTTTTTCTGTGTGGACTCCAGTCACCTATACTTAGTTCAACTGACAAGTTTTTCCCCTTTTTTTAGTATCGCCTATAACTGACTTTTACTGTGAAGTCATGAATTTTTGAGTGGGAAATTAAGGTTCATAAAAACTTGTCTGCCCACAAAAGTAAATTAGCGTATAAAACTAGTTTAAAACCACTTACGAGGAAATTGTTTTACTAGCAACTGGCAAAAGAACGCTTGGTAAAATGGGAAGTTAGGTGGGCAAGCATACTGACAGCAATAAAACCAACTCTATAAATCTTCACGCACTAATTCAGTTAGCTGTATAAAGCGATAGGTTATCAAGCATTTATCAATCTCGTATTTTTAATATTTTATTTATCTATTTCATAACTTTCAATTAGTAAACTTACACATCTTTTAAAATAAAGCTCCAAAATATGCGTGCAAAAAATGCTTCGCTTTGCACGAAATTTTTTGTATATTGAAGTTCATAGCTAATGGGACGTCATATACTAGGTTGTTAAAGAAGTTTTGCGATTCGATAAAAAACATACAACTTTAGGGTTTTTCGTCTCTCTGTACATCAATCCACTTGTTCCTACGAGATTCCAGTTTATGAATTCCATCCCTGAAGTGAGAATCTGGAAGGCGTGCAAAATACATTTCCACAGCTGTTATGATCTCCTCATTTGATGAAAAACGCTTCCCACGCATGATTTTTTTTTGGTCTGAAAACAGATAGAAGCCGCTAGGGGCTAAATCTGGATAATACAGTGAATGCTTCAACAATTCGAACTTTAATTCATGGATTTTAGCCATTGTCAAAAGGATCTTGCCACGCGGTGCATTGTCCTGATGAAACAGATTTTTTTCCTTAACAAACTCTGGCTCTTTTTACAATTTTTTTTCCTTCAGCTGGTCCAAAAGGTTACAAAAATATTCAAAATTTATGGGTTTACCAGTTTGCAAGTAATCCATAGAAAAAATACCTTTCGCATCCCAAACAATTGATGCTAACACCTTCTGTGTTGATTTCTGGATACGAACGCTGCGGCGCCCAAGGACCAGGT
The DNA here is from genome assembly GCA_037575425.1 of Anastrepha fraterculus. Lineage (NCBI taxonomy): Eukaryota > Metazoa > Arthropoda > Insecta > Diptera > Tephritidae > Anastrepha > Anastrepha fraterculus. Next base: position 783,694 of record JAYXIM010029464.1, on the reverse strand, counting down.
TCGCACCTCTCTTAAGCCTCTTATTTTGATTTAGGATTACGGTGATAGACAGTTAAAGAATGCAGGAGACCTCCTTCTCGCTTACCTAACAACACAACATCACACTTTGTTTGGATTTCCGGCCACTCTGGAGCGGAGGAAATAGAAAGAGCGGATGAGTGTGTAAGGATAGGCTCTGAGCTGCACCTTCAGCGAGTGGTAGAGGACATACGCATTAGACCGGAGTGAAATACGTAAATTTTTTCAAATCATATCGTAATAGCAGGGAAAAGTTGCTACATATCAATACAAATTCAGAAAAAAAAGAAATTTCAAATCGGTTAATATCTTCCGTTCGCGCATTGCATTTAAAATTTACAAATTTTATCCCAAATCTAACTGATTTACAAAAACTTGTAGAAGTTGTAAATGATTAAAGATCGAGCTCACTTTTCATACATAGCACTTTCAGCACCGAGTAGTAGATTATTAATTTACTAATCTATCCATTCATGTGGTTCTGAGCGATCAACTTTCACCAATTTTACACCAAATCTACTAAGGAAACCTATGCCAAATGAGGCTTGCGTGAAAGCGGCTTACGGCTACTATAACACGTCTGTGCTTTAGATCGTCCTCCACTTGGTTACTTGTATTCCATCGTCTTTCTTTCCATTTTGCTTTTGATTCTGGCATACCGATAAACGAAGTGCACCGAAGAGCTAGTACTCTCCGATCATTACCAGTTCTGCTTTCACTCTTGTCGAAAAGCGCTGTTTGGATGTTCTTTTGAATTACATAGTTTACACAATTACTTAACATTAAATCGCTTCAAACATTCTTCTGCTGCCAGTTCTGGTCAGAAGTTAAGCTTCACAGTTGTAGCAGATACTGAAGCTCATCAGACTGAGTCCCTTTATTCCAAGGCTTCGATTCCAATAGTTTCCCACACAAGAGTTGTACAAAGATCAAACATCTACATGATCGATACTACACTCTTCGTAAATCTTATTCAAGGGACAAAGACACACCTGAGAAACAAAAGAAGTACAATGATTTTATTGAACAATCTTCAAGTACATTATTTGACATTTCGATCTGCAAGTGCGAGATGACACTCAATTGCTTTTGTCAGAGAAGCTTTGACAAGTGTATTTGTCCCAGGCCGGTAACTATCAACTGCACATGCCCTAAAGATAGAAAGATACCGCCATTAGAAATCAAATTTCTGTATGCTCAAAGATATCTCGGACAAGGTAAGATTGGGACAGTAGATTATTAAGCATTATTAAGCTTATTAAGCATTCCACTAAACGAGTTATGCAATGCGATTGAATAGAAGGTGGTCTCTGACTGCTAACTGCAGGGTCTCCAAAGCGCTCTGGGCAAAACTGAATTTTTAAAGCACATAACGCTTGGATTTAGCAGATCCCCAGAGGTGTTACTGCACTATTGGCACCCTAGCTAGTGGAATGGGTGTACCTCATAATGACTTATGCAGTAGAAATTGAGTTGGTACAACACCTGCTCTATGCATGTCCTGCACTTCAAAGAAGGCGTGCTAAATATCTTGGCGAATATTTCTTTGAGGACCTAGGAAAGTCCTTATACACTTTGAACATTCGTTTATAAATTTCTTTTGCTTTTAAGCCTTCTTAAAATGAGGTCATGGTGGACATTTAAATTATGCAATTTTTCCTATATAATCGTAATCCCTCCGTTCGGCACACGAATTTGGCCAGACTTTTTCGACTTTGGGCGTAAATTTAACATATTTCTATTGCAGCTTACGACTTGAGCTTCCCAGTAGCTTCCTAAAATTTAACTTTCTATCGATTTATGGATATAACCTCTTAAAAAGGTTCCTCGAACAAAACGAAAAAAGGCCAGACCCGCGAGCCCAACCGAAGGCTTTAAAAACGGTGTCCAACAGAGGGTCAAGAGCCGTATTTTGAATGAAATTTTAATGAAATCTGAAAGAATCTATTGTAAATTTTTACATATTTTATTTTAAAACAACATCCAGGTGCGCCTTTTGAAATACGCTTTAAATTAAATAATTTAATTAATCACCCTATTGGAAGATTTCTATTTATTGCAAATGGCGTCGTACGTCAATCATATTTGGGAATGGAGCTGATAGTCGTAAGAGTTAAAATAAAGATTTGTATCACGTAAAATCATTTTTTTTTTCAATTAATAAAAAAGTTATGCAAAAAAAATGCCCCTCTTTCATTTTTTCTGTGCTGCATGACTTTCAAAGAACTTTTAAAGAGAGCGAAGAATTTTCCACTGTGTGGATTCGCACTTAAACTTCACAATTATGATGCATGTTTCGGGGAAAATATTACGCATAATACATCTTACGCCCACATTTAATGCCATTGGTGTCATTCGATATCGCATTTAATGGAGAATTTATAAGGAACTGTCAAAAGAAATGGATTATTCAGTAATTTTAGCGAGATTCAGATTTTTTTAAAATGAGATAACCTGCAAAAAGCGCTTTTTTCATTCAGAACAGAAGCCTGATTATCTGTTATTACACATACTCGGGTATGTGTGTGTGTGTCTGTGTAATTGATAGCTAATTATTTGGGTGCTCATTGTACGTTAAATCAATATTTGGCCGATGATAAATTATGCCTGTTAATGTTTATAATAGTTACTACAAGTATTATCTTGTACATGCACATATACAGACATACATACTTACATACTCACATACCTACATATGCATATATGCATGCACGTACATGTGTTCATGTCTGGCTAGCCGTGCGACAAATTCATTTTTTCAGGTCATTGCGCCAGTGGCCACCGACAGTAATTCATTACAGGAGAAAAAAAATTAAATTACATACTTTTTGTGTTGTGGGAATTATTTTTGAAAGCACAAGAGGCCACTGGCAATGGGTGAATCGATGAGTGAGTGCTAGGCTGTGCAATAAGTTTTGCGGTTCGATAAGAGAAGGCGTTAGGCTACTAGCCTGCATTTTTATTTTTTATGTTGGCGCACTCTTCATATGAATGGATGCGAAGTTTGAATTCAATTTGTCAATTCATTGTTTGCTTACAAGCCATTTACTATCGACGTGTCAGATTATTTTTGTACAATGGAAAAAATCAAGCGTCGTGCAGTAATTGAAGTTTTATTTTTGGAAGGTTTAAAAGCAAAGAAAATTTATGAACGAATGTCGAAAGTGTATAAGGACTTTTCGCCATCAATTAGTACAGTGGAAAGAGGGGTTGCTGAATTTAAGGGGGAGCCTGGTTTACAAGGTCAAAAAAGTCAATTTTTTTTTTCGTTTTAAGCCATTCCTAATATATTTCAGAATATTCACACAAAGTTACAGAGCCTAATTCTCAATATTTCGGTAGATACAAAGCCAAAGGTAGGCGAGCGTTAGGTAGTTACGCTGTGACCGGACAGCTACGAGATAGCACAAACTTTATCTTCTTTTCTCGACTTTTCATTTTTATGATTTCTTTGAATTGGCGTACATGAATGAAAAAAAAACTAATGAACCTTTAGAAATGAATCATAGCTTGTTCCCTTCAGTATTAAATTCTCTTCTATTTGAACTAACAAAATAGATAAAAAAAAAATTTTCAAGATTTTTATACCAAGTTGAAGTGAATTTTTTTTTTATAGAAAGGCATTTTTTTCTTTAAAACCTCCAAAAAGTTGAAATTTTGGAATTTCTCTCAGTTTTCCTAGTTCATCTAGAGTAAAAAATCATGATAATTAGAAATCCATTTGAATTTTTTGCTTTAGATAATAATTACGAGCTGTATCTTGTACGCCAGTTGGAAACTCCAGCATTGCAGCGCTCTACTAATTTCTATGTTAAACATTTTTTTCAACTTATTTTAACCAGTACAAAAGTTTTTTATACTTTTTAAATGTTCATTTAAAGATAGAAAAAACTTTGCAGTGCTAAATTAATTTTTTCCTTAAAAAAAAATCGCAAAGAGATGCAATTTTTAGACCTCATAAACCAGGCTCCCCCCTTAAACGTAGGCGTAAAAGCCTTGAAGACGAGCCACGTCAAGGACGTCGAAAAACCGCCACAACACGAGAAATCGTAAGAAAAATACAGGAAATCCTATTAAAAAATCATCGAGTGACTGAAAGAGATTTAGTAGAAGCCCGAGGCATTTCATTGAGCAGAGTAACCAATATTTCGACTGAAGTGTTGAGTTTCGGAAAGGTGTGTGCACAAAGGGTGCCACATTCGCTAACAATTGAAGAAAAATACATTCGAATGCGACTTTTTCAGCAACATTTAGAGGGTTTTCGAAAGGCTAAAGTAGATTTTGTGCGTCGATTCATTAGTACGGATGTGACTTGAGTCTATCACCATAGGTTAGGTGGAGGTAGGTCAGTCAGATTGGTTGTTCAACACAAGACACTCGGTGGCCCTAAGGCCCATTATTATACCTGCATTTGTTTCCCTTTTTAAGTTGCTTAAACCACTTAGATCTTTTTAAGAAGATAACTAGCCCCTCTAGTGAGACATTTTGCAAATTTCTTAGGTCCTTTAAGAAATAATCGCTAAGATAATTGGCACGCCTTCTTTGAAGTGAAGGACACTCACAGAGGAGGTGTTGTATCGACACAATTTCTTCTTTATCTTCACAGCTCCTGCAGAAGTAATTGTGAGGTACACCCATTCCACTGGCTAGGGTGCCAATAGCGCAGTAACACCTGTGGGGACGCTGATAGTTGATCTGTTGAATCCAAGTAGACATTTTGTCCTTTTAAGATTCAGTTTTGACCAGAGCGCTGTGGTGTCCCTGCAGTTAGCAGTCAGAGATCACTTTTTATTGGCTTCCACGTTCACGCTCAGGTCAATTACATTCTGTAACTCGTTTAGAGGAATGCTTATGTCCTCTACCACTTGTTGAAGGTCCAGCTCTGAGCCTATCCTTGCACACTCATCTGCTCTTTCTATTTCCTCCGCTCCAGAGTTGCCGGAAATCCAACAAAGTGTGATATTGTGTTGTTAGGTAAGCGAGAGCGACCTCCTGCATTCATTAACAGTCTATTATCATGATCCTATTTGATATAAGAGACTAGAGAGTGGTGCGAGCCTGGTTCTTGGGCGTCGCAGCGTTTTTGTCCAGAGATCAACCATGAAAGTGTTAGCATCAGTTGTTTGGGATGCGAAAGGAATTTCGTTCATGGATTACTTGCAAAGTGGTAAAACCATAAATTCTGAATATTATTGTAACCTTTTAGGGAAGGAAGGAAGGAAAAAAAATTGTAAAAAGAGCCACAGTTTGTTAAGGAAAAAAATCAGTTTCATCAGGACAATGCACCGCGTTGCAAGAGCCTTTTGACAATGACTAAAATGCATGAATTAAAGTTTGAATTGTTGAAGGATTCACTGTATTATCCAGATTTAGCCGCTAGCGACTTCCATTTATTTCCAGACCTAAAGGAATTCATGCAAGGAGAGCGTTTTACATCAAATGATGAGTTTTACATCATAACAGCTGTGGAAATGTATTTTGCATGCCTTCCAGATTCTCACTTCAGGCATAAATTCATAAATTGGAGTCTCATTGAAGCCACTGTATTGATGCTCAGAGAGACTAAGCTGAATAGTGAAGAGTATTGCAAACCATTAAATTGTGTTTTTCTTATCGTACCTCAAAACTGTCTAAGCAACCTAGTGCTGTTGCGGTATAGCGGCATATTTACACCCGCACATGTATGTAGGCAGACGTATTAATATGTCTGATTATGTGGACATAACATATTTGCTTTCTTGATAATGCAATATAGAAACCCTTTGAGAAAAAGCTGGAGTAGTGCAGAAAAGTACAATTCAGAATTTTTGTAATTTCAACAAATGAGGTCCTCTTGGAGCTAGTTTAAAATATATATACAAAATACATATATATATATTTTTTTTTTAATATATGAAGAGGAACACTAATGGGGCTTACTAAAAAATATTTAAGTATTGGAGTTCATAAAATATCTAACAAAACTCTAAAAAGTGTTACAATACGCAAAACTATTAATATACAGACGAGGAATGGGCTATTTATTTGGAATTTTTTTTATTCAGCGAAGGCAAATCAATATTTTTTCTATTAATATTATTTTACTTGAAAGATTAAGCATTTCCCTTAAACATACAAACAAAATTTGATTCGAAGAGTATCTTATTCCCTCACCCCTCATCCCAAATTTTCAATTTATTGGTGCTAGTTCCGTCACTTATCCCCACCAATGGCAACTTCGATTTCATACTTGAACTTTGCTTTCAACCCCGAATTTCGTACAGGATATTTTTAAGCTCACAAAACAGGCACACGTGCGCCTGTAGTCGAAGTTCAATAATGAAGTATTAAAGGTCATGGTTAAGTCTGCCTCAGCGTGGAGTGAGGCAATAGAGCAAATAAATGGCGCCTTCGATTCGTCACTTCTCTGCTCGCTATCTCCGGGCTCTGCTCACTTGACGAGAAATTTGCATGCGAGAGCAACAACAAAGTTAGCGAGTACGGTTATTTCTCTTAAACCTGGTATAACTCACTAATTTCAGAAGCAAATGTAATTTTTGGCAGCTCTTTTCCAACGCTACTAAGATATGTTTATTTACATCACTTGCTTCGTCTATTCGTCACATGCTAACGCTTGGCGAGCGAAGAGGTCTAAAGTATACCAACTCATACACCTCAAATCATTTTGTTGTTCATTTTGAATTGTATCTCTGGCGAACAGCTATTTTTATCAGCTATTGCGTGTTTTGTTTTGCCTAACCTCTGACTCCTTGCAATCTCATAGTGAGAGTAGTTAAACTTAATCAAAATTTTACGATATTTAATTTTAACCGTCGACCGGCTTATCCGAGTGGGTTTACATATGACTGCCATGCGGTTGGCCCCAAATACATGGCCATTGATGGCATCAAATATTAAACGCTAAAAAGGGTCAGCAGAAACTTTTTCAAATCCATTTATGTCGTGGCCTCAGAAAACACCAACTATGATTTTGTTTAGACTTGGCGTCGATGTCGTTAACTAAGCAAGATATTATTAATGGTATTTCATCTCTACCATCCTCCTTGAAAAGAGACTTTGATGGTACCCCATGATCAGAAAGTACCGGTAATGTTTAATTTAAACGAATCGCGCATGTAGGAACCGGCCCATATTTTTTTCTTATGTTGGTAGGACTGTAAGACTCACATCTGTCACTTTTTAGCACCATCGGATCAATAGTGTCTGCCTGGCCAGCCGGAAATGTGGGCAAACAATTCTTGGTTTTTGATTGATGATAACGCACTATCGCACCGAGCCCAAATTGTGTTGGATTATTTGACCAAACACCAAGAAAATACCATCGTGCAAGCACCATATTCACCTAATACGGCCCCGTGCGACTTCTTTTTGTTTCCCAAGTTGAAGTTACCACTTCGTGGAAGGAGATTTTAGTCAATAGAGGAGATCAAAAAGAATGCGACGAAGGAGCTGAAGGCCATCCCTTCGTCGGCCTAATAGGGGTGCATGGAGGAATGGGTTAAACGTTGGCACATGAGTGTTGCTTCAGACGGGTCATATTTTGAAGGAGTTAAAATAAATTTGCCTGAAATTTAACTCCGTTTTGTTTTATTTAAACATTCCCGGTACTTTCAGATCATAAGGTATATACTTTTATACTTAAAAACTATAGTTATTCACTTTATTTGTGCTTGTCATTGACCGTTGGAAGTTGGCATCCATCACTTTAATCTTGAAAACTGCTAATAAGAATGAAGTAACAAATTATGGGTCTATATCAAAATTATCAACTTGTTCCGAACTTTTAGTGAAATGGGTCAAGACAAGCTAGTATTTTGTCATCAAAGGTCCAATTGAACATTGTCAGCAATGGCTTGTTGGTGAAGATCTACTGTAACAAATTTATCTGGAGGATGGTTCCATGTGTAGAACTCAACGCAAGTGGGGAAAGTTACTGATCGCCATTCACTTGAGAGTGGCCAGGACTATTCTTCTGCATATGTTTCAAGCAGCTCACAACGTCCACGACTAGCCCACGTATCCTCTGGGTAGCTTCCGAACACCCGTTCCGGAGTGAGCTAACGTGAGAAGGCGAAACATTCCAGGATAACTGGTTGTGCGCTGGGTTTGTGACCCTCCACTTAAACAGCCCCCTCAATGAAAACAGCAACAAAGCCTCGGATGAGAACTACCTTCACTGATGAAGACCCCTGCAAACGAAATAAGGAATACGATTTGAGGGCATGCACCTGGAATGTCCGGTCCCTTAATGGGGAAGGTGCCTCTGCCCGGCTGGTTGATGCCCTCGTGAGAGTAAAGGCTGACATCACTGCCATCCAAGAAATGCGATGGACGGGGCAAGGTAAGAAAAACATAGGACCTTGCGACGTCTACTACAGCTGCCATGTAAGGGAGCGCAAATTCGGTGTCGGATTTGTTGAGGGAGAGAGACTTCGTCGCCAAGTACTGTCGTTCACTCCGGTGGACGAGCGTCTCGCAATAATGCGCATCAAAGCGCAATTTTTTAACACCCTTTACTCCCATGCCTCGACGGAAGAGAAGGACGATGCGACCAAAGATATCTTCTATGAGCGCTTGGAACGTTCCTATGAGCGCTGCCCCCGCCACGACATAAAAATCGTGCTTGGCGACTTTAACGCCAGTTTGGGCAAGGAGGGAATTTTTAGTCCCACAGTCGAAAAATTCAGCCTACACAACGAAACATCCGGTAACGGACAGCGGCTGATCGACTTCGCCGGGGCCCGAAACATGGTAGATTCCAGCGTAAAAAGATCCACCAAGCTACCTGGCTGCCCCCTGATCGAAACACGCGAAACCAGATCGATCATGTTGTGATAGATGGAAGACACGCTTCTAGTGTATTAGATGTACGTACGATCTGAGAGCCCAACATCGACTCGGATCATTACCTTGTTGCAACCAAACTGCGCACACGCCTCTGTGCAGCAAAAAACGTACATCTACCTACGCAAAGAATGTTCAACATCAAAAAGCTGCAATCACAACAGACAGTCAGAAGACTCGATTCTCACTCCTGCTCTCAGAGAGTACTGCCCAACAAACCGGCATGCACGAGCAATGGAGCCACAACAACTGCGCATGTCACAGAGAATGTGAAGATCCCGACACCTCAATCGTTAACGACGGAACTGTCATTCCGCTACTGGACCATGACGAGGTGAGAATAGCAAAGCCGCGGGCGCCGACGGACTGCCGGATGAGCTATTCAAAATGGCGGCGAGGAGCTGGTAAGATGCATGCATGAGCTCCAATGCAAAATATGGTCGGATAAAAGCATGCCTGCCGATTGGAATTTAAGTATCGCCTATAAGGTTCTAGCGAGCGTATTGTGTGAAAGGCTGAAGCCCACCGTAAACCAACTGATTGGACCTTATTAGTGTGGCTTTAGACCTGGAAAGTCTACCATCGCCCAAATATTCACAATACACCAAATCTTGGAAAATAACCATGAAAGGATCATCGACACACACCATCTTTTCGTCGATTTCGAAGCTGCATTCGACAGTACGAAGAGGAGTTATGTGTATGCCGCGATGTCTGAATTTTAAATATTTACTCTATGCAGATTATTTGAAACTTTTTCGCAGGAAAAAACCGATAATTAATTGTTTAAAAAAATCGAAATTTTTCAAAAAAAAAAATTAATTCGATCACGAGTTTTTTATGTTTTTCAAAAGCAGTATACATTTTATTGAAACCTACCAAGCGGGTTTTAAGTTACGGTGATCTTCAGTTCAAAACTCATAGTTTTGAGAAAAACTCATTTACATTTTACTACTTGCTCTCGGACGCTCCGAAGCTCCCGTGGCCCCTTTGTTAGTTCTTGAGTAACTCAAAAAATATTTGTCGGATTCAGTTCAAATTTTCACACAATATTTTCTAGACCTTATACATTAAGAAAATGCAACAAAAAATTTAATTTTTTGAAAATTTCGACTATGCCCAACCTCTTATGCCAACAATGACATTCTGACCATTATTGATGTGGGCATAGGCTCAGCTTTAATACCAAAAAAAATTAAAAAAAAAAATTAAAAGAAAAAATTGAAAAAAGAATTAAAGAAGAACTCAGTGAGAGTTGTTTTCCACAAATTACAAAAACAAAAAGATTCATGTTTTAAAAAATTTTAATAAAATTTTTTTTTTGGAAAATAAATTTTATCCTAAAAAATGAAAAAAAAAATAAAAGATTAAAAAAAAAGTACTTAGTGGCGGCTGTTTTTCACAAATTTCCAAAGAAATTATGTTTTTTAAAATTTTTAATAAAAAAATTTTTGTTTTTTGAAAATAAATTTTATTCTAAAAAATGAAAAAATGAAAAAGATTAATAAAGTGTTAAAAACAGCCGAAGATATTTGACTTTTAGGAACTTCAATATTAAAATTTTCATTTTTTAAAAATAAATTTTATCCTAAAAATTTGAAAAAATAAAATTAAAAAAATTAAAAAAAAAGAACTTAGTGGCGGCTGTTTTTCACAAAGTATACAAAAAATTAATATGTGTTCCAAAATTTTAATAATTTTTTTTTTTTTTTTTTAAATAAATTTTATCCTAAAAAGTTAAAAAAATAAAAGGATTAATAAAGTGTTAAAAAGAGCAAAAGATATTTGACTTTAAGAAACTACAGTACTAAAATTTTCAGCTTTGAGTAAATGTCAAAACTGTTAATTACTATTTTTTTTTAATTTCTTTCAGTTTACTTCTTGGATATAATAACCCAAGTCTACAAATAATACAATTTCCCGAAAATTTAATACCACTTCCGAAATACTTGGATCAGGAGCATGAAATCGCTCAGCTGAATTATTTGTTTTTCGCGTAGATTTGGCATAATGGCTGAATTAACGAACGATACAGTAACTCCCTTTAAGCCAAATGTACAAGTAAGTATATGAAAACCGTCCTACAACATCCTTGACTGCAAGCCATATAATAATCCTTCTTTATGCATATTTTACTACCTTTGAGTTTTGTTTATATTTTTGAATAAGCCAGTTTGATCAGGAAATGCACGAAAATGTATTCTTATTTGTTTCACTTTATTAATCCCTTCAGGTGAATATTCGAAAATATTTTTGTGCTATTAATTGTTCAGCCATTTTTAGCAGCAGACGCTTCTTTTGAACTTTGTGCTCAACCTGCAGTCGTCTGTGTCCTGTAGTCTTTCTAACTATGAATCAATCAAATTGTCTCAATTGTCTCTCTTTTCCCAACAACATCTTCTATTTAATGACTGTTTTAACAACCGATCATTAGCGCAAGCATCATTCCGTTGTGTATTTTTAAACCGCAAATTTGGTGCTACATCAAAGCCACTGACTTTACCACAACAACTAACACAAAATTGCGCTGAGGTTTTTTATCGACTATAAATATTTTTTTAAATTAATTTAGCATAAGCGCAATGTAAGCAATTCCAGCTAAATGATGCTGCTGCTTTTTTGGTTAAACAATTTTTTGTCACAAACAAAGGGCAAAGTATTCTAAAACTGGCAACATAAAGCGAAGGCACATCCACAGTACTCGTATGTACACAACAATGTTGTATGCTAAGTGGTTTGTAAGAATGTTTTGCAAAATGCCATAGTTGATGTCGAACACCCACTGAAAGCGAATTTTTATTCAAGGGCTTAACAATGACTACACATATAAGTATGTACGTATAATGGTATTGGTGACCACTTTGGTTTAGAAAAAACACAATATCAAATTTGAAAGAGAATTTAATTGAAATGAATGAAGTGGCATGCCACACGACAGCCTTAACAGAAAAGTGAAATGGATGAAAAATGAGCAAAAAAGTCAAAATTCAATCAAAATAGTAGAAAATAAATCTATTGCATTATTCAATGCCAATGGAGGCAAACAACAGCATTCATACGTGAATACTAACATACATGCATGTATAGATACATATATACATACACATACGCACATTTAGGGTGAACAGTTTCGCACAGGCTTAGAAATCAAAAAAAAATGCACTCTGCACGAAGAGGTTGGCTTCTGGAGCCAAGTTCTCAAGATGCATGGACAGTATTTCTAGGCAGTTAACGCCGTAATTCTGCGAACTTCGGACAGATCTCTCTGGGTTGAGCCAGGACAATATTTCCAAGTATGCAGGACTGCAACGAGTGGGGTACCACAGTCTTCACTGACGGCTCTAGGATGGAATCGAGAGTCGGAGCAGAGGTTTTTTCTAAATCAGACAATTTATCTATTACCTTAAAATTTACGAATATATATGTATGTAATTGGTGCGTACACACTCTTTTTGTTGTGTTTAGCCGAGCTCCTCCTCCTATTTGTGGTGTGCGTCCTGATGTTGTTCCAAAAGTGGAGGGACCTACAGTTTCAAACCGACTCCGAACGGCAGCTATTTTTTAATGAGGAGCTTTTTCATGACAGAAATGCACTCGGAGGTTTGCCATCGCCTGCCAAGGCCGAAAACTATTAGAAAACATTTTCTTCATTTTGTTGTTTCGCCGCGATTCGAACCTACTTTCTCTCTGTGAATTCCGAATTGTACTCACGCACCAACCCATTCGGCTACGGCGGCCACAATTGCCGAATACTTCAATTGTTTTTCAGACGAAAGCACTTCCGATATTGCAGACAGGCAAAATGATTAGACAACGTTGGAACGAGGGAGATTTTAACATTTTTTTCGAAAGTCAAGCCGCAATCAAGGCTCAAACGACGCCATGCTGCAGATCCAAACTAGTCAACTTCTGTAGGTTAGGTTAGCTTATGGTGGTAGTCGGTCTGTACGACCAACTCACTTAGACCTTACAGGTCCGTTGTGATACCACTGTGCTGCACGGGAACCTCATTTACTTTCCTTTGTGGCACTATTTTGTGGCTCTTATGAAGCGTAGTGTTGATTCCTTTCCCACGCCAGACAGCTCTGTAAGAGAATTGAAAAAGTATTTACCTAGACAACCTGCTCTGATTTTAGCTAGGTCTGTTTCTTCCTCTTCCTTATCTCTACAATTTCTGCAGTATTTATGGGAGAAAACTTTTAGTCGCAAGGAAGGCCTGCCATCTCTTGAGAGGCTAAGCAATTCCTTTGTCGTTTTCTGGTTTTTTAGTAGCCACCTGTTACGCATGTGGCTTCATCTTTCCATGCCCCATTGGCCTATTGGATAATGTTGTTTTTTATTATTAATTTACTCGTGGCCAAAGGTATCCCAATGGTACTTTCATCACGGAACAGTTGAAGTGCAGTACCTTTTCTGGCTAGCTCATCAGCTCTACAGTTTCTCTCAATATCTCTGTGTTCCCGAACCCAAATAGGGTTGACCTTGAATACGACACTAATATCATTTAGGGCTGCCCAGCATTCCTGTGCAACCTTCGATCTTAGTATAAACGCATTCATTGATTTGATGGCCGCCCGGCTATCCGAGAATCCTAATGTGGGCAAAAAGTAAGTTGAATTTGGTTGTAAAATGAAAAATCTTTATTTATTCTTGTAAATCAATTTCATCTCCTTCAAAATAATCCCCTCTCGATGAAATACACTTATGCCAACGATTTTTCCAATCTCCGAAACATGCCAAATAGTCCATTTCCGGTATAGCCATCAGCACCTTCTTCGATTCAGCTTTTATCTCCTCAATCGACTCGAAACGCGTTCCCCGGAGTAGTCTCTTGAGTTTTGGGAATAGCCAGAAGTCACACGGAGCCAAATCAGGCGAATACGTGGTCTTTTTAGATGAATTGCTTCACGTAAAGGACGCATAACGCTCAAATAATATTCATTATTAACAGTTTGGCCAGGTGGAAGGAATTCATAGTGCACCACACCGCGAAAATCGAAAAAAACTGTCCTCATGACCTTTATTTTTGAACGACTTTGACATGCTCTTTTCGGTCTGGCCTCGCCTTTAGCACGATATTCGCTTGATTGGTCGGTTGTTTCAGGGTCGTAAGCATAAATCCAAGTCTCATTTTCCGTAATGATGCATTTGAGCTTGTCCTGATAGTCTGAAAGCATTGTTTCACACACATCAACGCGACGACATTTTTCCAAGAAATTGAGAGTTTTCGGTACCAAACGAGATTTGACTTTTCGTAGGCCCAAATGGTCTTCCAAATGGTTTTCACAGATCCTTCTGATATTCCGATCATATCAGTAAGGTCTTTAAAAGTCAACCGACGATTTTTGAGCACTAACTCTTTCACTTTATTGACGTGTTGGTCATCTGTTGACGTCGATGGTCGTCCGGAGCGCTCCAAGTTATCAACACGTTCTCGACCCTCTTTGAAGTCTTTGTACCACTTATAAACATTTTTCTGCGACATGGTCGAATCACCAAATGCCTTCTGCAACATGCTAAACGTTTCTGCAGCCGAAATTTCATCCCGCAAACAAAATTTGATGGCACTTCTCTGCTCAATCAAATCAGACATTGTAAAAATCGAAAAATGCACTATTGGTCATTTGGCAAACACAAGCGTAAATATATTATTGATAATGACATTCACATGAAAGTTGGCCCAGATTTTATTAACAGTGCTGCCAACTCATAAAAAAAATAACTAGAGCGAAATTTTAATCCCGCGAAGTTTGACAAATAAATTCACCTTACTTTTTGCCTACAGACCTCTGCCTAATTGACGCTGCAGTCTGGTAAACGAACGGATAGTTCCAGTCCTAATTCCTTCGAAATTCGCCATAGCCAAACTTATCGTCTAGCTTGGAATCATCTGGATAAAAATTTAACTCCCCCTTCTCCATGGCCTTGGTGTCTGCCACTCCTTTCTTGGCGGTATACCGTCTTGAAGAGCCTCTCGAAGGTGAGTCTGGGAATAGAAAAGTCTATTTGTTGCTTGTGACTATTCAGAGAGTGCGAAATAGAAGCGTGGCCAAGCCAGCGGCCTTTTCATAGCGCCATACTTTTGAGTCTGAGCGCTGAGGCGGCGTGCAGGTAAATTGATTAGCACTTCCCAATTCTAATTTGTTTTTAGCATTAAAAACATAATAAAAAATAATTTTTTATTTCGAGCATCTAAAATTTTTCCAGCAAAAACGGACCTCCCTAATCTACATAATATACTAATATGTATATATTTGTAGCTATAAACAATTTCTGCGAGTATATAGGCTGGTGCATGCCACAGCATACATTTTTTCTATGCACACGCAGCAGGTTGCCACACTAGCCACACTTGCCACATTTGTACGGTCACATGCTGTGCGCCGACATGCGACCTGCTGTAACGTTGGCTGTTTACATGCACGCGTACAGTGTTTGCGTAATTTATGTAGATATGTATGTTTTATATACAAACAAGCACACATTAATATATACGCAAAAAAAGCATGACCACTTCTGCCGGCATATACGTGTACATATATGTATTTACGCTTTTGCCACATCCAGTCAGGCACTTCACCAGCATCATTTTTTTAATTCTATTTTTATTGCACGGGCACTCGGGCTTGTTCCAGCTCCATAGTGACAATTATTGCACGTAGTACGTTCCCAGCGCTGCCCACCTTTTTGTTGTTCATTTCAATCTTTTTTTACGCACCTGATCTTTTTGAGTGCGTCCAGCTTTTAACTTCCCCTCTCTTTTGCACTTTGCCATATTTTATACCTTTGTTTGACATAAAAAATTATGTGCGCATGTAAAAACGTTCCTCGTATGCTTTTTGTTGCGCCTTGTTATACTTTTTTATTTCTACAGTGTAGAGGTGTATGAGTATATGTATGTATTGCGGTGCCTCAGGCACATAAAAACCATATTTAGTAAAGCCTTGTTTATTTGCGAAAGATCCCTTAAATTTGTTGTTTGAATGGTAGCCGACTGCTTGGATTACTCTTTATTTGCTAGGCTTATGCTTTTGTAAATTCAAATATGCCTTGTAAAATGTATAACATTTTCATTGAGAGATGACTTTGTGATCCCAGCACAACCTATGCCGCCTCCCAGTTTGCTTGAAGTCGCATTAAAGCGTTAAGAGCAGGTCGATTGGTATGGTTGCTTTTAGACAAAAAAAAAAAAACGCAAAATGAAGCGGGAAGGGATTTATTGATTTACGCAATATATGGCATGTCTATGTATGCAATTTGTTTGCAACAATAAGACTTTGTAATTTCGTTAAAAATAATACCCATAGTGCCACTTTAAAGGGTTGAAGGCAAACAAAAATGCTGGCCTGCCGAACCCACAATTTTGCTTATGAAAAATATTCAGCATTCAAAGCAATGCTAAAAAAAGTAAATAAATTTATTGCGTTTTTTAGCTGGCAAATACATCTTCAAATGGCTGCTTGGCCTTTCTGATCCAATGAATTCAATGCTGCAGTTTAGTTTCTATGCTTTCTGGCTCGTTTTCAAAACTAGCTAAAGGTTAGAACTTGGGGCTTCTATGTTCCATCGCAAATACTTTATGTTAATACATACATAAGGAGCGATTCCCTGTCAAGGGATCCAAGCATTTTGAGCATTGCCGTTTTTCTGAAAATTGTTTTGAATGCTAGCTTGAGTATAAAAAGTAAGCTGAAAAAAAAATAAAAATAACAAAATTAATAAGTTCGACATTTATTCAATGTTATAATTTTAGTACTGGAGTTTTTTAAAGCGAAATATAATCGCCATTTTTAGCATTTTTGTAACATTTTTTTTAATGTTTAAGAAAAACTGTATTTTTTTCAAGAAATATCTTTTTTTAATCTTGCCAAAATTATTGTAATTAATGTTATTGTTTAGGATAAACTGCACCTTAAAAAATATATTTGTTTTTGCAAGAAATAATTGGTTTTTTTATATTGGCTAATTTTTTCTAATATTTAGGATAAATTGCACCTAAACAAAAAACATTTTTTTGACAAAAAATAATTTTTTTTTACTTTTTTTTAATGTTTAGGGTAAACTGCACCTCAAAAAACTTTGTTTTCTTGTGGAAAGAATTTTTTTAATAATGGAAATTTATTTTAATATTTAGCATAAACTACACTTTAAAAGAAATGATATTTTTTTTTAAATAATTTTTTTGAAAAAGTTTTGAAAATACATAATTATAATTTCGACATTTATTCAATGTATACAATTTTAGTATTGGAGTTTTCTAAATTGAAAAATAATCGGTTATTTTTAAAATTTGGGTAATGTTTTTCTTGTTTAAGATAAGTTGTCATTAATAAATTCTTTTTCAAAATTTTTAATTTTTGTTTCAATAAAAAAAAAATTTTTTTTTTCAAAAAATAATTTTAAATTAAAAAATTTTTTTTTTCAAAAAATAATTTTTAAATTAAAAAAAAAATTTCAAACAAATTTTTTCAAAAAATTATTTTTTTTTTAATTTTCGGAAAATTTTTGCATATGCTTTTTTTTTAATAAAAAAAAATGTTTTCAAAAAATAGTTTCTTTTTTAATTTGGGATTTTTTTTTTTTTGGCAAAATATTTTTGTTTTTTTAGTGTTTAAGATATACTGCACTTTAAAAACATTAGTGTGTTTAGCAGGACATATTTGTTCGAAAAAAAATTGCAAAAAAAGTTAATAATTTCGCATTTATTCAATTTTGAGCAATCAAGTATTTGAGTACTGGAGTTTTTTTAAATGAAATATAATCGGTTATTTTTAAAATTTGGGTAATGTTTTTATTGTTTAAGACAAGTTGCCATTCCACTTTTTCAAAATTTCAGAATTTTTTAAATTAAAAAAAATTTTTTTTTCAAAAATTAGTTTTAAAATTAAAAAAAAATGTCAAAAATTAAAAAAAAAAATTTATTTTTTAGTTTCGGGAAAATTTTTGGATTTACTTTATTGTTAAAAAGAAAATTTTTTAAAAAAAAAAAATTTTTTTAAAAAATAATTTCTTTTTAATTTTGGGGAAATTTTTTTCTTGTTTTTTTTTAAATTTCAGATAAACTGCACTTTAAAAAATTTTTTTGCTGCAAAATATTTTTGGTTTTTTTTAATGTTTAAGATATAATGCTCTTTAAAAAAAATGGTGTGTTTAGCAAAAAATATGTTTTCGAAAAAAATTTACAAAAAAAATTAATAATGTCGCATTTATTCAATTTTGAGCAATCAAGTATTTGAGTACTGGAGTTTTTTTAAATGAAATATAATCGGTTATTTTTAAAATTTGGGTAATGTTTTTATTGTTTAAGACAAGTTGCCATTCCACTTTTTCAAAATTTCAGAATTTTTTAAATTAAAAAAAATTTTTTTTTCAAAAATTAGTTTTAAAATTAAAAAAAAATGTCAAAAATTAAAAAAAAAAATTTATTTTTTAGTTTCGGGAAAATTTTTGGATTTACTTTATTGTTAAAAAGAAAATTTTTTTAAAAAAAAAATTTTTTTAAAAAATAATTTCTTTTTAATTTTGGGGAAATTTTTTTCTTGTTTTTTTTTAAATTTAAGATAAACTGCACTTTAAAAAATTTTTTTGCTGCAAAATATTTTTGGTTTTTTTTAATGTTTAAGATATAATGCTCTTTAAAAAAAATGGTGTGTTTAGCAAAAAATATGTTTTCGAAAAAAATTTACAAAAAAAATTAATAATGTCGCATTTATTCAATTTTGAGCATTCAAGTATTTGAGTACTGGGGTTTTTTAAAATGAAGTATAATCGGTTATTTTTAACATTTGGTTAATGTTTTTATTGTTTAAGATAAGTTGCCATTAAAATTTTTTTTTTCAAAATTTTAGAATCTTTTAAATAAAAAAAAAATTTTTTTCAATAAATTATTTTAGAATTAAAAATTTTTCAAAAAATTTTTTTTCAAAAACTAGTTATATTTTTTAATTTCGGGAAAATTTTTGCATTTGCTTTTTTGTTAAAAAAAAAAAATTGAAGAAATAATTTCTTTTTTAATATTGGGAACATTTTTTTTCTTGTTTATTTTTTTAATTTAAGCTAAACTGCACCTTAAAAAAGTTTTTTTCGGCGAAAATAGTTTTGTTTTTATAGGTAGTTAAAAAAAAAAATTTTTTTTAATTTTGGGAAAATTTTTGTATATGTTTTTTTTATAAACATATAAGATAAACTGCACCTTAAAAATTTTTTTTTTTGGCAAAAATAATTTTTTTTTTAGTTTTTGGCAAACTATTTTTTTTTGCCATTTTCGAACAAGAACTCTATCAGATTTTGTTTTGGCTTTTGTTTTACATTGGTGGCTATGATAGGAGACTGTGCATAGTAATTCCTGAAAGTTTTACAGTGGTATTCCCTTAATTCCCTTAACTTCATATTCCAATATCTACGTAAAGCGAACCAGTGATAAACAATGGGTCGCTGGGTAATGTCGTCCGAATGGATACAAACGCTCCGTCTTTGAAAGTATGTATTCGATGCGGTACCAGCTGGTGGTAGCAGAGGAAGAGGAAGGCCTCCTCTGCGTTGAAAAGATCAGGTGGAGAAGGACTTGGCTTCACTAGGTGTGTCCAATTGGCGCCGGTTAGCACGAGAAAGAAACGACTGGCGCGCTTTGTTAAGCTTGGCCAAAATCGCGTAAGCGGTTATCGCGCCAATTAAGAAGAAGAAAACTGTATTTTTTTGAAGAAATATTTGTTTTTAATCTTGCCAAAATTATTGTAATCAATGTTAATGTTTAGAATGAACTGCACCTTAAAAATATATTTTTTTTTGCAAGAAATAATTGGTTTTTGTTTTATTTTAGCTAATTTTTTCTAATATTTGGGATAAATTGCACCTAAACAAAAAAATATTTTTTTGACAAAAAATAATTTTTTCTTTTTATTTTTTTTAATGTTTGGGGTAAACTGCACCTTAAAAAACTTTGTTTTCTTGTGGAAAGAATTTTTTTTTAATAATGGTAAATTTTTTTAATATTTAACCTTAACAGCACTTTAAAAGAAATGATATTTTTTGAAAAAAATAATTTTTTTGAAAAAGTTTTGAAAAAAATTATAATTTCGACAGCTGTCAAAAAGACCATCTACAAAAAAAGTAGTGCCAACTTGAAAACCTAACCTCTAAAAAAAACACCCTTATTTATTGACTTCGGTGCGTTCGAAAAGTCTGGGAGTTTTAGCTATTTACTGAATTTAGCGCCTGCGCACAAATGGTTGAATGGGTATCATTTTTAAAACATAATGGCAAACCCTTATCTTTATAATAAAGCTAAATTCTTGGCCATAACATTAAATTATATACGTTTTATTTCATCTTGAAAACCTAACCTCTAAAAAAAACACCCTATATATAGTTTTGGTATTGGAGTTTTTTAAATTGAAAAATAATCGGTTATTTTTAAAATTTGGGTAATGTTTTTATTGTTTAAGATAAGTTGCCATTAAATTTTTTTGTTTTAATTTTTAAAGTTTTTTAAATTAAAAAAAAAATATTTTTTTCAAAAAATAGTTTTAAAATTAAAAAAAAAAAAAACAATTCTAAAAATTGTTTTCAAAAAATTATTTTATTTTTTAATATTGGGAAAATTTTTGCATTTGTTTTTTTTGTTTAAAAAATTTTTTTTACAAAAAATTATTTCTTTTTTAATTTTAAGAATAATTTTTTTCTTGTTTTTTTATTTTAATTAAGGTGCAGTTCACCTTGAAAATTTTTTTGTTCGTTTTTTCAATGTTTAAGATATACTGCACTTTAAAAAAATTGGTGTGCTTAGCAAGAAATACTTTTTCGAAAAAAATTTGCAAAAAAAAAAATTAATAATTTTTCAATCAATTTTGAGTATTCAGGTATTTGAGTATTGGAGTTTTTTAAAATTAAATATTTTTACAAAAAAATATTTATTTTTTAATTTGCGAAAATTTTTGCATTTGCTTTTTTGTTAAAAAAAAATTTTTTTTCAAAAATAATTTCGTTTTGGCTTGTATGGTCATTGGCTATTTGGCAGGCATTCCTTGAGACGAGGAGTTTTATTCCATGAATATTGTAGCAGTTAGAGCTGAGGCTGAAGAAGAGACAGTTAAGCACTTCCTTTGCAATTGTCCAGCTTTAGCAAAAATCAGAGCAGGTTTTCTAGGTAGATACTTTTTCAATTCTCTTCTGTCCGGCGTGGAGATGGGACTTATCCTGGTCTCCACAAGAGCCACAAATTGGTTCCACGAAAACAAAAAATGAGACTACCACCATAACTTAACCTAACCTTTACACGAGTACGTAAGTGCTTCGTAGTGTGCCACTATTTCTCTTTGGTTCACGAATTGCAAAATTTCTCGACTCCAGCACCTCTATAGATTTATACAATCTAAGCCTTATGTGAATGAAACATTTTTTTTCTGCATCGTTCGGATGTTACATAAAATTATGAGAAAAGAAGACCAAAAGAGATTTATTGTGCAAAGCATGTTGACGTACCCCGCATTTCAAGGCTTTTAAAAATCTTTGGGACATTCTAGGGTTTATTATTCCATACTTTATATGACCACTAAGGCGGCGCCAATTTCGATTTCCCAAATTTTAAGAGTAACTACGCTTGTGCTCACATAATTAAGTCACTACTTCCTTTTTACAATATTCTCTATCTTTTCCATGCCAAACTCATTTCGTTAGTTTTCTATTAAAATATAGCTAATTGTTTAATAAAAAACTTATAAATCCAAACTCCAAGCGTTGTAGAAATTATCGCCAAAATTTTAAATTTTTTAAACACAATTTTTAGGAAACTTCTGGGCATGCAGTTTTAAAGCGAATTCAATTTAAGTATAATAAAATTTATGTTTACAGTCGTGGTTGCATACAATGTTGACAAATTTCCTTATAAAGCACATATTCGTGGATCTGTTATAAGTACATGAAAAAATGCTCAATATCGGATCCAAAAAAAAACAAAAATAGTTTTTATACAAGGCAAATTTTGCGGACTTTTTTTATTATTGTAATAGGAAAACCGCCGAACTTTCTAGTGGAATTTTCGGGCGTTGTTCCTATTGGCCAGCATCTCAAGCCCTTCGCACTCACGTATTTCGGCCTCTCGTTTCTTCTTACGGATAATACGTCTCTCCTCCTTTTCTAGCTCTCGGTAGCGATCCCACATGACTCGCGTTACGCCCGATCGCAGCGTAGCTCTATAGGCAGCATCTTTTCTTTCTGCGGCATCATAAAGTTGTTTTTCGGGCTCGCCGGAATGCGTATTCTTCTTCGGCAGCGGTACGTAAAGAACGAGAAATGTTGCTCCATTGCTTTGTTTGTTTGTTTAACAGTAATAGGAGCCACGCCAGTGTAGAGCATATCACCGGTCGTCTTCGTCTAGCTCATCTAAAGGTAGGCCCAGGAAACATGCTGTTTCGACGGGTTGGGTTCAGAGGGAGAGGGGAGTTAGATGAGTCGATTTTAGAAGGCATGTGAAAAGGTGGTTAGTGTCGTGCGGGGTGTCTTCACATGCCGGACATATGTTTGCTATGTCGGGGTCGATTCTGGATAAGTAGGAGTTTAACCTGCTACAGTATCCAGAACGTAATTGTGCCAGGTTTACACGTGTCTCACGGGGAAGCTAGAGCTCTTCATCTGCTATAGGTGGTGCTTGGACACCGATTACGGCATTCACAGGACGGGAGCTTAAGAAGGTGGTGACGGTCTCTCGGTGAATGTCATTTATTGACTGTCTAAACACTGTCCGGTCCAGTAGATTTCTGTCAGTTTTGTCCTGGATTTCGTCGGCGTAGTTTAAGAGATGTCTCCTGACGTGCCTGGGAGGCGGCTCAGGCTCAAGCAGGTGTCTGCAAATGTTAAACTTGCAGCAACCGGTTCTACGTTACCGGATTGACTCGGGTTCTTCCCGAATAAGGGCTGCCGCCCCAGTAAACTAGCCCTGTCTAGTGAACAACTAGCCCTGTTGCTCCATTGCTCGTGGATGCCGGTTTGTTAGGCAGTACTCTCTGAGAGCAGGGGTCAGAGTCGAGTGGCGAATCTTCTAGATGTCTGTTGTAATTGCAGCTTTTCGATGTTGAACATTCTTTGCTAAGGTAGATGTACGTTTTTTGCTGCTCAGAGACGTGTGCGCAGTTTGGCTGCAACAAGGTAATGATCCGAGTCGACGTTGGGTCCTCGGATCGTACGTACATCTAAAACACTGGAAACGTATCTTCCATCTATCACAACATAGTCGATCTGGTTTCGCGTTTTTCGATCAGGAGACAGCTACGTAGCTTGGTGTATAGTCTGGAAGATGGTGCTGCAGACTATGCTGTTTCGAACCCCGACAAAGTCGATCAGCCTCTGCTCACCTTGGCGTTCAAGTCGCAAAGCTCGGCTTTTATGTCGTCGTGGAGGCAGCGCTCGTAGGAATGTTCCAGGAATCTTTGGTCGCATCGTCGTTCTCTTCTGTCGGGGCGTGGGCGCAATTGAGCGAGATGTTGAAAAATCTCGCTTTGATGCGGATTATTGCGAAACGCTCGTCCACCGGAGGGAACGACTTCGGAAGGTCCTAAATTTTTCTTACCTTTTCCGTCCAACTCACATCTTGACTAGCGGTGATGTCAGCCTTTCACGAGGACAGCAACCAGCCGGGCAGAGGCTCCTTCTCCATTAAGGGACCGGATATTCCAGATGCATACCCTCAAATCGTAGTCCTTTGTTCGTTTGCAGGCGTCTTCATCAGTATAGGAAGTTCTCATCCGAGGCTTTGTTCGGGTTTTCATTGCGAGGGTTTTTACGTGGCCGGCCACAAACCCAGCGTACAAATAGCTACCCTGCGATGCCGCGCCTTCTCACGTTGGCTCGCTCCCGAACGGGTGTTCGGAAGCTACCCAGAGGATACGTGGGCTAATACCAGGAGTTGTGAGTGGCTTGAACCATAGGAAGAAGAATCGTGCTGGCCACTCCCAAGTGAATGACCAACATTCCAAATGGAACCAAAATGGAACGTATGGAAAATTAATTGAACTACCCTAATGGACATATGAATTTGCGTACATCGTTCGAAACTATAAATTGAATTTTTGCCAAAAAAAGAACACTTGCGTCCAGTGTACACCGTATGTCATGTGCCACGCCACATGCGGAAAATAATTCATAAATATATATGTAAGTAAATAAATCACAGTCCGGTTACATGCCGTGTGTGTGTTCGATGGCAGCAGATACAACAGCAATTAGGCAACTGCAAAAGTAACAAAATTGGCAATTCAGTGAGTGTAAGTCAGAGAGATCTATAGACGCCTCTATAAATTTTACAAATTTTACATACAAAAGTTCGTTTGTGATTTATGTGACTTCAAGCATATACAGCCTTGGCCAAGTTATTAAGCACTCCACTAAAATAAATCCAAATAATTTCAAATGTGGCTATCAAAGTGACCGTTGCTTTTTGGAAATGTGTTTCACCTTTGATTACAACAATAAATTGTATTATGGGAAAAGCCGTGTCACACTTGGTGTGTAAAGTCTAAAAAGTTGCCTTTGTAAAGGTATACTTAATATATGTCGGCATTTGAAATTTGGTAGTCAATGTGTGAATAGCCTTTAGTGCTGAATTATCAAGCGGATATAAATAAATTCTTTTTATCGGAATTCCTAATAAAATTGACAAAAGAGGGAGAATCCAAACTTCAAGTGAGGAAAGCAAAGTTAATATTGCCAATTTAGTGAGATGTTCGCAGTGCGCTCGTTGCCATTTAGAAGGCAACTTCATTATCCCCCTTTATAAAACCCCCCTCCTTATTTGCAAAAAAGTCAGACAACCAGTTTTCGCAAGCCTCTTTTGAGGCCAACTTGGTATCACCAAAGGCGTTTTGCATAGACCAGAAGAGATGATAGTCACTTGGTGCCAGGTCCGGACTATATGGTGGGTGCGTAGCTTCTGGCGGGTCATCAAAGATGTGTGAGGACGAGCGTTGTCCTGGTGGAACACAACACCATTCCTATTGACCAATTCTGGCCGCTTCTGGTCAATCGCCTGCTTCAAACGGTCAAGTTGCTCACAGTAGAGGACCGAATTAAGGGTCTGGCCATAGTTAAGCAGCTCATAGAGGATAATTCCCTTCCAATCCCACCAAACACACAACAAAACCTTCCTGGCGGTCAATTCGGGCTTGGCGATGGTTTGGGCCGGCTCGCCGCTTCTCGACCACGATCTTTTTCGTTTGGCGTAGTCGTACGTGATCTACTTTTCATCGCCAGTCCCCATCCGCTTCAAAAATGGCTCAAGTTCGTTCCGTTTTAGCAGAAAATCGCTAGCGTTGATTCTGTCCAAGAGATTTTTTTGCGTCAACACGTGTGGTACCCAAACATCCAGCTTTTATTGGAATCCAATCTTCTGCAAATGGTTCCAAACGGTTTTGTGGTCTACACCTAGTTCCTGACTAATCGAGCGAATGTTCACATGCCGGTCTCTTTGGATAATTTCAACGATTTTATCAGTCTCTACGACGATTGGCCTACCAGTACGGGGTGCATCTTCGACATCTACTGCACCAGAACGAAATCGATCGAACCAACGCTGTGCTGGGGGAATCGTTACAGTATCAGACCCATAAACTTCACAAATTTTTGCCGCCGCCTTCGTTGCATTTTTACCTCTAAGGTAGTAAAAACGTTAAATATGATGAATTTCTTGCTTGGTGGACTCCATCTTTAACGCGCTATAACTTAAGACTGGAACGTACGATCACAACACTGTCAAAGAGACACTTGTAGTACAGATTGTCGTCTTCAAATCGCCGTTTAGTGTGACAAGATGCAATAAATACAACGCAACATATGTTTAAATGTCGCGCTCAATTGACAAAATACGAAATTACTTTTTCCCCAACCCAATATTAAGCATGGGGGAGGCAGCAATATGATCTGGTAATCAATTAATAGGACTATGAATAAGTTCGTGCGGTTTTTTTTCGAAATTTGAAACTTTATTGACGTAAAATGGTTACAAATTTAATATTCAAAGTATTGTCCATCGCTTACTACTACTTTTTCCCATCTTTCTGGCAATTCACGGATTCCCTTTGTGAAAAATTCGGTCGGTTTTGCCGCAATCCACGAATCGATCCATTTTTTGACTTCATCGTAATTACGGAAGTGCTGGTCAGCCAGGCCATGTTGCATCGATCGGAAGAGATAGTAATCGGATGGCGCAAGGTCTGGACTATACGGCGGGTGGGGTAGGACATCCCATTTGAGCATTTCTAAGTATGTTTTGACCACTTGTGCAACATGTGGCCGAGCATTGTCGTGTCTATCGGCGTATTGCGGCCGTTTTTCTCGCAGTGCTCGGCTCAAACGCATCAATTGTCGTCGGTAGACATCCCCCGTAATCGTTTCATTCGGTTTCAGTAGCTCATAATACACAACACCCAGCTGGTCCCACCAGATACACAGCATAACCTTCAGGCCATGAATATTCTGCGCCGACGTCGATGTTGAAGCATGGCCAGGGTATCCATACGTTGCCCGACGTTTTGGATTGTCGTAATGGACCCACTGTCACAATTCGATGCAAAAAACCCTTTCTTTTGTGCCGTTGAAGCAGTTGTTCGCATGCCATAAAACGGCGTTCAACGTCTCTTGGCTTCAATTCATACGGCACCCAATGGCCTACCTTTCGGATCATTCCCATGGCTTTTAAACGTTTGGAAATGGTTGATTGATCAACTCCCAAAGTTTTTGCAACCTCTTTTTGCGTTTGAGCCGGATCTTGATCGAGCAATTCCTCCAATTCGGTATCCATGAACTTTGGCGGCGCACCCTCGCGTTCTTCGTCTTCCAAGCCAAAATCACCACTTTTAAAGCGTGCAAACCGCTTCTGGCACGTTCGCTCAGCTAGAGCATGCTCACCATAAACTTCCACCAAGATACGATGACTTTCGGCTGCTTTTTTCTTCATATTAAAATAATGAAGAAGAATTCCCCGCAAAAACACATTATTTGGCACGAAATTCGACATTTTCAAGTGTGGTAAAAATATTGTTGTTTACGCTTCAAATAAAAAACTTATACTGACGTTTGTGCCTTACGACAGTAGCTCTCCAATGAATGTTTGGAAATGTGGATCGATGGAATAATAATCAAGTTACGCCATCTGTTGTAAAACCGCACGAACTTACTCATAGTCCATTAATAATCTGGATCAAAAGAACACACATGTATATATATGAGAAACTCTACTTTTGCCTTCGTCAACGCGTTTTCGGCGACACTAATTTATATAGAGTTCAATTCCAACCAGACATGGCTCTTTTCAACAAGTCAGCAACTACGACTACGCCTTGGTTTAGAGAAAATAAGCCCTGTAGAGCACAAGTAGACTGTTTTAAAAAGCTAGATAAAGGAACGAAGCATAACTCAGCAACAAAGTCCCAAAATATGTATGTGGGTTAATAACTAAGCGCAGGATGCTCTTACTTTACCCAGGGTGTTTTGTATTTTGAAGTAAATCTTGAAGTAAAATCCAAGCAGCTGGAGCTACTCCCAAAATGTTGCTTCTGATGGCGAAATACGTTAGTTAGTTACTCTCACCTTTAGAGGCCAGCGGAACCAGAGGAACTACGAAATTTGATGACGCTTATTGTGAGCTCAACTCCAAAGAGGCTACGACGACTCGTCTTATTGAAACATAGTGAAATTGTTGAAAAATATCTTTATTGACACTTATGTATATCAAAGTCTATGAAGTTTTCAAATTTATTTTTTAAAGGCCAACTTTAGTGACGAATGCCATGAAGCCATGAAGTACAATGTTTTCTATGTACGTGTGATCCAAGAACTCAGCATCGACTACGCACTCGTCTATGTTTAACATGCATAAGATCGCAAGGAAATGTAGATATCGGAAAGCTACAATCTCAGCAAACAACCAAAATACTCGCCACTCTCACTCCTAATCTCACATTTCTTGCTCCCTTATAAATATCGTATTTCGACGAGTCAGAGACAAAAGGCAAGAAAAGGAAAGAATCTGTTACATTAGGTTAAGGTGGTATCAGGTACGTAGCAAGAATGGTTGAATTACCCGAAGAAAGAAACGAAAGGCCGAGATAAGCGAGTGCGATGAGCTGGGGTAGGAAAAGTAATGGAAATTTCTATTCAATAGTTCGGCAGTTTACGGAAGGTTCCAAGACTGGGTTGTGTTTTTGTTGGAATACAGACGATAAGCGACTTCCAGAGCATATTTAAGCTTTGCAGGAATACTTCAGCAATCCTTTAAATGATCATAGCAGTGGAAGTCGTGCAGAAGATTAAGACCCAATCCCTTATGAAGAAACTGTCCTGCTAAGGAGCTGCAAAATATGGTCGAATGAATGCATTCCTCTCCATTGGATTTCAGTAATTATCTACCCATCTATGAAATCGTCGCCTAGCCTTTCGAGTGTTTATGCGTAAAATTGTAGTCCACCACTTTCCACTCACCAGTGGGCCCCTCAGACCCGACAAATCCACCATCGGCCAAGTGTTCATAATACTTAGTGTTGGAAAATTACCCTGAAAGGAGAATAGACACACATCATCTCGTTGTCGATTCAAAAGGTGCTTTAAGCGGCCGAAAACGCATTGCGCACCTGCCGCCATGTCCGAATTTGGTATCTCCGAGACCAATGAAGAATAAACTTCTCTGCGCAATTTGATGCTAAAGTACGTTTGAAACAGGGGGTCTCTATCGCGATACATTTTTCGCCGATGCTTGGAAGAATTGGTTAAACTGTAGAACCAAGTCGCTCAGTCAGCATATTTTATAAAAGCGTCTGCTGATGCTATTGATATTTTGAAATCCAGTAAAGCAGTTCTCTTGCCGAAATGTGTTACTTCGAAATTAGTAATTGAAACACAAAGCCCCCACTCAGCGAACTAAACTACACTTTTTGAATCTTTCAACCGATGAGACGGTTCATGGTTCATGGAATGTTTTACGAAATATTTGTGAACCTTTGCGGTTTGGCATTAATGAATATTGCAAGCGATGGAACGATGAGCTGTATGAGCTTTACAACGACGTAGACATAGTGCAGCGAATGAAGATTCAGCGGCTACGTTGGCTGAGTCATCCTTTCCAAATGGTTGCAAACGCTCTGGCTTTGAAAGTATTTGATGCGGCACCTTAAGGTGTTAACAGAGGAAGAGAAATGTTGGGAAGTTCAAATGAAAACGCACTTGGCTTCATTTGATGGGTCTAAGAAGCCGGTTAGCATGTGTAAGAAAAATATATTATTAGGTTGGGGGAATAAGTTCGTAGATTATATAAAAGACTTTCAATTAAACAGAAAATAAATTTTATATCAATAAGTTAATCAATTATATATTCGTCGTTGCTGTTTACAACCTCTTCCCACCTCTCGACCAATTTGGTGATGCCGTTCCACCAGAAATCGCCTGGTCTGGTGCTAAGGAAGTTGTTGAGTCAGTTTTTAAGGACCTCTTTGTTATCGCCCTTCATATGGCTTGACAGGGAGCGCAAAATATGGTAATCGGTTGGTGCAAGGTCCGGAGAATACGACGGATGCTAAAAGCCCTCCCATTCGAGCTCGTGGAGTGCGGCTTTGACGATTTGTGCAACATAGGGCCTGGCACCTGGCGTTGTCGTGAAGGGGTATGGTTTGACCATGTCGACCTGATCGAATAGACTCATTCTCGCGGTGTAGCTGGCCCATGTCAGGCCCTTGTTGACCTGTTCACCGTGGCATTCTTTTCAAGGCACCATGCCCTTCCAGTCCCACCAAACGCATATCATGATCTTTTTAGAAGAAGTTCCGGCTTGGCTCTCTGCCTTGGCATATCTGCTGGAGCCACCAACTCATTTCTTTGCTTCATATTTACGTACTCGTATTGGCATCATTTCTCAACTCCTATGGCGATTCGGTATAAAAAGCGATGTTTATGACCGTGTGTTGCTCGTCGGGGGGTTAGATGCTGATAAGCAGTTTGGAGGCGACTTTCTTTGCTTTTTCATTGAGCTCCTGAGGCAACCAAGCTCTCAATTTTTCGGTAAATCCCATTGAATATATGTAGTTAACCCCATTGAATAAAGGTGGTGATTGTTTTATGATCGCAGTTTCTTTTTTCCACCAATTCACTGGTTTGGCGACCGTTCCCCTTCAAAAGTGATTTAAGACGTTCTTCATCGAATTCAGAATGCCTTCCGCTGCGAGACATGTTATCGACGTCGACGTGGCCATTTTTGCACTTTGCAAATCTTTTCCGTGCTGTACAGTTTTATTAAACCTTTTGGCTTATACAACTAATATTCTTCAAAATAGGACCCTTGAGCGTCAATACACCGCTGGTAGCGGTCCTTCCACTGCAGGAAACATTTTTTAAACTCGTCCGCCGGAATCACGTTCAATTCGGCTGTCACAGTTTTTTGGATCGCCTCGATGGAGTCGAAACGCCTCCCCTTCAGCTTTATTTTCAGGTGCGGGAACAAGAAGAAGTCCGGAGGGTACAGGTCTGGGCTTTAGGGAGGGTGGGGAAGTACAGGAACCCCCATCTTGGCCAATGCAGATGTGCAGAGGAAGACGGTGTGTGCCGGCGCATTGTCGTGATGAAGGGTCCAATTGTTGACGCGGTCGGGCCGAACCCGGGAAGCCGAAGGAGCACTTCTTTGTAAAATACTGCGTTTACAGTGCTTCCTGGAGGTACAAACTGTTTAGGTTTACGCAAAATTTGGTCGAGTAACGTTGCTCCAACGATCACTGCATTTTTGCCACTGCAAAATCCTAACACACTTTTAAAACAGCTTTCACGCGCGGAGCGATGTTGACTGCACCGCGGTTGCCAGCGAATTGGGACCGGTTTCTAGTACAGGGAGAAGGTCCAAAGATAATTTTCCCCCACCAGCCGATTCGGTTGATCGCTTGGCAGACACTCCGCGCGGGAAGGCTCATTAGTTTTCAATCAAACCCTGTAGACTCGCCTAAGATACCTCCTCCATACTTCGGCGGCTTCGTCAGCTTTGGCAACTTTTTCACCTCGATGAAAAGGAAAGAAGAGCAAGTGTCGAAAATATTCATTTTTGCCTCCTGGGTCTTCCATTTCTGAGCCTCAAAGCTAATAAAAAATTAAATAACTCAAAAATACAATTAAGTTAGTTTTGTAGAGCAGAAAGAGTTCTATCAAATGAATACTTAACCCTTTGCCAAACAGCAAAAAAATCGTTGTAAAATAAAAGAAAATATAAAAGCGCTATGAACTTAATCCCCAACCCAATGTGCGTAAATTTCTATTCACAAATGTATTGCTAAGCACGATTTTGGGTACACAAACCTTAACACACGAGAGCAGCAATAATTTGACAAGCTTTTGTAATTTTATCTCCATTTACTGTTTATTTTTTGTTTTTCCAAATGAGCGGCAGTATTCACATCAGCAAAGACAGTTTCCAACTTCTATTTTCATGTATTTTAAATAAATATTAACAGAACTCTTCTATTTTCTGTGCAAAATTTGCCACAACTATTCTACTCTCAACTTGCAACAATTTGTGGCATTTGATGTGGATATATATGTGCGTAGTTGTTTCATTTTAAATGTCATCGTTAACAGCTTACGAATAGTGCAGTTTCGATGGCAATGCCATCAAAGCCATTTATTTGCTCTATATTGCTTTCGCACGATTCCATTTATTTTCGCTGTTGTTATTTAGTGCTTCCTCTGCTCAGTTTGGGTGGTTTTTCTCTGCCATTTTGTTGATGGTTCTACTGAAATTCTCGTTAAAATTCCATTTTGTTGAGAGCAATTGTAATTTGTGCCACCGCGCACCAAACTGTATTTTGAACAATTTGCAACTTTTGTTACAGTTGGTTAGGCGTTTTGAAAAGCAAAAAAAAAGAAAAGAAAAACAATGTTTCAAAGTTTTAACAAGCGGAAATAACTGCTATCAAAGAAACAGTCTATGGGATATTTACTACTGAAATAAATGCCCTTTAGAGTGCAAGGCCTTAGGCTTGCGGTCGCTTCTCAATATTTCCGCACAAAACTTAGATGCACGGCAGGTCAGCGTGAGAATGCAGAGCACTGCAAAAGGTTATGAGATGACTAGACAGGCCACCCTTGGATTGGTATATCTCTGAATAATTGCGGTATAGATTTCACCGGCTACTTGCGGTCTGCTCTTGTGCAGCTCAGTCAGTTCAGCAAGTCTCGAAGTCGTATCCGATAGATCTATAGCAGGCTCTAGACGTTCACTGAGCAATGGTTGCATTTTTAAACCTTAGTGTGTCTTTCTCTACCGCTTCTAGGGAGATGGCTAATGTAATTCTTTAATTGCTAGAGACTCTCACTCTGGTTATAAGAAATGGTGACGAATTAGACACTACAACAACTGAAACCAACACGAACTTTATTAATATTTTCTTAAACTGATTGGGTTTGTGCGTGACTAATATTCGGCAGTGCACGGATTCAAAGCTTAATGCGGGCACGAAATACCAAAATTTCACGAAACACCAAAATTTCAATACAAAAGGTTTCTTCTAATAGCAGTCACTCCTCGGCAGACTGTGGCAAACCACCAATTGTATTTCTTAAATTAAAAGCATTTACGAACTTTTACACACCTAAATCCCTGTATTGTGCATGGGTAAGGTCAAGACTGGTGGTTGGTTGGTTGGTTAGAGTGGTGATTCACCCAGAATCCAACTAGCGCTTCCGCACCATTTTGTTGCCACATCCTCGTTACCAAATTGTTTAACAGTTATTTGCAGCAGGACTATATCCAGTCTGTGCAGTTTAGGAACCTTATTAGTTTGTTGACGTCTAAGCCAGACAGTTGTTCGAGACTCTTGAACAGCGGTTTGCCCAGGATTAACATTCTGTCCTTCCATAGGGCAGGGCATTCACAGAGGAAATGGAAGATTGTTTCTTTTTTGTGAGGGATGCCCATTTTGGCGGCTTGTTCTCCGATAGACCAGAAGCCAGTTATGACTGCCGTAAGGTCAAGACTGGAGTATGCAACAAAAATTAAATCTACCCGCCTTGTGCGCTTTCAAAAAATGTTTCCAAAATTTGTTCTCCGCTTACTAAAGTTTTCTCTACCACCACCTTCCTGCTATTCTCGTTGACAACTAATTAGCTTTCCCATACTTGAGAACAGAATACCACTTTTTAGCGTTTTCATTTCACATTAACATCACAACTGGCTCTATTGACTGCCCTTCCCTTTTGGAAAAGATTGCGTTTAACATTACTTTTAGAGCTCTGCGCCATTCGGAACTCTTTAGAATTGTTTGCTTTGAGATTTACGAATTGCTGAAAAAACTTAATATTTCAGGAATTTTTATTTATCGCACGATCAATCTTTTTTCCCAAACGTCTGAAGTAAAAGAAGTGCTCGTTTTCGCGTGGTTCGAAGCAGTGCAGCCGTAAACGCAGTTCGACAAAAAATTCGAAAGCAGAAAATCATGAGCAGGGAAATGAATGTATCGACCAGATCCATGTCAAGACCAATTAGAGATGATCTCCACATAGAAATTATTATTTTTCAAGATCGGAAAATGTTCACTGTTGAAGAAGTTTTTAATAAGCGAAAACAACAAAATCTATGCTAAAACTTCTAGAGACGCAAAAAATTTTGTTCCACGGGGCTCAGCGTGTCCACCATCTAGCCTCCGTACTGATTTGTTGCGAAGTGTCTCGTAAAGGCGTTACATCTCTTCATATCTGCCAAAAAAGGGGTTAAGATCGGGGCAAAAGTGTTCCAGGAGAATGTCTTAGAAGGCATGGTGAAGCAGTTGAGCAGTAAGCTTTTCAATGGAGAGCATAGGATCTTCCAGTAAGATTACACTCCTGCCCAAAATGCAAAAACCACTCAGCAGTGGGTAGGAAACCATATTCCTGGGTTCACAGTCGCAGAAGATTGGTCGTCTGAAAGTCCCGACCTGAACCCATTGGACTAGTGTACTATGGCTTGTCGAATATTTCACAGAAATTGGAAGACTCTCAAACAATCTTTGGTTCGAGCAGCGACGACAATATCCCTGGAAATTGTGCGTTCTGCCGTTCGGAGACGTAAGTTCCTTCATTTGTGTAACGAACAACATCAAGAGGCGCACCACATTTTTTGAGGACGAGCTCGACCAAGCACCCAACAAAAGATGTAAGCGGCCAATATATATTTAACACATGGGCGAAAAGTCCCGGACCTAGCACATAGATGACACAGTTTTATTATATTCACCTCCTTTTTCAGTTACTATCAACCTTAAAAAGACAGCTGTTAAAATTTCATGATATTCTATTCATTAGTTATTGCGTTAAGAGTGACGCTACTTTTGTTATTTTCAAAACACAAACAAAGGATCAAAAAGAATTTTACACTGCTTCTTGATGGGAAAAAATACCGTTCAAGCAAAGCAATGGCTTGAAAAGTGTTATTGGGACTCCGCTCCATCAGAAACAACAATAAAACGAGGGTTTGCTGACTTCAAACGTGGTCACAGAGCCACCGATGTTGCACAACGCAGTGGAATGCGGCGGTAACACCAGAAAACATCTAAGAAATCCACAAAATCCTTTTGAATGAGCGAAAAGTGAAAAGAAAGAACAATCTACGGTCCTATTCGGTTTGAAAACGGCTCGTACCGCGTTCGTTAGATCAACGAAATTGAAAGCCTTATTGGTGATGAAAATGTTTTTTTTAAAGCGCAGCGGATAAGATGGATTCGTTACATCATAAGAATGCCCAACGAAAGAATCTAAAAAGGGGGTTTAATTTGCGTCCAATTGGAGGAAGAAAGAGAGGCCGACCAATAAAGAGATAGTTTGATGACGTAGAAGCAGACTTAAAAGCGATAAACGTTCGTAATCCGAGAAATGAGGCAAGGGAGAGACTGAATTGGAGGAGAATTGTTGATGAACACTGACTGTGATGCTAAGAGAGAGATATAAAGAGAGAGAGAGAGAACGAAAAATGAAGTTGCGTGAGTTAGCTGTTAACATAAAGATATCAAAAGAAGTATTGGCTTTATATTGCATGAACATTTGACTATGAGAACAAAAAGACAACGCACCGTGTCACAAGTCAATCAAAACAATGGCAAAACTACATGAATTGAACATCGAATTGCTCCCACAGCCACCGAATTCGCCAGACTTGGTTTCCAACGACTACTGGTTATTCGCAGACCTAAAAAAATGCTGTGTTGAGTTGTCTTTGTTTGGACTTTTAGAACTTTTCAGCCGATGCATTAAATATAGACTTGCAAAAATTTACCCCAAATTTGGATTACGACCTACAAAATTTTCTACATACATATGTCTCTACGGCCTACGTGGAAGGAAAAAATTGGGTTTGTGCTAATTTCTGTGCCACAAAAAAGTGAGATTTGCTTTTCGTGTTATTTTTGTTTTTTAAAGATTTTTTCCTTGGTGGCATAATGATTTTACCCGAGAAGAACCCTAATAAAATTCGTGGAAGAATATTTTTTCTGTAGCATTTCAGACCTCTAACGACTTGCCAAGTTTGTTTTCTGAGGAGTTTCTGGGTTAAGGTGGTGCTTCTGGGGTAAAATATTCCACGGAATCGTTTACCATGAAATTTTATTTCAGATCAGATCAAATCCATCGAGTGTTTTATTACTAGTTAGGAACACGTTCAGAAAATATGAATATAAACAAACATCGGCCAAAGGCCAACTTTCAACTCTAACCACTTTAAACACAGAAGTGATAGCAAAACAAGTCATACGCTTTTAATTGTTAATTTTGTGAGAGTGGCACAAGAAGAAGAAAAAAAAATCGCAGAATTTTCAGCTTAAAAAATATTTGCAGTCACACATACAAATAAGCTCCTATCTCATACAAAATCAACTGCTTAAGTGAAATATTCGTTTGTAGGTCAAAATGATGAAAAATGTTTGATTAACATATTTCCCGATTCACTTAGAATAACAAAAATGTAAACGTAGTAAATCGTTTAAACTATTTTTATTGGGTGACGCATTAAGGCTGCGTATTTTGAAATTACCAGCGTTTTTGAACAGATGCTTCTATTGCAATGAAGAGTATAGCTATGGAGGTGGAGGTTATGCACAACCAAAGCACATTTCACAGTTTTCGGTAAACTGCCTTTGGGCCTTTCGACGATAATTTAAATGACATTTCGGCAACGTGCCAGCTCAGTTTCGTCTATGCAGCTTCTGATCTCGCCTCTCAGTTGGGGCAATACATTTGTGTTATTGGCATACATTTTTCTTTAAAAAATTCTCAAGGCGAAAAATTCAGCATAGTTTTGATGGGCAATTCACCACGTCATAGTGCGTTATAAAAACATTTTCGAACAGCTTGTCACAAAAAATGTCAGTCATTTCAAAATATGCGGCCTCAATAGAATGCCCAGTATTATAGATGTAAGTATTTATATATGTAAACACTTATATATATTTAAACAGACATAGAAAGGCAGGTTTTTTCAGATCCCGAAAATCTCGGGACCAGCTTTTATTGATTACGGGATCCCGAAAAATTTTCAAAATCAAAGTGAAAGATGTAAAAACTTGTTTCTCACAAAATTTGATTGCAATAAAAGCTTTTGAATTTTCAAGAAACTTCGGATTCTACATAAAATTATAAGAATCCCAGCTAATTCGGATTCTATTAAAGGAAACCAAACCCATTCCTGTCTAAAGTTCAGCTTCGAGCCACCCAAACTACATTTGACACTTGATCATATAATTAAGTCGTTAATCTTTTTACACTATTTGCAATATTTTGCATGAAAAACATTTTCGTTAATTTTTGAGAAAAATATTTTTTTACAAAATTTAACACCTTTTATCAAAATTTTTAGAAAACTTGTGGTTATGCAGTTTTATTACGCATTCCATTTTAGTTAAAAGTCGCTAAAAATTGCGTTAAATTAAAAAAATTTTTTTTTTGCTTGCGATATTACGAATTTTCTTCCATATGTTTAGAAGTCTTTTATATGGATGAAAATGTAAAATGAAAGTCGTATGCAAAAAAAAATTATTTTATATTTTTATATATTATATATATATGTTTTATTTAAGTATCGCGTAATTTTTTTATTATTGCTTACGTTAGGTTAGGTTTAGCAGCCGCATCACACATAAAGACAGCGATGCCACTTAGACCGCGAAATGGTTCCGTTGTGAGCACCAGGGGCTGGCTGGATACATTTTCCCTGATCCAGATTGAACCATCTTGAGCTTTGAACAAAGCGTAAAAGGTTGATGATACCTAAAGTGTATAGACTTTCTATATTCATTAAGAAGTAGGATCTTACATATCGGTTCCTGCTTCTGGCTAGAGCCGGGCATGTGCAAAAAAGGTGTTGAATTGTTTCCAACTCCTCCTCATTTCTGCAGCTACGACAGAAATCATGTATGTAAACGCCTAATCTTTTTTGCGTGATTTCCTATGAGACAATGTCCTGTGAAGGCACCTATTAAGGTCCTAATGTGAAGTCTACTCAATTTTATAATATTCTTGGACAGACGTAGATTTAGCCTTGACCATGTTTGCCTAGCAATTTCACAGATACTGGCACTAATCCATCTTTGATTTACAGAACTGATTAGTACGTCCTTAGTAAGAAGCTTACAAGTTGTGAGAGGTACTTCACTTGCAGGATGGTCTGCCCTATAGTTCCCTGGTATATCTCTGGGGCCTGATATTGTATGGCAATCTTATTAAGAGAATGGCGACAATGTAAGACATCCCTGATGTTATGTGACTGTTTGATATAATGCAGATATCTGTTAATGATATTCTATTCATCTCTAATCATCTTAGGGTTTCATGAATAGCGTTTATTTCCACCTGGAAAACACTACTGTGATCCGGTAGTTTAAAGGATTCACTGATAAAAAGACATTCGCAATATAAACTTGATCTTACACCGGTGACCATTTTAGATCCGTCCATGCAGATCATAACGGGTTTGTTGGGTAATAGATCTTCTTCAAGCCAGTCCAGTCTAGAAGGTATTTTCCATGAAAAAATCCCTTCGAAGTAGAGAATGGGAGCGTGATAATCGCAATCTCTGGGTATATCCGTATAGGAGTCTAAGATGGTTGAATGCTCATGTGCAACCGTCTTCCACTGTGGGCTCGCTCTAAGCCTTAAAGTGGAACAGGTCGCTGGGAATCTGGTTATTTTCTGCATAGCACACCACCAGACAACATCTCCATATAGAAGAATGGGTTCGACGATTGCAGTATAAAGCCTTTAAGCAACGTTAGATTTAATTCCCCAGATCTTACATAAAGCTCTTTTACAGGCATTAAAAGTTAGGTTCACTTTCCTTATTCTTTCTAAGATGTTTGACTTCCAAGTCAATTTCCTATCTATGGTTAGTCCCAAGTACTTGCTTTCTCCCAATATCACAAGAGCTTCCCCCTTAAGCATAATTGGTGGTGTTTTGTTTGGGTTGACTCCTAGACCGCACTTTTCTGTCCACCTATAAAGTATATCGAGAGCATTTTGAATTAGGTCTCTTAATGTTGATACAAAATTACCAGAGGCAGCAACAACAATAACTGCGTTGCATAAATCTCCAATCTCCTGAGTACCGATTCTCCTTAAGTGAAATTCTATCAACCTCTCCAAAGTATTCAGTAGAAAATAAGAAAGAGATGTCGGTCTTAAGTCTTTTGGGTGAGTATATGAGCTTATACCAACTTTTGGAATGAAAACAATTTTGACTTGCCTCCACTTAAGAGGTATATGACCGTGAAGAAAGCAACCTCTGAGGATTGCTAGTAGCCAGTGTGTTAAATATCCAGCGACTTTCTTTTTTTTTTAACCTCAAATGAGGTCAGATGGAATGTTCTTCCATTCTTCTATGATCAGAGAAGGAATGTTCTTCCAAAACTTATTATTGCCTGCAAAAAAAAAAACAATGCGTGTAACGTAACAGAAGTGAAACTTTCAAGGCAAACAAAGAAAGAGGGAGAGACCCGAGAGAGAATATATATCTAAATAAATTCACAACATTTGCAGAGAATACAAATAGACAAAATTGACAAAAAACGGAGAAGGGTCGGCCGATGTAGGTAAACGCCGTACACAAACCGTGGCAACAACGCCCACTACTCCGAGCGGTTATCACCCGCACAAACACAACGATTCCTGGACCGCAGCAACGTCACAAATTACCGCAAGCCAATACCAATAAATCCGATGCCGGAATGGATAGCACTTTATAGTTCGCATAAGCAGAGCCAGAAAACGGAAATAAGCGCCAAAAAGTAGGCACCAAAAAAAAAACGCCAAAAAATTGGAACCAAAAAACGCGCAACAGTAAGCAACAAGGAAATATAACGCCGAAAAGTAGGCCCCAAAAATATATTTCCTACAAGTTTGCACCAACAAACAAGCGCCAAGAAGTAGGCAGTGTTATTTGTCACTAGAAATCAGCAACCACAAGGAAAAACTCAGGAAAAGCCTAAAGTGTATCTAAGATATATATAAGATATAGCTCTCTCTCTCCTTTTCCTCTACGTTATTTCTTTCTCACTCGCGGAACGAAAATGCCCAAAACGTTCCATGGCCTTGAAATTTTACTCTCCCTTCTCGCTCGTCCATCGACGCCTAAGAAGTTTCTCTTCAATAATTATTTTTAACATTTAGCGCGTTATTTAGTTATTGAATTGCCCATTTAAAAAAAAGTTATCTTCCAAGCTGAGTCCCGGGATCCGAATCCCGAAATTCCGGGATCAAAAATTTCCCCCAATATTGACAACCCTAACACATACATATGTATGTATTTTATGCAAATTATTGTTGTTGCTAATAAGATGTGCTTGTTTATTGAATTTGTGTTATCAGCAAAAGCTGTGCGATGGGCCTGTGATGGAGCATATTGCCGGTGCAACTAAACGAAATTACATTATTACCATATGAATGTATGATTTTAGGAAGCGTTGCTCGTAAAACACCAGAGTGCCGCATAAACAAAAACAAAACAAACAAAAGGTAGGCAACAGTCGGCCACATCTGCAGCTGACGGCGAGCATAAGAAGAGTGAAAGATATGCAATGTCGCAGACCTGTAAAAATCTAATCTTGTATTCCTCTGTCAAGGTTATCAATCAACAGTCAGCGACTGAGGCTCTAAAAATGTTAATGAGCGCTCTGTCAACGGATAAGGCAGTGCATGCATGGCCATAAAAATATTATACGTTTGCACCCAGCAGTAAATCACGCCATTTGAATACTAGCACGGGGCGTAAGCTCTTTGCAATTATTCTGATCCACATTCAGTTAAGTATTACGAAAATTATAAAGATAGTTAAGGAGCATTTGAAAGTTAGCAACACTTTATCGACTCGATTGGTAAAGCTCATTGTAGTCGTTACAGAAGAAATGGACTCTAGGGACTGTGCGCTACACGTGCAAGTTTTGTCTCTATGTAGATTTCGCACACACTCGCGATCTGCCAATTGACAGCCTCGACACAGACTGTAAGCAAATAACTGGACGATTGCTTTCCACGCGTCTCACAGTATTCCGACTTTATGATCTTGTGTCAGAAAAAGTTAAAATCAATCGATAATCTCCTTGCTTTTCCTCCAAAAGCGGGTACCGGTTAAAATTTAGCTAAGAAAAGATTTCGAACCATTCTGGTATATGAAACTCTTTATTGGCTACAGCTGGGTAAAACAAAAAATTATATTGATTTAGGAGCGCGTAAAGATGGTTGTTTTCGTTTTGAAAGTTCGTAGCATTATTTTGGCAATCCTGTAAGAGGTCGGGGCTTCGGAAATGAATTTCTATATGGAGACCGATTTTTGTAAAATTGCACTGGTTATATGAAAACGACCGCAAAAACCGGTACCAAAAACAAAACAAAATATTGTAAATGAGCGCAATTTTTTTGCCGGTGAAAATTTTCATTTTCATCATGATAGCGGCTTAGAGTCTGGGGTGGAGCATTGCCTCGCCTTGGCCGGCCTCTCCTACTTGCTCCTTCAGGATTTGCTTCAAACACTTTTTTGGTTCACTGCTCATTTTTAGGATGTGTCCATACCACCATAATATTTGCGACTTTATAAACTGCATTACATTTCGTCCCGCGATTAAGACACTGAGCTCGTGGTTATACCGTATACTAAAGTGGTGCACAAATGACTTGCTTATTACAAAGCAACAAGTCACACATTGCATGTGACACTGTTTGTGATGACAAAAAGCAATGTACGCACACAACTTGAACAGCAACGAAGAAAAACTGTCCTCAACAAGCAATACTACTTCGGCTCTATCGACAGTACACGAATTGCACGACGCTGCTCATATGCTTGCATGGCAATGGTAGAAAAACATTCTCATACAAGCCTTGCCGAAAGACATCAAGTACAATGTGTGAATTGGTGTCATATGTATGTATGTACGTAGTGTACCTTCGAGATGTATGAAAATTGCAAACATACACATTTCTTCGCTCCCCGCGCACTTTTGCGTATTAAGGGCAGAATATTAATAAATAACGGTAAACTTTCGATGAATAATTTTTAAAACTATTGAAGTTATGAAATAAGACAGCTTTTAGTAAATTTAAAAGCCAATAAAGTGCGCAGAAGAATATTTGCAGGCAAAGTGTAAGTTATATTCAAATAATAATCAGAATTTAATTTTTATTCTACAAAACCATCATACCAAACATTAACTGCCTATTTGATTTTTAAATATCAGGAATTCATGTAAGTAAATAATCCACATTTGACACAATTCACTTGTTTGAATTGAATTGTTTTTCATTGCCTTTCAGTGTCATTGCTTTTCTTGCTATCTTGCCGAAATATGTGTGTAGTGACAATGCTGAGAGAGAAACAAGTCGTGCAAAAGCATGATTTGGTTTTCTCTCTAGCTGCTATTGCCTGTTACTGTTAGTTGAGAACAAAACACTGCATTGTTGTGTGAATTTAGCAAATGACTTGAAAGCACATATATGTCGACTTGTGCACCACTTTACCGTATACGGTGTGTACAATCTTCTAAACGTAATTTCTCTGAGAATATTTCTTTCAAATCGCATCGGTAAATTCAAGTCATTAACTTTAAGGGTCCATGTTTTACAGCCATAGGTGAAAACTGGTCTTATTATAATTTTGTACATCTGGAGCTTTTGTTCCTTTGATATCAATGAAGACTTCTTATGTTCGATATGGCCAAAGTATTCACTTTGAGTTCGTCAGATATTTCGCCATTTATTATTACTTTAGCGTTTGAGTAGAGTCATATTAAAAGATTTATATATTTTTGTGGTATTCCCAGTATTTTCAGAGGATAATCGATATATTTTCTGTTGAGTTTAAGAAATGCTTGTTTAAAGTCTATAAAGAGTCAGTGTAGGTTAATGCTGAACTCATAAAGCATTGATCTGATGTCGCGCTTTTGATTCTCAAATGGCATTGATAATCTCCCACAATCTCTTCGACATACACATGTAGCTTCTTATAAAATATTGCTGATATGCTGCTTTAACATAGCTCACGCTTAGAAGGGCTATCTCTCTATAATTTAAACAATTTAATGTGCCCCCTTTTTTTAAAAGTTGGGACAATTAAACTTGTATACCATTCTTCAGGCATGTTTTCTGCTCTCCCAACTTGAAATATTAGCTCATGTATCTGTCTTATCAACTCTTCTCCGCCATATTTTATGAGCTCTGCATCTATACAGTCTTCACCACCTGACTTTTATTGGGTTGACATCTAAGTAATTGCGGATTTTTTTTTAGAAAATCAAAGAAAATTTTTTCATTTAACTAAATAACTTTATTCTGTAATGTATTGGCCATTTTGATAAATGACCTTTTGCCAACTTTCAGGTAGCATCATAATCCCACGTTCATAAAGCTTCTGGTTTTTATTAACAAAAACCTGAATCAGGTACGATTTGACATCATGTTCATTATTGAAATTTTTACCATTCAAGGGGTTTTGTAAAGAAACAAAAAGTTTATAAACAAAAAGTAATCAGATGGTGCAAGGTCAGGACTATATGGTGGGTGTGGCAAAGCATCCTAACCAAGCTCCAATAATTTTTGCCGAGTGGCCAAAGATGTGTGTTGCTTTGCATTGTCATGATGGAATTCAATACTTTTTCAATTTGTCAATTCGGGCCGCTTTTCTTCAACTGCATTGTTTAGATTCGTTAGTTGTTCAATGCAGACATCAGAATCGATCGTTCGGTTTGGTGGTAAGAATTCAAAGTAGACAATTCCTTTGTAGTCCCACCAAACTGATAACAAAACCTTCTTTTAATGAATATCAGCTTTTGACGTTGTTTGAGTTGGTTCACCTGGCCTAATCCACGATCTTTTCCGCTTTATCTTGTTGCTGTAAACAACCCATTTTTCATCTCCAGTTATCAGTCGTTTTAAAAATGGATCATTTTTATTACGTTTCTTTAGCAAATCGCAGCTGTTAATGCGTCCACCTTCAACTGGACGACCAGAGCGTTTTTGATCTTTGAGTGAAAAATCACCAGAACGAAATTTGGCAAACAAATTTTGACACTGCCGTTCTTTTAAGGCTTCGTCACCATAAACAGCATATAGCTATTTATGAGCTTTCGATGCGGTTTCCCCTTTGCGGAAATAAAATAGCAAAATATGACGAAAATGTTCCTTTTGATTTTCCACTTTTCCAACGAGCGCCAAACGAAAATTACGCAGCCGATCAAAAATTTTTTATTGATTTCCTGAGTGACAGCTGAATTGCTAACTAGCAGATAACAAAATGTGTTTTACATTTGTACTACGTCTGCAAACCGATAAATTCAACTGAAGCCATCTATGAGTGAAATCCGCAATTACTTAGTTGCCAACCCAATAGTTTTCAGCTTCTCCATTGCTCTTTTCATGTCATTAAGATCGGGGTCTTCTAGCATATTTTCTACTATGCATATAGTAACATTAGGCGCCTCATCTGCATAAATATTGAAGAGTTCATTAAAATGTTCCTTCCAGATATTTAGCACTTCATTTCTATTGCTCAATAAATCATCATTTTTGTTCTTGAAAGCCATCAATCTCGGCTGGAATTGGCTCGTTTGTTTCTCTATCCTGCGGTACATAGATCTTGCTAATTTGCTATGAAGATCTTGCTCTACTTTCACTTTAATGGACCACAATTTTTTGGGCAATAAAGCAGCATA
Organism: Anastrepha fraterculus; assembly: GCA_037575425.1. NCBI lineage: Eukaryota > Metazoa > Arthropoda > Insecta > Diptera > Tephritidae > Anastrepha > Anastrepha fraterculus. The sequence continues at coordinate 739,661 of JAYXIM010029464.1, read as the reverse complement.
CTTCAAATTTTTCTAAAAATTCAGATTAAAAAGTAGAAAATTTAGATTAAAATTTCACGAATTTTTCAAAATTTGATGATTTTTTCTAAATTTTGTGAATTTTTCTAAACTTTCTAAAAATTTGAACGCTTTGTTTGTGGTTAAAGACTGAACAAATCCGAAAAACATTGTGAATATTAAAAAATACATTGATGCATTCAATTATACTCGTCTCTGTACATATCAAGAAAGTTTCACAAGAATTTTGATTTGATTTAGGTTTAGTAGCTATCAACTATTTCGCTGCAGCGCAAGCTAAAAATATCCTCAAACGTATGTAGATGTGTGGTTCGCAGGTACCAATAAACTCACGTAAGCATTTCAAATGAGAAAACTTTTTAATGGAAAACCGAATGAGTGAAAAATGGTGGAATAAAGTTGCGCAATGAAAGATTGGAAAAAGTTTAACTAACTAGAAATGTTAGACGCGTTCACTGTTGGTGAAAATACCAAAGAGTAATGCATTTCCTCGTCAAGTTTTAAATCTGCAAATGTTCTAATGTTCGCATGATGAGAAAGCATATATGTAATAAAAGCATGCTGAAAAAAAATATGTTGTAAAATGTAGCTTTGTCATTTCGCTGATCGCTGAGCGAAAAATAAAACAAAAATCATTGATTATTAGGAAATGCTCGTGATTTGCTCTTATCAGCTCAGCGAATACACTCACATATGTATGTACAAATATACACCCAGTAGAAAATGGTTGGGCCTGAAACTCATTCTTGGAGTACTTCTAGTCATGCCTTTGGCAGACCGCCGGCCTTCTCCTCTCCCTTCTTTTTTATATGATGAAGTGATGACTCACTTGATAATATTCCTTTCCTTGAGAAGGCATTGCATACATTTATCTATAAGAGATGATCCCTAGAACTACTTACATAGTTGTATTATAACAGCTTTTTATTAAATTTAAGTAAGGGCATACAAAAGGAATTTCGTTTTCCGGATAAAATTGTTCGGGTAAATATATTAAAAAATTTCAAATTTACACTTCAGTTCTACAAATAATTTATTTATCTTAAAATATAAACTTCAACGAATGTTAGGGCAACGTAATAAATCAATTTAAAACAAACTTTTTTCACACACAAATCAAATTCAAAAGACATAAAGATTTGCAATTTGAAACTAATTGAACTGACAGGATATTTCTACATTTAGCCATAAATGTCTGACAATCACCCAGAGTGAAAGCAGATGCCAGAACGCCCACATCGTCAACACCTCGAATTACAACTCAATCGCTTTTGGCAGCTTTGATGTTTCTATCCACAGCGAAGGAAAACAAGTAAAGAAAACTAAAATCTTGTTTCTTTATTTTTTGATTTTCTCTCGCTTTTTCTTCGTTGCTTTTCTACTTTTAATGGCACAATGCATTGGATGAGCTGAATGAAGACTGAAGACTTGCCTGCAGTTAGCCGTTGATGGGCAAAATAGCGGACAGAGAAGTTTTTCAATATTGTGCTTAGAGTTGCCGTTTTGATGGAATTCTCATGAAATAAAATAAAATTTATATATTTTAGTGAAAAGTTTTTCCATATCAAGTGATCCAAATATTTTGGACATTGTCGCCAATTCTTCTAAAAATTGGTTTATTTACCAGCTAAGGTTTAAACTGAAAACATTTTATAATTTTTAGATTTATTCTATGTTGAAAATTTTCGGCATAAAATCTCCTGTTCTTTTTAACCTTTAAATTTTTACTTATATTGTTTTTGTGAAAAACATTTTTTTTTCGAAAAATCCTTTTAAAAATTAAAAAAAAAAAATCTTTTTTGGAAAATCGTTATAAAATTAATTTTTTTTTAATAAAAAGCAAACCAATTTGTTTTCGAAAATTTTTTGAAAAAGAAAAAAAAATGTTTTCTTTAAAAATCTTTTAATTAAAAAAACAAATTTGTTTTGGAAAATATTTTTAAAAAGTAAAAATAAAAAGTTTGTTTTTCAAAAATCTTTTTAAAAATTAAAAAAAAACATTCTTGAAAAATTTTTTTAAAATTAAAAAAAAAACAATTTTCTTACAAAATCTTTTTAAAAATTAAAATAAAATTTTTTTCTTGAAAAATCTTTTTAACAATGAAAAAAAATTTTTTTTGGGAATCTTCATAAAGTTCAAAAAACTTTGGTTTTGGAAAATCACTTAAAAATTAAAAATGTGTTGTTCTTTTTTAAATACTTTTAAAAATTAAAAGCAAAGAAATTTTTTTTTATATTCAAAAAATTTTGTTTTGGAAAATCTTTTTAAAAAGTAAAAAAAAAATTCTTGAAAAATCTTTTTAAAAATTAAAAAAAACAAATATTTTCACATATTAAAAAAAAAATTCAGAAAAATCTTTATAGTTCAGGAAAAACTTTGTTTTTGGAATATCATTTAAAAAATTTCAATTTTTTGTTTTGTAAAATCTTTTAAAAATTAAAAACAAACATTTCTTGGAGATTAATTTAAAAAAAAAATTTGGATTTGGGAAATCTTTTTAAAAAATAAAAAAAAAATTCGTGAAAAATCTTTTTAAAAATTAAAAAAAAAATTTGTTTTGGGAAGTCTTTATAAAGTTCAGGAAAGACTTTGTTTTTGGAAAATCATTTTAAAAATTAAAATTTTTTTGTTTTGTAAAATCCTTTTAAAAATTAAAAAAAAAATTCTTGTTCGGAAAATCGTTATAAAATTAAATTTTTTTTAATAAACAAAAAAAAACAAATTTGTTTTCGAAAATTTTTTTAAAGAGCAAAAAAAAAAATGGAAAATGTAATCAAAAAATATTTTGTTTTTATAAATCTTTTTAAAAAGTCTAGGAAGAAATGTTGTTGAAAAATCTTTTTAAAAATTAAAAAACAATTTTGTTTAAAAATCGTGAATCTTCCAAAAAAGATTTGTTTTAGACAATCTTTTTAGAAATTGAAAAAAAAATTTTTTGTTTGGAAAACCTTTTTAAAAATAAAAAAAACAAATCTCTTTAAGTATTAAAAACCGTTTTTCTTTTTTTTGTAAACATGTTTGGAAAAACTGTATTTTTGTCGAATTTCGAAAAAAATCTCAATTAAACCGTCTTCTTAGTATTTTACTTCAGGAAAAATTTTTTGGAAAAAATTAACAAAAAAAATTGGGTGCCGCTTTCGAAAAAAAATAGCTTACTTAGATTGTCTCCTTATTTTTTATTAATAGCTGAGTGGTCAGTAAACGCAGTGAGTGCTCAGTGCTCCTTGCAAGTTTTGTCATTTCGAGATGCATTCATATGGCCGTCGTAGCAGAATGGAATGTGCGTGACTATCATTTGGAAGTCTACCGGTTAGAATTTCCGTCTATGAAATACCAAATGTTGGAAAAAGTTATTTCTAGTAGCGCACGCCCCTAAATCCGTCAATGAAAACCCCTCTAGAGTATTTCTGCCATGAAAAAGCTCCTCATAAAAGATGTGTGGCTTTCTGCTTAAAACTGTGGGTCCCTCCATTTGTGGAACAACATCAAAACGCACACCTCAAATAGGAGGAGGAGCTCGTCCAAATACCCAGTAAAGGGTATAAGAGCCAATGTTGGGGTAAAAGAACTCGATTATTTTCTCGGTAGATCGGTCATTTAACTATTAGCACGTTTTTTTATTAATTTTTTCAATCAACTTATTTTTTAGTGATATGGCAACGCATGCAGTTTTCAAGATACCACACACACCCAGCATGGCAAAGCATTGATATCTGCAGTGCAGTGACTTTACAAAGTTTCGGCACTTTTAATCCTCGCCACTTTCATTATTTCATTAAAAGATTCTTTACTGGCTAGGAAATATGAGCGCAAAGTGGGCAAATGGGAATGGCTGATGAAGAATGTGAGATTGCAGAATAAAAAAAATAGAAAAATAAAAGTATTATTTAGTTTTAATAGAATTTGTATTAAAGTTAAACGACATTTGGCTTTATAATAACCGGCTATTCTTGTTTGTGTTCTAATTGGGCTTTTCTTACAATTAAGCAAGGCAAAGAAAATATATTTCTTAATTACTGCCCACACGTACTGCAGCAAATCTCGTCACATTTAATTTCTTTGCCTCCATTACAAAGTTGAATGTATTTCAAATGTTGCATGCAACACACGCACTGTTAAATGCACTTTTCATGTACGTCTGCTCGTTGGGTGTTGACGCGGCTTTAGAACGCAAGCGACAGTACCTCAACCGAGCGTATTTCTTACGTACAGTGGATCAAAAATTTCTGGGCACAGCGCTAGTTTCACTGCTTATCTGTAAGCATTTTTTCGCCATATAACTTCATATAATTATTGAAGTATCCATTTTTTGTTTCCTGAAGCATCTCTTCATCTTATGACATAGAGTCTCAAAATATACGAGTTTCGGCTCGTCTTCGATTTTTACCTATTCAAAAAGATGGATCAAAGAACCTGTATCAAATTTTGTGTAAAAAACGAAAGTAAGTGCGTGGATGCATTCCGAATGTTGACTGTGCCCTTCGGAGAAGCTACTTTAGACCAAAGCAACGTTTATCGGTGGTACAAAATGTTCTCAGAAGGCCGAGAAGATGTGAACGGCGAAAAGCGTGCCGGACGCTCGAGCATTTCAACAACAGACGAAAAAATTGATGAAGTGAAGAAAATGGTATTGCCCAATCGACGAATCACCATTAAAGAAGTTGCTGAGGACCTTGACATATCGATTGGCTCGTGCCATTCGATTTTTTTCAATGAAAAAATTCGTACCAAAACTGCTCAATTTCGACCAAACTCAGCATCGCATGAACATTGCTAATGAAACGTTGGACTCTGTCCGCGACGACCCAAATTTGCTCCATAGGGTCATAACTGGTGAAGAATCGTGGGTTTATGGTTAAGACATGGAAATCTAAGCTCAATCATCTCCATGGAACCTGCCGCATGAACCAAGACCGAAAAAAGCGCACCAAGTTCGGTCGAGTGTAAACGTTTTGCTGACCGTCTTCTTCGATGATCGGATGTTGTCATCGTCCACGCTTCTGTGCCATACGTTAGGACGGGCATGACGAGAGCCGCGTAGAGTGTTAGTTTTGTTCGTCGAGAGAGGACTTTACTGCTCAGTTGCCTACTTAGCCCAAAGTAGCACTTGTTGGCATGCTGGTTCCTAAATATACGAAGTCTTTTACAACCTCGAAATTATAACTGTCAACAGTGACGTGGGTCCCGATACGCGAGTGCGCTGACTGTTTGTTTGAAGACAGGAGGTACTTCGTTTTGTCGTCATTCACCACCAGACCCATTCGCTTTGCCTCTTTATCCAGTTTGGAGAAGGCAGAACTAACAGCGCGGTTGTTAAGGTCGATGATGTCAATATCATAGGCATACGCTAGCAATTGATCGGTATCTCGGGAATAACTATTAGTAATGTTGGCTTCCAATACCTCAATCGAAGCTAGTTTATGCACAAAGCATTTAGACTTTACACAGCCCCAGAAATAAAAGTCCAAAGTGTGATGTCACACGATCTTGGTGGCCGATCCACTAGTACGAGGCGAAACATCATTTCAAAGTAACGCCTTCTATTCGGAACCTGAAACTGAATGTAGTGAAGATGATAGACTTCTATTTCAAGACCAAAAAGTCGTTCATTATACGATAGCGTGCGCCAGCCTCGTCTTTGAAGAACTATGGGCCATTGACTCCTCCAGTCCGGTTATTTCAATGCTTCCTTGAATGGTTTCTAGTTGCTCTTTAACACAAATGTGTCAATTTTGCCTACTGACATAGCCATTAAGACAAAAGTGGGCCTCATCGCTTAACGGTTATGTACACCTTAAGTTGGCCTGAGCGCGCGATAAACATTTTTCACAGAGCGTCGGTTTTCGTAATACAATCGTAAGATTTGTAAACGTTGTTGAGACGTAAGTCATTCCAAGATGAAATGTGTATAAGTATGAGTAAGGAGTACTGAAAAAAAGTATGTATTTAGTTTGACAGTAATCACGCGCGATCTGTCATAAAAGCCCTATTGGAAAAAGTACCTTCAATTTGATTACACTCTTTGAGCGCTGAGAACAAAGACGACGGTTTAAGAGTTTCAACATGAAATTGAAGTTGTCATTGGAGAGATTTACGTCGAAACTTTCAAAAACGTGCCAAGAAATTGCGTCGGCTGAGTGGATTACAGTAAAAAAAAAGATGTGACAATCGTTTGAATGCAATTATGATCCATATAAAATAAAAATAAAAATCATTAAAAATTATTCATGCGTCTTTTAATTATAACCGCATTAAGTTTACTTCCAAGTTCTAGATTGACTACCTAGTACACAAAACTTCTTGAAATAGTTTCAACTAAATCTATACTAATATTATAAAGAGGAAAACTTTGTTTGTTTGTAATGAATAGACTCAAAAACTACTGGACCGATTTTAAAAATTCTTTCACCATTCGAAAGCTACATCATCCACGAGTAACCTGGGTTATATTTTATTTTGGAAATAGGGCTCGAGATATAGGTCAAAACGTGGACCCGGGTAACCTTCGGATGTGTATGTACAATATGGGTATCAAATGGAAGCTGTTGGTGAATGCTTTAGTCCAGAGTATTTTTCATGCCGCTCCGTGACTAGGGTCTCGAGATAGAGACCAAAACGTGGACCCTAGAATGTGTTTGTACAATACGGATATCAAATTGAAGCTGTTGGTGAATGCTTTAGTACAGAGTATTTTTCATGCCGCTCCGTGACTGGGGTCTCGAGATATAGGTCAAAACGTGGACCCGGGTAACCTTTGGTTGTGTATGTACAATGTGGGTATCAATTGAAAGCTGTTGATAAGTGCTTTAATACGGGGTAATTTTCATACCTATTGATGACTAGGGTCTCGAAATATATGCCAAAACGTGGACCCGCCGTGTCTTTGCACCGAATTAAACCAAACTTACGCACATTGTTAAGTAAGTATTGAAAATGGGTTTCGTAAAGTTTGGTTGTAATTCGGAGCACTGGCAACGGGTACAGCGTTCTTGTAATTAATATACGTTTTTTCCGATGCGTTGGCTGTGTCTGAACTTTTTCGATACACTGTAACTCCGCTATGCAATTTTTATGTGGCGACTTTGTCTAAATCCGTCCGCTTATGCGCCAGCCGTACAGGCGTTAAGAAATTTATGCGTTTCGCTAAATTGTTGAAATGGCAAACATTGGTGAAGAATTTGTTGGACACATGCCACATTTGTCGCAAGGAAGTACATCATAAAAGGTAAACGAAAAACGAATGCGTGAAATATTCGAATAATCAAAAGTGGCCACGCACGCAAAGCCTGTCTGGCGCTGGCGCATAGAAAGCGTAAACGCTTTTTGTATGCAACGCCAACAGCCGCTGCTGTGTGTATCTATTGGATGCATCTACTACTTATGATAAATGCACGCACACATACATACATACAAATGTGCGTAGAAATGCGCTAACTCTGCGCCGTTTTTATGCTAATCCAATGCGGCATAATATCTACAAATTGCAAAGTGCAAACACGTTTGTGTTTATATATTTACTTAATTATACATAAAAATGTTTGCGGTGTTGCATGCCACACTGTCACTCAAGTTTATAAACTGTGTATTCCATTTGACAACCACTTTTTTCACCATTTATAAACCTCATTGCCAGCGGCCAGCGCGAAATGGAATGGAAAATCAAAAAAGTGCCTGGACAAATTCGCTTTTGCGCATCTCCACATTTAAACGCACACATCCGAAGGCACAATCAGAGACATGCACATACCCTGCAGGGAAATGGCAACTTATACGGAAACACTTGGTTCAGTTACTGTTATTTAATATAAATCATACTAGTTTGCTATTCACTTGAATAATACCAGTTGCCAAAGCTTCAAGTTGTCTGTAAGTTTGTTGATTTTCTATTTTTTGCAAAAAAAGTGCAAGCTAAGATAGCAAAATAGGAGGCATTTATTTGAAAAAAAACACTACATTAAAGTCTATCGAATAACGGCAACAATTAAATAATATTAGTTTGGGGCAAAAGAAATCCATTCTCCCGAGAGATGGATGTAGTGATTGATATCTCGTAAAGTATCGATCAAACAATGTTGGATTCTCTTCGATATCAATCTCAAGTTTGAGAAACCGACACCATGTAGAAACCCTAGAAGAACAAGCTGGCACATATTCCGTAGAGTAACCCAGTCTAAGCTTCAAAACATAAATAAAACCATAACGTCAAGTGAAGACTTAGATGAGAAAGTAGGAGCTTTCGAAGCTTCGTTGACGAAAGGGCTTGAAGTTTCATGTCCCGTCACATATGGCAAAACAACCTGGTGGAACGAAGTTTTAAGTCAACTAAGGAAAATGACAAGAGAAATCTTCAATATCTGCTACACACACAAATACTTCAAACCCTACAAAGATTGCCTTAGGGAATACAAGAAAGCAATCAAAGAGGCACAGACAGAGGCTTGGAGAGATTTTTGTAGTTCCATCGAATCAACCAAAGATACGGCCAGACGAGGTAAGCTTTTATCCAAAGAACACTCTTGCCCTTCCTTCTTGAAGAAAGATAACGAAGAATGGACAAAATCCTCGGCGGACACACTAGAATATCTTATAAATACACATTTCCCAGGCAACATAGAATATATTGAGAACAATAGTAACAGCGTTCAAACATCCAACCTGTCATCCATTACAATCTATTGCATCGTATCCCAAGAGAGAATATTATGGGCGATGAAACACTTTGAACCATATAAAGCAGCCGATAAAGATGGGATAGTCCCAGCCATGCTGTGGAACACTCGAGAAACGACGATTCCTTGGCTGGAGGTCTTTTTCAGAAAAAGCCTTATGCTAGAGCATATTCCAAAAAGCAGGAGGAGGATTAAGGTGGTTTTTATTCCCAAAGCTGGTAGACGCGGTCATGATACAGCGAAAGATTTCAGACCCATCAGCTTATCCTCCTTTATTCTCAAAACTCTCGAGCGATTGTTGGATGTATATCTCAGGGAGAAGATTGCAGACACAAGGATTTCACCATCTCAACATGCCTATCTCAAAGGAAAATCCACAGAGACAGCTCTTTCTGAGGTTGTAAGTGCAATTGAGAGGAGCATAAAATACAAACAATACTCACTAGTCGCTTTTCTCGACATAGAGGGGGCGTTCAACAATGTTAGCACAAGATCCATAATCGAGGTTCTTAATATGTTAGGCATAGACATAAGTCTCAACGAATGGATAGAGAACATACTTAAAACTAAAATAATGATCGGTGAGGTAGGCAGCAGCGCGGTAAAACGCTCTGTCAACAGGGGAACTCTTCAGGGAGGAGTATTATCCCCTCTGCTGTGGTTACTAGTCGCTAACAACATCCTTACCAAACTCAACCGAAGTATTGGCGTACGGGGACGACATAGTGCTTATGGTTTCAGGAATGTTTCCAACCACAATCAGTGAGATTATGGAAGGAGCTCTGGTATTACTCAGTAATTGGGCCACGGAGTGTGGTTTGAGTGTAAGCACAAGAAAAACTGAACTGATGCTATTCACCAAGAAAATCAAGGTACCAAACTTTAATCTCCCAAAACTAAACGGACCATTGTAAGGCCACTACTAACATATGCGGCACTAGTCTGGTGGCTCGCAATAGAAAAGAATTACAACAAAATTAAGCTAAACAAGATACAAAGAACTGCGTGTATCTTAACTACAGGAGCGCTTAGCACCAGTCCTACTGAAGCGCTCAATGTACTAACTTATCTGCTACCATTAGATCTACACATTAAAACAATAGCTACTTGCAGCGTGGTGAGACTCAGAGACATAGGAAGCTGGACAACAAGGTCGGACGGTCACAGTAAGATCCTCCTACAGGAACCGCCGCTGCTCAAAAACAGATCAGACTACACTGTTCCCGACCTTAAATTGAAGACAGACTTTACGGCACGTGTCCACCGAGAGCCGCATGGAACAAAGGGGAGGTGATTGGAAGATACGATATCGAAATCTATACCGATGGTTCTAAGATGAACTGTGGTGTGGGAGCTGGCTTCCGTTCAGAGCTGCTCAACCTATCTCAGTCAATTCGTCTTCCTGACCATGCCAACGTGTTCCAGGCAGAACTCTAAGCGATCAGAGAAGCATGCAAATCACTAAAACTCTACAAGGAAGTTGGTGCAAGAGTAGCTATCTTCTCAGACAGTCAAGCAGTTATAAAGGCCCTAGACTCCGACTCCATTTCATCCAAACTAGTCTTAGAGTATAGAGAGAAGCTGGAATTGCTTAGTCATTGGCTTCAAACTACTCTGATATGGGTTCCCGGTCACAGGAACATACGGGGTAATGAGATAGCGGATGAGCTAGCAAGAAAAGGTTCGACACTAGAAATGGTAGAGGCAGTGGCAGTCTCCACCTCACTCAACACATTAAAAGCATCCATTGCTTCACACTATCATGCTTTAGCCGAAAAAAAGATGGAAGCAACTAACTACATGTATTACAACAAAAACACATGGCCGTCGTACAAAATCCAAAGGACGAATGATCTGTTAAATTGTTCTCGGCCAAACATTTCACACATCATTGCAACCCTTACAGGCCATTGGAAAGTAGGGGATCATGCAGGCAGACTTTACCTACCCAGCAATCCTATCTGCAGAAGCTGTCTAGCGGAAGGAGCGAAGGAAAGTCTTGTCCACTACTTATGTGAATGTCCAGAGCTAGCTAGGGCACGACTCCGTTAATAAGCCTAATAATTTTGTAAAGCAGAAAGAGTTCTATGGAACGAATACTTAACCGTTGCCAAATAGGAAAGAAATCATTGTAAAATAAAAGAAAATATAAAAACGCCATGAATGTATTCCCCAACTCCATAGTCCATAACTAGAATTTTCCCTACAGGGTGCATTTGGTATATCACTATGCAAATATGTATGCCATTCAGAGATAAAAGAGTTGTGAAATGGTTGTCGCTTGATGCGATTGTTTTCCACTTATTATTTGCATTTGGATGGCTTCTCTTGGCATTTGTGGCCGATAATATGAACGCTGAAATGTTGTGCTCACACGCGAAAACCACAGAGTAGTGTCACTTTGTTTGCGCATGCAATGTCACCGTCATTTTCAATTAAAAATATGCTCATTATCTCGCTTCTCGTACTAAAGTGAAAATAGGGAATTATGTCAGTGTCAAATGTAAAATGTTCGGGGTTATATATTAGTATATATATAAATTCGTTTGTATGCATATCGCATATCCAAATATTAGTGCCAAATTTATTATGTTGCAAGTACATATATTTATATTGTATTCTCTTCATCTCCAAGAAAATCTGAACCGGTGTCTTACTGGCTTTGAATCGAATGGACTACCAGTAAGTACCGCACAAAGGCCGAAGCAATCGAGTTTCATTTTGAGCTGTGAGAGTCCAGCTCTTACAATATATAACAGCCTCCTCAAAACTGTTGACAGCTTTTAATACGTGGGCTCGCATGTCAGCGAAGAGGACACCTGCGCATGAGAAATTGCTCACCGAATTTAATGTGGAGGGCACAGCTTGAGAGCAGTCTTCGGTGGCCTGGGGGACAACACAAATTAAAAGATAAAATCTACAAACGCATGATCAGGCCGGCAATGACATCTGCATCCAAGTGCTGGGCTGTACCGCGTAAACTAGAGCTGAAACTGTACACGGCAGAAGTGCGGATGCTGAAGTGAGAAAGTGGCGTTACAGTGCTGGATAAGATTCAAAACTCCTTTATACTTGGTAGCAGTAAAGTTGCTCCATATAGCACTAAGACCCAGGCCTATGCTGATATGGTAATGTAATGAGAAGACCAGAGACCACGCTGTGAGGCAAATGTTGCAGATGGAGGTAACGAAAGGGAGCCTGGCAGGCAGAGTACCAAACGCCTGAAAGAACAAAGTTGAAACGACACGCGATGGAGAAATGTTAGCAAAGAGACGACTCGAGTCCGCGTGACCTGGACACTTCGCACAAGAAGAGTTGACCCGAAATAGGATAAGGCTTGGTTGAGGGGTTAGGGGTAATCAGAGGCCCGAAAAAATGATGATTTTTATAATTTTTTTTTTGCTCGTCAATTGCTTTATTTTACAAAAATAAAAACATAGCATTAATTCATCATGTTTCGACTTGACTTAAGAAAATTAAAAAAAAAATTAATAATTGTTAATGTTATCGCTGTTTTTGTGGAGCCGGTTTCTCCTAAAGTACCTTGCGGGGATTATCACAAGTTATTGGAAATTCATCTAAAATTAAACAGACAAGAGAAATTAATTTTACTAATAGATAATCTTGTGCCTAATCGGCGCTTTTTTTCAAAATTAACTATATGGCGGCCTCAGGAAATATTTTTCTGACTTTCGAGAAAACAGCCGACAATTAATTGTTTAAAAAAAATGGAAATTTTCGAAACAAAAATCTTTCGATCAGTAACGAGTTTTTAATGTTTTTCAAAGGCTTAAGTATAATTATTGAAATCTATCAAGCGGCCTTTAAGTTGCAGTGATCACCAGTTCAAAAAACATAGTTTTGAGAAAAACCCATTTAAAGTTTTTGTGGTTTATCCGGAGTGCCCGAGCGCCCTTTGTTAATTGTTGAATAACTCGAAAAGTATTTATCGAATTCACTTCAAATTTTCACACTATATTTCTAAGATATTATACTTTAAGAAAATGCAAAGAAAATATCCAAATTTTTGAAAATTCTGACTCCCCTAACCGCTTAAAGAATAAACAAAAAGAAATTCAGTAATTCCACACTTTTTTTTGTACAAAAATATTTATTAGCCCTTATAAGAAATGTATTTGTTAACCCTGGCTATATCTCTAAAAGAAGGAAGTGAGTGAACACATTTTTATTACTTATTAGCGATTGCATGCAGATTTGCCATCCATAAAGTAGCGTCATCTCCTTATTAGCGCAGCATTTACTCATTTTAAGACCAGCCCGCTCCGCTCGAATTTCCATTTCTTTTCACTATTTTGTGTGCGGTACCAAAAAATACGTTTGCCGTCACATAAACTTCTACACAGCAATAAAAAACCGTATCTTTAGCAACAGTGACATTGTTACGACTACGAGGCATCCAAGGCATCGCTCTTCTTACTTGTTTAGAGCAACAAGCAAAATGGATATTACCTAAGTATTCTATTACATACTTAGTCTGCTTGAGAGATTTTTCCAATTTTTACTGCAGCATTCAGTCAAGCACACACACATTCTCACAGTAATTCGCCTCACACTGGAAATCACCATGGAGAAATCTGTTGGGCGTTGAGGTTTTTGACAAAAGCACTTAAGTCTCACATAAACTCTTGGTGAAAAAATAAAATTGCAAATAAAAGTAGGAAAATTTTCAAATGTTGCTATACTGCGTACACACATACATATGTAAGTACGCAATCATGTGCGTGTGATAAGAAGTTTTTTATGTACGGTCTCTTTTTCCCCCTTATAAGCAATTTACAGTACAGTATTCAGTCAGTAAAGTGAGGCCACTGCATCGCTTTATTAAATATAATCGTAAGCAATCAAGCAAAGTCGAATGAAAACTAAGAAATGCGCCTTTAGTTACTAAAATTGTATGGGAGATTTTGTTATTTAAAAAACTGATAAGTTAAATAACGTAGATCTTGCAACTACAAAGCCTTGCCGTCTGGAACTAATTAGACGTTTAACGCTAAAATGTGACATGTGACGTGACAACACATTAAAAGAGTTCAGAGACAGCAGGTAAATAAGAAATTGGTCTGTAATTCGGAATAAAGCTCATAAAACCGCTTTTGTAAAGGGGAGTGACTGAAGTCAGCTTCCAATCATCGATAAGTACTCGTATTCCTTCAGCCCTTGTAACATAGAGCGAAAATTAAAAATACATGTTACAGAAAGACCATCGACATCCGATTGAGAAGAGTTTTTGACGTGATAACGTCTTACAATTCGATTTAACAGGCTGCACGCACGAAAAAAATGTGTCGTTACCTTGCTCATTAGTGTTACCTTACTCATTGCCGTTACCTTGCTCATGTGTCGTTACCTTGCTCATTGCCGTTACCTTGAATGAACTGCAAGCGAAAGCGCGGAACGAACGACAAAGCAAACAAAGCAAACGAACGGCAACGTTCGACATCTTGCTCTCTCCTACTTAAGTGAGCGTATATGTGTATGTATATGCGCATATGTACATATATAAATTCACGTATTTGTATTTGCATGTGCCTTCTTATTGATTATTATTAATTTGATTTACTTGAAGAATTTAAAATAAAAACAAGTTTGTTAATAATACCTGTTGTTTTAATGTTATTATTATTTTTTGACGTGATAACGTCTTATAATTCTATGTAGCCGGCTGCACGCACCAAAAAATGCGTCGTTATATTGCTCATGCGTCGTTACCTTGCTTGAGCAGCATGTTATGTTATGTTATGTTATGTTTTGTTATGTTATTTTATGTTATGTTATGTTATGTTATGTTATGTTATGTTATGTTATGTTTTGTTATGTTATGTTTTGTTATGTTATTTTATGTTATGTTATGTTATGTTATGTTATGTTATGTTATGTTATGTTATGTTATGTTATGTTATGTTATGTTTTGTTATGTTATGTTATGTTATGTTATGTTTTGTTATGTTATGTTATGTTATGTTATGTTATGTTATGTTATGTTATGTTATGTTATGTTATGTTATGTTATGTTATGTTATGTTATGTTATGTTATGTTATGTTATGTTATGTTATGTTATGTTATGTTATGTTATGTTATGTTATGTTATGTTATGTTATGTTATGTTATGTTATGTTATGTTATGTTATGTTATGTTATGTTATGTTATGTTATGTTATGTTATGTTATGTTATGTTATGTTATGTTATGTTATGTTATGTTATGTTATGTTATGTTATGTTATGTTATGTTAATGTTAACTCATTCTCTATATCCATACAAAATATCTATCAAACAAATAAAATTTAAATTTTCTTTTCAAAAATGCAACCATTCAATCAGTATTTTCTTATGACGTTATCACGTTAAACTATCGTCAGTAAACCGACTTTACAGACAACCTCTTTTTTTATCGACCAGTGAACTGAAGGCAATTGTAGAAGACGATTTCCTCGGGAAATTTTGGCGAATGGCGGTCGAACGTTCACCGTGAATATCATCATCAGACACGAAGTTAGATGTAAAGAAATCGGCACATAAGTTCGCTGCAGCACTGACAGGGAAATATCGATTTATATATATTTTTACATGTTTCTAGAGCTTCTTAAAAAATACAAACTAAGGTAGGAAAGATTACACCCTGATTTGGTAAAGTTATCATTATTTTTGTTAGGAGGGCCGTTAAAGGGTTAATTCTGCAAAATCCTAACAATTGAAGTTATTACAAAATCAATAGTTGATTGTACAGGTATTTGAACATTTCGAAATCGCAGCTGCGTTATTTTAGTTTTACTGCAAATCTGAGCATTTTTCCATAAGATTTAAAAAAATAGTTCCTAATTCCCTGCCCGCTTACTGTATTTATATATGGTGATATATTGGCAAGTTGTCGATTGCAATAAAATGGCCATAAATTAAGGATTCCATATGAAATAGAGGACCACAACAGCATGGCGCAGGCGAGAGTATAACGTCAAGCAGCACAACGCTGCAGTGCACTATAATAAAAATACAGAAACAAAGAAGCAGATTTTGCTGCTATAAAACGAAATATGTGACGTGTACATGGGATGAAAACTCATTTATCGTCCGAGTGTTGCGCCAAACGAGGGACAAATGACCAGCTTTGAATCTCTTACTTTCTCGAACGCACTCAACATAACAGAACAGTGAACAACAATAAAAACATTTTTATATTAAAAAGCACACACCATAAAATAAAGGAAAATGATGCCACCGGCAACCAGAGGTGATGTTCGGTCTGCTGGAAAATTAAATACAAAAACAAAAAAACAATAGTGTTGAAATACGAACCTTGTTAATGGGTGCGACGTAACAGTGACCAGTATTTACATATGAATGTGACGGGTTCAATAGCAATGCGGCGCTTTGCAAACAAAAGTGGGTGTGAAATGCTGGAACAGAAAGAAAATAAATAAACGCTGCCAACTATGCTAAACACACGTAAATAAGGTTGAATAAACGCTTTCGAGTTGTGGGAATGCAAAGAATTTCAGCGCGTTTATGTAAGGGCGTAGCGCGGATAAAGCAAGGGGGCAAGGTGGTTCGGGGGTAGTTGTGCCGCCACGAAATAGTAGAAACGATCAATTTTTGGACAGCTGCAGCGATTCTAAGTTCATCAATAGGTTCAGCTCGCTTCTTACTCACACAGTTACCCTATGGCGATATATGTAGGTAAAGTTAATCGGTTGGTTGCGGTACATCTCGTAAGACCTACAGATTTTTATAAGACCTCGTCTCTATAGATAAAATATTATTATACATACTTATACTTATACTTATACTTATACTTATACTTATACTTATACTTATACTTATACTTATACTTATACTTATACTTATACTTATACTTATACTTATACTTATACTTATACTTATACTTATACTTATACTTATACTTATACTTATACTTATACTTATACTTATACTTATACTTATTCTTATACTTATACTTATACTTATACTTATACTTATACTTATACTTATACTTATACTTATACTTATACTTATACTTATACTTATACTTATACTTATACTTATTCTTATACTTATACTTATACTTATACTTATACTTATACTTATACTTATACTTATACTTATACTTATACTTATACTTATACTTATACTTATACTTATACTTATACTTATACTTATACTTATACTTATACTTATACTTATACTTATACTTATACTTATACTTATACTTATACTTATACTTATACTTATACTTATACTTATACTTATACTTATACTTATACTTATACTTATACTTATACTTATACTTATACTTATACTTATACTTATACTTATACTTATACTTATACTTATACTTATACTTATACTTATACTTATACTTATACTTATACTTATACTTATACTTATACTTATACTTATACTTATACTTATACTTATACTTATACTTATACTTATACTTATACTTATACTTATACTTATACTTATACTTATACTTATACTTATACTTATACTTATACTTATACTTATACTTATACTTATACTTATACTTATACTTATACTTATACTTATAGATCTTTCAGTAGACCCTGTAAAACCAGTACTAAGATTGCAATATTTCTCAATGTTGCCCAAGCGTTGCTTCCGCGGCAAGATGGCGTTGACAGACAGTCAAGGTTTTGAGTAAAAAATCAAATGATTCGTTTAAATATAAAATGGGCCAAAAAAATTTTAATAAAGAAAAAATCGGAAACATAAAAACCAACCACCTTATTGTACTTTGATCCCCTTAAACAAAATCCTGGCTCCTCCCTTGCAATAATCGTACGCCCATCTTATTATTTAACATATTCGTTCGTATACTAGCGTCCATTTATTCCTAATAACATGAAAATGTGGCAAATGATCGAAAAACAATAAATATTGCGATAATAAAGTAAACAATGCCTGCTGGAAGGCGGAAAATGCCAAAATTGTGGAAAATGTGTAGAGCTGGCCACACCCAGGGGGAGAAATACGACAGCTACGTATGCAGATATGTGGGACGGCGCGGGTGGCGTACAAGTAAATAAATGTTTATTCACACAAGTTTTACTTTTAATGGACTCTCTATGTATGCAGCAAGCACCTAGTAAACACATGCATTGACATGTTTGTATGTATGTGTGTGTGTGTGTGTGTCAGTTCATTATCGAGCACTTACCAATTTTCGGTTCTTAATTTAGTTGCACTTGGCTTGGTTTCCGCAAATATTACTAGTGCCGCTTCTTCTGACACCGCCCAAGCTACTTTGCCTTCCTTTGATTTTCCTCTATATTTTTTGTATTTTAGATGCCTTGACTTTCGAGCAACGCCTCTTGCATGTTTATTGCTGTGAAACAATTTCCTTTCCAAGCGAAATTTCGCACAACTAGCAAATATTTATTGACCATTTACGAAATTGATACAACGAAGGCAATTCAAGTCGTTCAAATACATATCTAAGCGTGCAAGAATACAATAAATGCGGCATGTGGCTGGCTTACATGGGATGACACCACACGAGTTTGCTAGTTAATGGATACTAAAAATAAATTAAAACTAATGAAGACACGGGAAGCAGAATTTTACTGTCCAAATTGCAGGATAGGTTAGGCAATGGTGGTAGCCACTCTTCTTGAGGATCTGGAGGCCGATTGGGTAACCATTTGTTTGAACTCAAGATCCTCCTTTAATTCCCAAAGTAATGAAACCTCTTCGTTTACACTGTGGATGGCAGTCGTTTCCTAGTTTGCCAGGCATGCAAAGAAGTAAGAGTGTAGACAGCGATGTCGCATTCTGGGAACAGAAAGGGACAGTGGCAGAGAAACTGTTCAATGTTCTATACCTTCTCATCGTTTTTGCAGTTTTAACAGCAGTCTTTGGAGGGAAATCCCTTATGTTTCTCATAGGCTTCCAGTTGGAAGTGGCCATATTGATGAGGGGCCTAGTGATGTCTTCATTTCTTTTAGGCCAGACCGACCAGAGTTACCTCAAAGATGTGCTCAATAAAGCCATCCAGTGCTGTTGATGTAGAGGAGGAGAGAAAAGTGACCTATTCTGAAAAACTCCCTTAATGCATACAAAAGGCACACTAAGGAACCTCAAGCACTTAGTCGCCAAACCCAGACATTTGCAAAGAAAGTTTTCAACAGCCTCTTTCTCTGCAGGATCCCCACAGCTACCGCAATGGAGGTTTACGGAAGTCCAAACTTCACCGCATAAGTTCCGATCACTCAGTGACCGGTGAACACCGCTAAGAGTTTGGAAATTGAATGGCGGGGGATCCCCAATTGAGATAACACACGTTAAGATAGAAATCCATCTGCCTTATGCTGTCGTAAAAGAGAAATTGTGCAGCTTCCATTTAACAACAGTCAAGACGACACCGATGTCTAAAAAGGGGAGACAACGGTACAACGTCAACAAACCAACTCATCTAACACCCCTTTCCCTTTCGACCCAACCTGTGGAAACAGCAAGTTTCCTGGGCCTACCGTTAGATGAGCTAGACGAAGATAACCGGTGATCTATATAACACTAACAGGGATAAATTACTACTACAAAAAGGCATGGGGGAAATAACCGAAACTTTTTCTGTCGACCCTTCTTGCCAAGCTCATCGGCAATTTCATGTCCTTCTATGTTTCTATGCCTTGGCACCCAGATAAGAGAAATGTCTCCTGCACTTTCGAGACGTTTGATCTCCTGCTTACAAGAGTTGACCAGAAGAGAGCGGCTCCTTGACTATCGGAAAAGATATTTATGTCTGCCTCCAAGCAGCGATCTCTAAGCATTTTGTATGCCTGCAGGATGCCTGGACATTGTGGTATTACAGTGAACGAGTTAGCTGATAAATTGACAAATGAAGGCTCTGCAAGTATGCCACTAGGCCCTAAACCCTTTCTATGTGTCAATTCCGCATCGATTCAACTATGGATTGACGACTTCATGAGGTTTACCCCTAGAGAAGGTAGGTCTGGGTTGAACTCATGCAGAGTACCCAAATGTTTTGTGAAATAACCAAACAGGAAAATAGCGACATTTCTCCTAAAACTCAGCAAAAAGGACCTGAGAGTACTGGTGGGTGTAATCACAGGTCACAACGCCTGTAGTCAGTATATGGCTGCCAAGGGGATCGAAGACAGCCGGATATGCCTATCATGTCTTGAGGATGACGACACTGCAGAGCATTTTCCGGTTAGCAGTCCGGCGTTTTCCAGAATCATACTTTGGATATTGGGTTACGATATACTGATTATGGCTAATGTTCATACTCTTCCTCTCCCGGATCTCTTAAGATTCATCAATGAATCCAAGAGATTTGTGGAAGAGTGACCTGAAACTAATTTATCCGTCTTACCACCCACTTTTTGTCTTTCCTATCTCATTTCTCTCTACTGTAATCTATCCGGGTGTAGTGCAATGGTCTCCTGAATGAGTGCTTGCACTTGTCCAACCCCTCACAAATCTCATCTAATCTATGTCTGCAGGATCGCGTAGACCTCTGCTTGAAAAACACTAATATATTTCGGCAACTTAAAGGAGACTGAAATATTGAACGCGTCTTCTAGAGATCCCTTACATTTATTAAAAAAATTCCCTTATACAAATTACCGAAAACCTGCTTGTCTAAAAAAAATGACAACCACCTCCAAGAATTAACTCCTGCATCTGCCAAGCGATCAACCGAATCGGCTGGTGGGGGAAAATGATCGTTGGACCTTCCCCTTCCACTAGAAACCTTCCCCTTCCACTCCGCGCGTGAAAGCTGTTTTAAAAGTGTGTTAGGATTTTGCAGTGGCGAAATCCAAGGTCAAAACCATGCTGATCATCTTTTTCGACTCTCGAGGCATCGTCCACAAGGAGTTTGTACCTCCAGGAAGCACTGTAAAAGCGGCATTTTACAAAGAAGTGCTCCTTCGGCTGAAAAACCGCGTCGCCCGGGTTCGGCCCGACCTCGTCAACAATTGGACCCTTCATGACGACAATGCGCCGGCGCACACCGCCTTCCTCTGCACCTCTGCATTGGCCAAGATGGGGGTTCCGGTGGTTCCCCACCCTCCATATTACCTAGACCTGTCCCCTTCGGACTTCTTCTTGTTCCCGCGCCTGAAAAGAAAGCTGAAGGGGAGGCGTTTCGACTCCATCGAGGCGATCCAAAAAACTGTGACAGCCGAATTGAACGCGATTTCGGCGGATGAGTTTAAAAAATGTTTCCTGCAGTGGAAGGACCGCTACCAGCGGTGTATTGACGCTCAAGAGTCCTATTTTAAAGAATATTAGTTATATAAGCCAAAGGGTTCAATAAAATTGCTTAAAAAAAATAAGGCTCATTACTTTTCAATCAAACCCTGTATAAAGCACACTTTAACTGGTTACTAACCAACCACTTGCGTTTCTAAATTCTAATTTGCATAGTCCTTTTACACTTCTCAGTATCTACAAGAAATCTATATTTATTGATGTGGTATGTGTGCATATGCGTATATAAATATTTTAACACCTTTAGCAATTCGCTTTGTAAAATATATTAAATTGGAGATTTTCACTTGAGGCAATCGGACATTTATTACGAACATAAATATTTCAGTATATTTCAGAATAAAAGAAGAGAAAAGAAACTATAAAAGCGTATTTTTGCAGAAACCAATTAACAGCAAAGTTATTTACGACAAAGAAAGACGCATACGTACATACATACATGCATACACACACATGTACACATGCACACTTTCACACCTACAGCCACACTTACAGACATTTCAGTCTATGAATTATCACTCAGCAATTTCCGAATGCTTATGCACAGTTCATATTAAGCGAATTGCAAACAAGAATGCAAATATTTGACACTTCGCGTTGATTGCAAAATGTTTGTAGTTGGGAATGCAGCAACAACAAGCGAGCACAGTCTAATAGAAATGACAATAGCCACCCAGATAGCAAGTACATGTATGTATATGTGAGTACGAGTATGTAGTCAATCATGACGGCGAGTGTAAGAATGTGTGTAATGCAGAATTTAATTAAAAGAGAACTAGAGCTGATATTTTGTCGTAAAGCAGCGAGCAAGAGCAACAGCAACAACTACTATGTGCGCATATTGTGGCGGTGAAAGCGCTAATGGTAAAGTGCTAAAGAAAGGAAGCGTACACACTTACAAACACACTCTTACATGCACATGAGAAGAATTTCGAATGTGAGTATACAAGAATAAATCTTTTAAGGGGTACGCGAGCAGAATTTCGAATGTAGAAGTAGAAATTTCAATAAAGCGTTTTTTTTTTTGTTGTTGCTTAAGAGCTTACTTCATCATGATCATCCATCAGCATTACAGCTCTGCCGAGCTTGAGCTTCCTCAACGTTCTCCCTTGCATTTAACTCGGTCAAAAGCTTCCATTTTCTAGTTTTTTACATTTAATTCCTTCAGGCCTTCGATGATGTTTTGTAGTCATGCCCGCTTGGGTCTTCCTTTACCTCTAACGATGGCTGGCTTATAGTTTTTTTATTATGTACTTTCTGTGGTTGCGATTCTTGCATACGCACTACGTGACCAGCCCTGCGTATTCGTTGCGACCTAATAGACTTTACAACGTCTTTGCCATAGGTCTATTATTTCGTTTTATGCCGTATATTTTACACTCAAGTTACTACTTATTTGAATTTTGTAAAATACTACTATTTTGAATTTTGATGTAGCCCTTCTCACTTCGACGCTTACCGAAAAGTTTGTACAAACTTTTCTCGAAACTAAAGTTTTCAAGTGACGGCCGTCATAGCCTGGGCGTTGTGGGCGCGACTCACCAAAATGGTAGAAAATATTTTTCTAATAGGGGTCGCTTTCTGGCCAGCAATGGTAAACCTTAATTTCATATTTCTGATATGAAAAGTTTCCTCATAATAAAAAAGAAACCACCTATCGTTCCGAGGCGACGTAAAACTGTAGGATTCTCCATTTGTGGAGATAGAGAAGGAGCTCGCCTAAGCAGTTACCTACAATATCGTAAGGAGGGTTCGTCAGTGCTCTGTCTTGCGCTCAATTTTGTGGAACGTAATGTACGACAGAGTATTTCGATTAAATAAGCCAACAGGAGTGAACTTGAATATATAGTAGGATACGCCGATGACATAACCATAATTGGGGTGGCCGAAACAAGAAGCGACGTAGCGACAAACTCAGCATCAAGTTCGCGACGGTGAAGGTATAGCTCCAAGTAATGGAACTAGAACTAGAAACCGAGCTAGTGCTACTAAGCAGTCGGAAAAAGGTGGAACGAGTTCCCAAGAGAGTTGGAGGTCATGTTTTAGAGTTCAGCACATACTTAAGGTACCTTTGGGTCTTCTTAGACCATAGGCTATATACACCGTTTCCAGCTGGCCGACAGCCCTTTTTGCCCGAGTTGCTCGAATACAGTCGAGAGCGCAGAACATGTGGTCATTCACTGCAGACGTTTCAGTGAAGAACGATCAATGCCGGCGAAGGCATTCGAATACCCGGCATCCCACGCAAGATTCGTCCAGGATATGTGCTCGACCATCACTAAATGGGACGCCGCAAAAACGTTCGCGGCTACAGTCGTGACGAGGCTCAACCGCATTGACTGGGAAAGGAAAGCCCAGAAACGACAGCAGCTGTTGTTACTGCAGCAACAACAGCGGCAGCAGCAGTAGACGCAGAAAGATAGACTAAGTATTCAATACTATTAAGATACTAAATTAATTAGGTAGCAAGACCGCCTAGATTATTTTTAATGCAATGTACTTAATCCAGCTTCCAGTCATAATTCGACAGTTCTTAGGAGAAAAGGAAGGGGGAAAAATCCCAAATAACCTTATAAATATAAAGCCTATTCGTTGATTACAAAGTTTTTGGTACCTTTGCTAGCAGGTGGACAGTGGATATGAACTGTTTTAGACAAACCGACAACAGACACAGACGCTTGAGCCAAACACTCATAACAGTACCGCACTGAAGACAAGACAATAGTTTGTGAGTATCGGACTATTGCATTTTCTCCGATGTTTAATTCCCCCCACAAACGCTTTCGAAGCCAGTGGGAGGAGTGGATACTATCGATGGCGTAAAATCTCCATACGCCCACAGGAGCGGAACCTGGATGCAGGAACCTGCTGTGTCAGTAGACACAAATGCGGCTTCGCCTTGAAGATATGCTAACGCGGTTCCAGGGTGGAAATCAGCCGAGGAGGAGGAATGTTATAGTATTAGTGGGAGCATGCCCCACATACCATTGGTGTGATGGAACCTTTGATGAGGTTTTTTCAGACGTTTGGATATACACCTTCTGACTAAAACAAAAAAAAAAGACCATAGGCTAGGCTACTAGACGCGTAACTGCCTTTCCAGAATTACGTGCACTTCTTGCCTCAGTTAGCAAATTAATAATGCTCTTTGCAGCCCCGATATCAGCAGAAGTTGTGCTGCATAAATCGTGCGCTACAGAGCTGAAAGCGGCACACAGATTAGCCCATCTCAAAGTATGTAGGACTTACCGAACATTCTCCGACGAAACAGCCGCTATACTCGCTGGTAGATTATACATTCAGCTCGCGGTTAAAGAAGCAGAAGCAGCATGGCCTCGCTGCGAGCAGTGTAATCGGGATAGGAATAGACGAGCAGAAACACACATTATTGAATAGCAACGACTGTGGGGTACAAAGCGGAAGATAGGCATACCCCATAATTCCAGACTTGCGAGCCTGAAGTGAACGAAAACATGAGAAATTTAAGAGCTATGTGACCAAGTTCCTTTCTGGTCATGGGTGTTTCAGACTCTGTATCGATTTAAACAAGTCAGCGATCTTTGCTGCCAAATCTGTGTTGATGCAGCCAAAGGGCCTGAACACGCAATCTGAGAATACGTTTGATTAAGGAAACTGGTCGAATGACAACTGAACTGCAGACTGCGCGCATATGAGTTCGTTCGAGAAATGCGGCCTTCACCTGAAAAGTGGGAATGTGGAAGCAATTGCATAAAGTCAGTATTGATAAGACTGTGACTGGATGATCAAGCTGCACGAGCCAACGATGAGTTAATTTGCGTGCCCTGCGAAGGAAAGCCATCAATATGGGTTCCGCGGGGAGCTGATAGAAATGAGTGGAAAAAATAAGAAAAGTGCGACTATAAACAACAAAAATCAACAATTACAAAAACAACACAAGATAGATCACTCAGAATAAATAACTGTTACACATATATAAAATGGAATACAGTGTTTTTTTGTGTTTATTCATTTTTTTTTTTTGTTGATTTTTTGTAAATACATCCATTTTCGCTCTTTCAGTCATAAAAACCACAATCACCTCACCGAATTCACTCCGCAGACGCGGTTGCACTTGTAGCTATTAACAGTTGACGGTATGTGGCCACACAGAACACAAAAACTTTACGCTTGAAATTGTAAAATTACAAAGCGACGCATATCCTTCTACGCCTGGGGATATGCTAAACTACATCTGCTCATATGATAGGAGGTTCATACATAGACGCCGCGTGTGTCATCTGAGCAGCCTGCACCTTTTCAATGGAATTCGCATTTGTAGCGCGAAATTGAAAAGGCCTACCGCTGCGAATGTACGCTATCGGGCATGGCCGCACTTTGTGCCACGCAAATGAAATAACAACACGAAAAGGCGTATATTTTGTGCCCTTTTCACTTACACTGTGACCTTTAACCTTAAATCCACAAACTGCTGTGTTTGGTATGTGCGCACACATACACACTTGCATATGCACGCATTCGGTATTTACATGATTATGTCTGCGCTCTGGTACACCCAACCGTTTATTAGCAGACTCAGCCAAAGCAGCTTCCTAACAGCTTTGTGATGCCCTCAATTTCAATACTTCATTTAGTTGCTTGTGCGGAATGCTCAATGATCGTATCAAATTTAATTAACACAGGATAAGATTCCTTCTGGAAAGCATTAAAGGAATTTTGTTTCTGTTCCAATTAGGTCTCGCGTATTTAAAATTACTTGCAGCTTTGTTGTATCAGCTTATTTCAATCTAAAGCTTCTTTCATCTATTAAAATTGCCTAATTGAATAACCGAACGGAAAAGTTACTTTGCAGAATTTGAATTTATTTTGTTTTGAGACTCTTAATGGCACTTAAAGTCAGACTACATATAATATTGGATATGGAAATAAGTTCGCAGCGAAGACTTTTTTCAAACAAAAAAAAAAACAATAATTACATCAATAACTTCATCAGTTATATTGGGGAGTCGAAAAAGTCTTTTCGAATTTCTAATCAAATTTCAACTAATTTTTTTTTATATTTATAATGAACTTTATTAAACCAAGTATGTACCATTTTGGTCGACCACCTTTTGCCATTTTTCTTCTAGAGACATTATTCCATCAGTGTAACACTTTTGTGGTTTCTCGAAAAACTGCGACAAGTAATTTTCACAGGCTTCTCTTGAAGCCAACTTTACTCCATTAAGGGAGTTCTGCATTGACCGAAACAAATGGTAGTCCGATGGTGCAAGGTCAGGGATATATGGTGGATGCATCAAAACTTCCCAGCCAAGCCCTCCCAGTTTTTGCCGAGTCATCAAAGATGTGTGTGGCCTAGCGTTGTCCTGATGGAAGACGACGCCCTTTCTGCTGATCAGTTCTGGCCGTTTTTTTTTTCGATTTCTTGCTTCAATCTCATCAGTTGTGGACAGTAGAGTGTAGAATCAATCGTTCGAGCAGGCTGGAGCAGCTCATAGTGGTTGATTCCTTTCCAATCCCACCAAACATGCAACATAATCTTTCGAGGCGTCAATCCTGGCTTTGCGACCATTTGTTGAGCTTCACCACCCTTGCACCATGATCTTTTTCGCACATTATTGTCGTATTTGATCCACTTTTCGTCTCCTGTTACCATTCGCTTCAGAAATGATTCGATTTCATTTCGTTTCAGCAAAGAATCGCAGATGTTAATTCGGTCCATTAAATTTTTCACAGACAATTCATGTGGCCCCCAAACATCGAGCTTCTTTTTGTAACCAGCTTTTTTTTAAATGGTTCAAAACCATTTAATGATAAATGTTTAGTGCCTTGACGATGTCATGGCAGCTTATGTGACGGTCCTGGTCAATCTTTTCCATAATTTCATCGACTTTTTCAACGATAGGTCGACCGGAGCGAGGTGCATCTTTCACATCGAAATTTCCAGAACGGAAGCGAGCGAACCATTGTTGTGCTACACGAACTGATACAGCATCGTCTCCGTAAACTTCACAAATTTCATTGGTAGCTTGCGTGGCATTCTTCCCTTTTTTATACAACAATTTCAAAATATAGCGAATTTCTTCATTATTTTCACTCATTTTTGAACAGCTATAACTTTTTTTCAACTTCTCCGAATTTAATTTTTTTTTTGGTTAAATGTCACCTTTCTAACACCATATGATATGACACAATGTGATTGGTAGTACTGAAGATAGATGACTCCAACGAAATCTATTGACAAAATACGAAAAGACTTTTTCGACTACCCAATATATACGCCCTTGCTGTTTACAACCTCTTCCCACCTCTGGACTAATTTGTTGGTGCCGTGCAGCTTAAAATCGATTGGTCTGGTGTCAAAGAAGTTATTGAGCCACTTTTCAGTTTTTAAGGACCTCTTTGTTATCGAAGGTAATGCCCTTCATAAGGTTTGACAGGGAGCGGAAAATATGGTAATCGGTCAATCCAAGGTCCGGCGGATGCTGAAAGACCTCACATTCGAACTTTTGGAGTGTGGCTTTGACGACTTGTGCAACATGGGGCTTGGCGTTGTCGTGAAGGAGTATAGTTTGTCCATGTCGATCAGGTCTTTCCAGTTGAATAGTCTCATTCACGGGGTGTAGCTGGACAATGTAGAGCTCCCTGTTGACGGTGGTATTCTTTTCGAGCATTTCCCCGAAAAAGTCACAGGGGGCCAGATCTGGGGAATATGGTGGCTGTGGCATTATTAGTGTGTTGTTTTTGGCCAAAACGTCGAGCACAAGCAACGATGTGTGAGCAGGGACGTTATCGTGATGCAAGAGCCAATTTTTGTTCTTCTCCAAATCCGCGCGCTTCTGGCGGATTGTGGATTGCTTGGCGCAAATTGCGCATAACTTGCAGGTAATATTCCTTATTGACCATTTTACGCTGTGGCAAGAACTCATGATGCACAACGCCCCTGCAATCGGACAAAACGGTAAGCAAAACCTTTACATTCGACCGAACTTGACGCGCTTTTTTCGGTCTTGGTTCATGCGGCAGCTTCCATTGAGATTATTTAAAATTCAGCAACTTTTCACTAAACAATGGAATAAATTTATTTGTGACTGATAATTTAGGAAGACATTTAGTGTGCACATACCAGAGAACTGCACCGGCTCAGTGTAAAACATTCATACGCTTCACTTGAACAAAAAACAGGCCTTTGCGTTCAAACGATCGAACTTGTTCAAATAAGTTATTGTCATTGTTTATTTCAGCTCAATCAAATCATGTGCTGCGTTTTAGCTCTCCGATGTTATCACCAATCGTCTTCATAGCAGCCGTTTCGGGTATTTGCTCGTTCGGCTATACATTCATTTTTTTGAGCAAGAATAAAAGGGCTATAGAGCCAAATGAGCCGGTTTGAACACGTATGATCCCGCATGAGTTTTTGCTTGTAACTAACGATAGCAAAGTAAGCAAAATTTTTAAGCAAAAACACTATATTTTCATATTTGTTTTTTTTCTTAAAACTTGTAATAAAACACGAAAGAAAATTATGTAAATAAGGAAACATTGCTGAAACCAACTAATCCTTTCAAATACGAAACCCAATTTACAGCGTACATTTTGGTTCAATTGACTGAATGTGAGCAAGAAATTTAGCGTATGAACAACTCAAGAAAACAGTGAGCCATGCAGGTCTCTGGCACACACCCATTTTCCCGTTAACCTACTTTTTTAACTTTCAAATCGAATAGACAAAAGTCAATACCTTTAAAATTGACCTAAGATTCCATACGGGCGCTGGATCACATGACGCGTTCATCTGTAATTCTATTCACTTTTTTCAGCGTGCAGTGAGGGTGAACGCTGCTACTGAAATGGAGTACATTAATGTGGCATATAAAGCGTGCCCAGAAGGAAATCAGCACAAACAACAAAAAGCAATTTGCTACCTCAACTCTTTTTTGTTACTTGAATTTTTTCAGGTAAACAACTTTTCACCACTCACAGCACAAAGGCGACACGTGCGCACGATTTGAACTCGAGTGCAACCTTCTGTAACGATGACAATCTATTCATTCATTAACATGCAGCCTACAGTAATTGGAAGGAAAAATTCAAAAACGAACTTTTTTTTTTTGTTTTGGCATTTGCATTTCAAATGTTCCAGCGCTGTGGAGCTCATGCAGTCTGACCGCTGTGCGCCTGTCTGCGACCGCCATTGTGCGGTGCGCGAGGACAGCGCTGACGGCCCGTTTTTTTCGCATTCGCTTGCAACAACAAAGACGAAAATCAGTAGGCGATCAGCATCGTGGCTATGCTCGTATCTACAGCTGCTGATACAACAATAAACAAAAGTCAATAACGCCGCCAAGACAGACGAAATAGCGTCGGGTCTTTATTTTATCTGATTCTACTTTTTAAGTTTGTCCAGCGGAGATCTTTGAGTGCGCACTGGCACCGAAAATGTTTACTGCCGCATTTGTTTTTTTATTGTTATTGCTGTAGTTGCTGCAACTTGCTTCAGCTGCGGCTGCTATTGCATAGGTGGTTGTTGCATTTTCTTGTTAGTTTGCAGTGATTGAACACAATTTTAATGCCAATTAAAATTAAAGATAACCGCTTCAATGGCTGAACTTGTAGAGGTGTGCGTATGTGGGTCTCTGTGTGCATAAATGTGTACAAATATACGAGTGCATACGCACAGCCATGCATATAAAGATTGCTGAATTAAGTGCAGCTAACGCGCCAGCAAAGTAATCGCCACTAATTGAACTTCACTTCGTGGGAAGCGCAACGTCAGCAATGAACTAATGAAAGCAAACCAGTTGGACAGTAAGCAAACGCAGTTAGAAATGTTTTGAGTCCAATCTGAATTTGGTAATAAATTGTAAGAACTAATTGCGTATTTAATTATTTTCCTTACTTTCCTTAATAAGCTTTCGAGCCGCTGGACGCCCGGCGGCGATTGGTGGAAGCAAAAAAAAATGTTTCGATCACTGAATTTGAAAAATGATGCGGCTTGGAAGAAAACTATCTCGGCACGCTTAGTCCAAAAATTTTCCGCACAAAATACATCACTAAGTCCTGTTAGGATGCTCTCTACCAAACATTTTACAAATCAAAGGTCATTGAAAGGTAGGGAATCATGCAGCCAGACTCAACCTCCCCTTCAATCCCACCTGCAGAAGCTGTCAAGTGGAAGGGGGTGAACGAAAGTCTTTTCCTCTACTTATGTGAATGTCCAGGGCTAGCTGGGGCACGGCTCCGCTCTTGGATCTTGAGATCTCACAAAATGGATCTGAATTAGAAACAAAAAAGGAAGACATCATCACACGAGAACAGTGGTAGTAAAGCGGTGCTGTTCGCTAATTAGGATTATTTCAGTGGAAATACTCAACCACTTCAACTACAACAACAACGCCACTAAGCGTTGTCACGACCCTTCTTCAAAATTTCAACACAACCCGCTTTTTACTGAAATATCTAATTTTTCTGTGCAGGCAGAAAAAGAACCAAACAGGTGAAAAAGGATGAAGGGGTTTTGGATTATAGTGGCGAACTACATTGTTATTAACCGCTTCAAGCTACTGATGAATTTCACCAAATGTGTGATATTTAAACCCGCCATTTCCACAGGTGTAGCAAAAAGTTAGAGCCCAGATATCCACATCTTTGCCCGACGAGAGCAGGGCAGCTCAAAATAAGTTGCTGAAATCATTCCACCTCCTCTCCCAACAGCTGCTGTAGAAAGGACCTAAAGCAGTCAAAAGTCTCATTGCATGGACACTTAACGGACAATGTCCGGTAAGGATACCCACCAAATTCGAGAGTTGCGACTTTGTTAGCCTTAGAAGTTACCTCGACCGCCCTCGATCTATCCACGAGGGCTTTGCACGTTTCGCACTAACCCCGAGCTCGCTGAGTTTACGTGAGCTTTCGAGGAGTAGACCACCGGTTCTCAAAGAAACCCCAATCCCATTAAAAGCATCTTCAGGGTTCCCTGACTAGCCAGCTCATCAGCCCAGCAATTTCCCTCTATGCCGCTGTGGCCGGCAACCCAAATGAGCGAGCCTAATGTCGAAGTATTTAGATGCAGTCGAGAGCGAAGTAAGGCCTTCCCCGACTTATTTCAAACGCACAAACAACGTTATAAGTGCAACGGAGATACCCACTGGGAGTGAACGATTTCAAATATTTTTGAATATTTCCTCAACCAGCTTCACACTAAGCCTATAAAAAAATGTCACTTTCTTAGGAGCACTTCTTCTATCTTCTGACATCAAATGTACGCAGCCACACCACTGTGCGTCGCCCATTTTATTCTTTTTTCCGGACAGAAATCTATGTATTCGATAGGCTGCATTTCATGTCTCTTAAAATCTGCACAATTTTCTACATTTGGCAGCTCGATCGATGGAAGCATTTGCGGCCTATAAACTTTAATTGGCAGAAATTGCTAAGCGAACACTCAGCGTAGCCCGTCAAGCGGCCGAAGATCAGAAGCAATTTAAGCAATTACTTTTAATAGTCTAAGATGGAGGAAAAAGTAAAAACGACATACGAGTAATGATATGAGAAAATTTTTACATGCAGAAGATAATTCTTGCATCTTATGCCAATATGCACATTAGGGTGACCGGGCGCATGAAAATATTTCTTGAATTGCGTTTTCACGCCCTTTCAAATCGAGGCACCAACAGACAAATAGACCAGAGCTCAAGGCTGTGAGGACCACAACTAAGGGGTGCCGCAAATGCTTTTTCCTTTTATGCCTTGAAATACACAGCGGAATCAGACACTGAGAGCTCAACCTTGATTTTCGAGTTAAATATCACAGTTTCCACTTGGAAAATTGCCATGTCAAATGGTTAGGTGATAGAGTACATAAAAGTGGACTTAGCAAGGGGATGCCAGCGCTTATAGAGTAAGCATTTGTTATGAGGCATAGTTTTGAAAGTACCCATAAAAAGTTTTTATGATGACATAACTGAGAGGTAGATACACATAATAGACTGTGGTCTAATTTCGCCCTTATGGGCGATATTTATAATTTGGTAAGGAAGCTCTTATGAAGCACATGATTGTTCTGTAAGAGGATTGAAAAAAATATTTACCTGTACAACCTGCTCTGTTTTTAGCTAAGGCTAGACAAATGCAAAAGAAGTGCTGAACTGTTTGTTCCTCTTCCTCATCTCTACAACCTCTACAATATTCATGGGAGAAAACTCTTAATCGCAAAGAATGCCCACCACATAGCCAATGAATGATCTGTTATAGAAGTCATGATCTTCGAGATTTCCCCTCTTGAAAGGCTTAGCAGTTCGTTTGCCTTCCTTTTATTTATTGGCGGCCACTTTTAGGTAGCCTATAATAGAACTGGTACCATTTTGCATTTTCTAAGGGAAAACACCAACACTTAACTAAAAAATTAAAATTCACCTCTTCAAGGGAAAAGAAAATATCCATTGCAATACCGGTTAAAATAATTCTGCTCGCCGATTTTCAACTAAAATGCTTCTCATCAACAATAATACGTTTTAGAAGGCACGTTGACGTATTCATTTTTCACCTGTTCACCCTAATTCAGCCAAATGTAGGATGAGGAAAAAATACAAATTCTCATTTCTGACTGCTTACTTTCGTCTCAGATTCGTAAGTCCATTCTGCGCACATGAAAGTGGAGTATTTTCAGGTAATGATTATTAGAAAAATCTTCGAAGTAGCTTACCAGGATTTAATTAAATGTAAATGGCACAAACTT
The DNA here is from genome assembly GCA_037575425.1 of Anastrepha fraterculus. Taxonomy (NCBI): domain Eukaryota; kingdom Metazoa; phylum Arthropoda; class Insecta; order Diptera; family Tephritidae; genus Anastrepha; species Anastrepha fraterculus. Next base: position 706,979 of record JAYXIM010029464.1, on the reverse strand, counting down.
CCTTCACTTTTTGTGTAAGCTTAAATTAATATGGATGAAGCCACTACTTTCTGCTTGGAGGAGATTAAAAAGTGTGTGAACTGCTTTCAACCCAAAACTATGATACTTTCGCTCACTTTTTTAGTTCTTATGCATCGAGCTTTTTTCGATGTACTTTAAGATATTTTATCAGATGTGTAACGGAAAAGTATTACTAAATGCAGCTAAAGTCAACTATTGTCTATTATTTCGTTCCTAATGAAAAAAGTATAAATCGCGGGTTAGAAAAAATTTTAAAATTAGAAGAAATACCGGAAACCCGAGATTGTAAAAACGAGATCACGAACATTCTGGGATAGTAAAAATGAAGAAAAAATCTGAAAATTTTAGAAAAAATACCGGAAACTCGGGATCGTAAAGACGAGATCCCGGATATCGCGAGATTATAAAAATGAAGAAAAACTCTGAAATTGACAAAAAAAAACTGCAATTCTGGGATTGTAATAACAAGATCCCGAAATTCGAAGGATAGTAAAAAAGAAGGGAATGTCTGGAAATTCCAAAAAAACAAACCAGTATTGGAATCCAGGGATTGTAATAACGAGATCCCGAAAATCCCGAGATAGTAAAAATTAAGAAAAATCTGAAAAATTGGAAAACCGGGATTGCAATATCGAGATCCTGGGTAATAAAAGTGAAGAAAAATCCTGAAAATTACAAAAAAATAACACCGGAATCCCGAGATTGTAATAACGATATCCCGAAAACCTCGGGATAGTAAAAATGAAGGAAAAATCTGAAATTCACAAAAAAAACTGGAATCCTGGGATTGTAATAACTAGATCCCGAAAATCCCAGGATAATAAAAATGAAGAAAAAATCTAAAAAATGGCAAAAAAACTACTGAAATTCTGAGAAAATGAAAATTACAAAAAAAAACACAAAAATACTGGAGTCCCGAGATTGTAATAACGAGATCCATGAAATCGCACCATAGTAAAAGAGGAGAAAAACTTAAAATCAAAAATTTTTCCCAAAAATGTTTAACAAAAAAAAATGATACTTAGAGAAAAATGATGAAAAAGCAAAAAATTAATATATAAAGGGTCCTCCAAATAACTTTACGGAATTAAAAATGCTATAAAAAAGAAACTAATCAATGTTTTTCCAAACTGTTTTTTTTTTTATTTTGAAGTACAGTCTCTCCGGTTAACGATGGAACACAACTTCATTCATATGGCTGCCTTGGCTAGCCATGCACCATCCCATACGATCGGTCCAATTTTTCAACACATTTTCGATTGTATGCGGCTGTATTTCAGCTATGACATCGCGTATGTTGGTCTTCAGTGCATCAATTGTTGCTGGTTTGTTGGCATAGCACTGGTCTTTGACGGCACCCCAAAGATAATAATCCAACGGCGTCTAATCGCAGCTTCGAGGCACCCAAACGATATCAGAATTTCGGCTGATAATGCGATCTTCGAAGACAGTGCGCAAAAGATTGATCGTAGCATTCGCTGTGTGGCAAGTAGCGCTATCTTGTTGGAACCAAATGCCACCAATATCCTCCTCTTCAATTTTTCGGAACGAAAATTCGTTCAACATGGCCCGGTAACGCTCTCCATTGACGGTTACGGCCACTCCTCGCTCATTTTCGAAGAAAACTGGACCAATGATGCCTCTCGACCAAAATCTGCACCAAACAGTGACTCGTTGTGAATGCATCGGCTTTTCTTCGAGTGCGTGCGGATTATCTGAGCCCCAAATGCAGCAATTTTGCTTGTTAACATACCCGCCGAGATGGAAATGAGCTTCATCCGAAAAGATGATTTTTCGGTAAAAGTCTTCATCTTCTTCAAGTCGATCCCAAGCCCATGAAGCGAAGCGAAAACGCATTGGGTGGTCGGTCCTTTGAGCGTATACACAACCATTTTCGTTCAGCGGAAGAATAAAACTAATTTTCTGTCAAATCAGATGACAGCTAAGTGTTACCATTCTTCAAATAATACCTAGTTCAAATCCGTAACGGTAGATGGCGGACCCTGTATTTTAAAGGGACTGAAGATATTTTAAGTTTGAAAAGCTGTACTTCATTAAATGAATTTCAAAAATTGTATGCCTTTTTTAATGTTTTCAGTTTACTTCCTATACAGTTTACGCCAGCGTACTATTAAATCAATTTCTAGAGAAGTTGACGAGAATATCCAAAATTATTATGGAATCGCTCTTTAGTTAGAAAAAGGTTTCCAACTAGGGCCCGGTGGTGATGGAAAATTTTGATTAAAATGGATTTTTTTAAACACATTGGTTAATAAAGGGTTTTTTAATAAGAGGTGTTACTTGGATATTCAAAGAAAAATGCTATTTCTAATATAAATGATCGGATGTTTATTTCATTAGAAAGCGAAAGGTATGCCGTTAATAGTGGAAAATAACATCAGGCAAATGACCACCACGACCACGCTTACAGGACAATATCCCTTTCATGAAATTTTCCATAACCGAGTTGCAAAGTGACTGCCCTATGTCCTCGATAGCCTCACAAATTCCATCTTTGAGGTCTTGAATCGACCCTCGGCTGTTGGCTGTTGGCGTAAACCTTCTCTTTCACGTGGTCCCAAAGAAAAACAGTCACGAGGTGTTAAATCACAAGATCTCGGTGGCCAATTGTGATCACCTCTTCGAGGGATAACACGGTCCGGAAACTTTTCCCGTAAAATATCAATGGTTTCGTTGCTTGTGTGGCACTTAGCGCCGTCTTGTTGAAAATAAACGTTGTCCAGATCAATACCATCCAATTCCGGCCATAAAAAATCGTGAAGCTTCTCTCGTTAGCGCAATCCATTCACCTCAAACACCTGTTATTGGCAAACCCTTTATATTATAATAATAAAAATTATTTGACATTCATGCGCGCATAATTGCTACACCGCATTCTCGTCCGGTGTTGGCTGCTGCACAGTGTTTTTTGTATTGTTTTTTTCCTCCTTTTTAATCTGAAGTAAGCTTCTGGAAATACTTAAATTTGCTTTATTTAATTACGCTTTTGGCGAAACTTGCATTCCGTTCACTGTCTAATGTGTTTTTTTTTTATTTTTTTATATTTTTTTTTATAACAAACCTTATTTTTATTTACCTAGAATAAATAAGCCCCAAGTCAGCTGCATCTCCATAATTTATTTCTGCAAATTCTGTATTTGCTTTTCTAAAACTACATAAGGAACTCGCCTGTATATTCACTTACTTAAGCGATTAACCAAATGTAGATACGTACATATGTATGTACGAGTATGTACTTGTATGAATATTTACTATCTGCTACTCAGAGAAGATGCCGGCACCCAACTTGTTTGGCTTAGCTTACTTATCGCAACAAAATTAATCTGCTGTACATAACATACAACACTACATACAAGATCTTATCAGCCAATATACAATGTGGTTAGGGTAAAGCTGATAAGGTAGAAGATGCGAAAACAGCAACAATTGCAATAAAGACCATAAAAAATTCGCAATTGGAGGTGGAATGAATGAGTAGCTAAAGGCAAAGAAAGAGGATCACAGCAATCAAATGCAATTATCCATTGAAATAACAGGCAGAAAAGGCATTCAGCTGCAGCTAACGACTGCAGCAAGTGCAACAAGTTTGCGCCAAGTGCATGCCGGTTGGGTATGTAATGCAGCCGACTTGTCACATTTGTACATTTTATGCGCATGTGAATACATACAAACACACGAAAGTATGTATGTATATGCATCAGAATATATGCATGGAGACGTTTATCGCTTACACTTAATGAGCGCAGCATTAGCGTGAAATGCATTAGGCGGTGAGTGCGTTGCCTTGCGGCGAGAGAAAAAGCAACTGAAAAATGGCAACTGCCTGAATTGCAGTAGGCAGTGAAGCAGTGAAGCAGAGAGTGCAGATGGAAAAATGTGAACGATGACAAGAGCACCCTTCAGGAAAGTTCAGTGCTTCTATTAAACCACCTAACAAAAAAACAGAAATCAGTTGACTTGGAGCATCACCTGGCTGTTGTTTCGGGAAGTTTTTGGAATATGAGCCGTTGTTTTAAGTGGTATTTTTTAATTTATATTTTATTTTTTTCCTTCTATAAATAGTAAAAGGGAGAGTCTTTTCCTTCTTTAATTTACCACTAACAAAATTTACCATCAACAAACAATTTTGCCAAAAAATGGCCTTATACCGCTTAAAAAACGGCTCATATTCCAAAAACTTCCCGAAACAACAGCCAGGTGATGGTCCAAGTCAACTGATTTCTGTTTTTTTGTTAGGTGGCCACATCAGTGATTACCATTCTTACCCAAATTTTATCGCCATTGCTTGACATTTGTAAAAGTTACGCCCTCTTAAGTAAATCCACCTCTGCACGTCTTTGGATTTTTTACATAATGGGATACCGTTTTTCAAACCGTTTCAGAAGTGAAAAGAAAACAGCCGCTTGCGAGTGTCATAAAGAGATGGTTTCAGAAGAGATCGTGAGCCCATCCGGGATGACGAACGTGATTGCCGACCGTCAACATCGAAAACTGATCAAAACATTAATAAACTGAAAGAAAAGTTGATCATGATCCATTCCCGACATTGTAGTTTGCGCCCTGTTGCTGCAAAGTTAGTTTCAATGGGCCTGAATCGCATGCAAAAAAGGGATCGCGTCGATATTGCTAAAACACGATTTCCAAGGCTAAATCTCAGCCAACATTTATCAAACGCATGATTACTAGAGACGAGATGTAGGTTTATGAGTACACCATGAAATCCAGACATCAGGCGAGGGAGTGAAGAGCTCCGAGTAAACCAAGTTTAAAAACACACGCAATTTTTAGTCAAAAAAGAAAGTCAGGCCCACGGCTTTAAGGATTACAACGATATTATGCACCGAATTTTTGCCAGAAGGTCAAACAGTTAATAAGGACTACTACCATATTTAGGCGATATAAGACGTTTAGGTGAAGTAGTTCTCCAAAAAATTACGGATTTGTGGGGAAATAACTCGTGGATTTTGCAAAATGAGAACGCACGCTTGCATACAGTGCCATCATTACCGGTGACTTTTTGGCCAAGAAGGAAACGAATGCCACCCAACAGTCATCGAATTCACCTGGCTCGCCTGCCTGCGATTTTTTTCTGTTCGCTCGAGTCAGAAAACCACGGGAACCGTTTTAACAACTAAAAGGAAATAATGGAAAAATCGAAGGCAGTTCTGATGGCCATACCGAAAATAGAGTTCTAGAAATATTGAGAGAGCGGAAACAAACAGTCATATAAGTGCGCTGCAGTTGATGGGGAGTACTTTGAAGGCGATAATATCAGCCTTGAGGAATAAATTTGTATTTTGAATTCTCTGAATTTTGGTATATCTATGTATGAGAAAGAAAGAGTTATTGCAGCTCGCTTGCTACCGGATAGTCAATGCATTCAAGAGACCCGATTGTAGTATGAGGAGAAAAAAATATTTACTAATTTTTAATTTATGTACTTGTTAACAATCGTTTTGTTAAAATGTATAACATGCAAAATATCTTAGATAAGAATAGGAAACGGTTGACTGATCATCCCTCTAGAAAATCATTAAAGCTCCGTACCCTTTCTTATGCTACACTCAGATTACCAATAATTAATTTCGTCAGATTCGAATGCTCATAAAACTCAACCAGAGGTTACGGTTGCCGATCTCCATAAGGCCGTAGAAGAGTCCTTACTTGAAAAAAGCCACGTCATCTCTCATCCTGACTTGCACCAGCAACTAATACGCAAGAATGGCGATTGTTTACATGTACCTTTAAGTACCTACTGGTCCGTGGAAAAATTTAAAGATATGACAGCTGATTTGAATTTAGAAACCCCATATTACCAGCAGTGCTGACTATAATAACCTTAGCTCAACTTTATTGACTTTGCATCCGCCATTTCCACTTTTGAAAAACTGGCACCGTATTTGTAATCAAAAAAGCTTGCTCACAACTGCCGCATAAATTTCAGATATGCAGCTCCGCTTAATACAGAAATAATGCAACAGGAAGTTAGGCGGAAAAAGTTAGGTTTTTCGAATTTGGGGCAGCCTGGTAGGTAAAGGGATGCATCCACTCTTAAAAATAAGTAAGTACTTACTGAACTTGAAATCCAACGAAGAATCTCTCTTGCCAACAAGTGCTACTTTGGACTAAGTAGGCAACTGAGTAGTAAAGTCCTCTCTCAACGAACAAAACTAACACTCTACAAGACTCTCATCATGCCCGTCGTAACGTATGGCACAGAAGCGTAGACGATGGCAACATCCGATGAGGCGACGCTTGGAGTGTTTGAGAGAAAGATTCTGCGTAAGATTTTTGGACTTTTGCACGTTGGCAACGGCGAATATCGCAGGCGATGGAACGATGAGCTGTATGAGCTTTACGACGACATAGATATAGCGCAGCGAATAAAGACCCAGCGGCTACGTTGGCTGGGTCATGTCGTCCGAATGGATACAAACGCTCCGGCTTTGAAAGTATTCGATGCGGTACCAGCTGGTGGTAGCAGAAGAAAAAGAAGAGACCTACTATGCGTTGAAAAGATCAGGTGGAGATGGACTTGGCTTCACTTGTGTGTACAATTGGCCCCGGTTAGCATGAGAAGGAAACGACTGGCACGCTTTGTTAAACTCGCCCAAAATCGCGTAAGCGGTTATCGCGCAAATTAAGAAGAAGAAGAAGTACTTACCAAAATCCACATTATTTATCTACTGAACGAGACTTTTTCCAATGCAATCAGCTTCATAGTTTTCCAAAAAAATTTGTGTGTAAAAGAGATGTCTTTGAATGTTAAAGCGTTAAACCCCGTAACAGATGTCGCTACTTACGACACGAGTACCGTAGTTGTTCACAACTGAGGAAGTACTCTAGTGCTGCATCAGAAATTTATTCCCTCTTTACTAGTCCACTAGTTGCTTTTTCCTTGAGGGTTATCGCATGATTTGTTTACTTATTTATTGCATGCATATTTATGCTCACACATACCTACGCACATATGCGCCGTGTACAAATATAAACCAAAGCCCATTTATTTGCCATCTGAAGTGTTATTTGCTTGCCATGGCGGATGTTTGTTTGCCTGTTTGTTGTTGGTGTTTGTCTTGTAAAAGCGCAACGTGTACGTGACCATGTCAAACAACAGATTACATATTTGCAAATATTTGATGCGACAGGCGATTTGTGGTTGCCCAGCGCAAGATTTGACTATTTGTTGCTGATGGTGCTGCCATTTGTTTGATTATTACCACCATGGAAATGCATTGGCGTGCATAAGCACATATGTACATACCATACATACATATACATAGTTATTAAGCATTGTAGTGATTGTGAATTGCTTGTAAGCACCAAAACAAAAAAAATGAAAAATGCCTAATTTTGTTTCCACCACTCACTTCAACAGGCGCTGCAGACATATTTACGATTGGCAAAACTTGATTGTACAGGTAATAAATTCAGTTTTATGAGAGAAACTTGTATACAGACATGCCTACGTACATACTTTTGTTACTTCAAAACTTGGCAACATTAATCCGCTGTGACTATGTAATTGAAATAAACGCCGTGTAAAGCATAAACAAATGCCCATCAGGGGATCAATTCTCGTTCTGTGTAAACGTGAAATTAAAAGTTTTTTTTCCATTTTCATTACACTTTCACTTCGCGTTACGTGAAAAAATGAATAGAAACGTCAAAATGTTTTCACATGAAAATAATAAAGCGGAAGGGAACGAGATCTTTTCGCTTTTTCATTTCACACTCGATTCCTGTTGCGTGTTAAAGTGAAAATAGCTGTTAAAATATTTTTATATGAAATTTTTTTTTTCATTCACAATTTGTATGTGAAAAAATGGAGAAAGAGGCCAATGGCAAACGTGCATGTGCGTGTCTACAAAACTATTTGCCCGAAAAGTTGTCTAAAAAATTGAAGATTTTGCTGAAAGTTTGCGATGATTTTTTAACTTGCACACCATTTTAAGCTGTGATTTATATGGTTTTTGTCGTTGAATGCAAACAGATTTTTCAAATAATTAACGAAAGGGGAAAGAGCGCCCACTGACCTTAACCGTCTGGCTGCCAAAACTGGACACTTACAGAAAAAGTGCTCAACATCTTTCATATCCTTCTCTAAAAGGTCCCCACAGCTTCTGCAATGGCGATTAAATGGTAAACCCAACTTTTCCACGTGCGTGCCAATCGTCTAATGAAAAGAAAACTCAGCAAAGAGCTTGAAAATTGAATGGCGTGGAATCTGAAGGACTTTGTGAGTCCTTCGTCTATTGTACTCTAGTCAAAGGGATTTCGAAATAGGGTAGGAAGAAATAGAGCTTCATTTGTTTTGCGCTTTCCTGGGAAATAAGTTTTGCAATTCGGTTTTAACAACAGCCAGGTCTCTGAGACCAATTCAGTCCCCTTTCTGTCAAGCTCATCAGATCAGAGAAATGTTACCTACAGACCCAAGAGATTAGATCTCTTCTTTACAAGAGTTGACTAGTTTGGGTCTGCACCATGGCGTTGTCAGTGCCTTGATCGGGACTTGACTATTGGAAAAAATTTGAAATTCTTCATCGCTCCCTCGTTCCCTGAGCATTTTGCATGGCTGCAGGATCACAAAGACTTCTGCCTAAAAAAAAAATTTGGCTGATTTAGAGAAAACCCCTGCTCCCACTCCCGATTCCCGGAACCGTCAATAAAGCCAGATGTACCAGCTTCGGTACATATTTCCCTTCGTTCCAATCCTGTCTACTTGGGGCGAGCTGTAAAGGGTGGTTAAGGTTTAAGGGCCGATGTTGAATGTAAACCACACCTGAACCTCAAGTTTTTTTCTACATTTAATTTAACATTTTTCAATTTCAGACTAATTCAATTTGAACTATGGAGAGATACTCAATCGAGCAACGCGCTAAAGTTATTCAGATTTATTATGAAAACGGGCGTTCAAATCAAAATGCATTCGCGCACTTCGTGATTTTTTCGGTCAATTTAATCGTCCAAATGTGCGCACAATCTGAAAAATTGTGCAAAAGTTTGAGCAAACCGGGCCTGTAGGAGATGTGAAAACACCAGTGCATGTTCGTACAGCTCGTACTGCAGAAAATATTACTGCTGTACGCGATGGTGTGGTTGAAGAGCCGTCCATCTCAACTCGTCGTCGTGCCCAACAATTGCACCTCTCACGCTCGTCGTTGATGAACATTATGCACAAAGACTTGCACTTACATGCTTACAAGGTGCAATTGACTCAAGAACTAAAGCCTCTTGACCATTTCAAGCGTCGTCAATGGTCACAATGGTGGCAGGAAATGGCAACAGTGAATGACCAATTTTCGAAGAAAATCATCTTCAGTGATGAGGCACATTTTCACCTCAGTGGATGCGTCAATAAGCAGAATTGCCGCATTTGGGCGAATGATAATCCAAGAGTGATTGCCGAAAAACCAATGCACCCACAAAAAGTGACTGTTTGGTGTGGTTTTTGGGTCGGCGGCATCATTGGACCGTATTTTCCCTTAACATGAGGCCGGTCAGGCAGTTAGTGTGTTCGCTATCGTGAGATGATAACGAACTTTTTATGACCCGAATTGGAAGATATGGATGTGGATGATATGTGGTTTCAACTGGACGGTGCCACTTGTGCCGAAACAATGGTTCTTTTGCGCGAAAAATTTGATGGCCGAAAAATCTCACGTCGCGGCGATGTCAATTGGTGAGTCGGTACTGCTGTGGAGCTTCTTGAAACGACTTGTCTCCTCCTGTATCTGATATGAATTCTCAGCCCACTCTATACCTTCAATTCTATTGGTCTTAAGCGACTCTGGCGGCACTGTGCTTTCGTTCATTGTTCTGTTTGGAATTAAATTTAATTGATTGCATAATTTGATAATGTCGATATAAAAAGTTTTTTAGAGCAGTACATTGAGCCGGTTATTACTCTTATAGTACCGTCCACATTTCGCAGTTATAACTGAAAATTTTCAATTAAATTCTGAGTCTGGTAACGGCCAAGGAAGCAGCGCTACCCTTCACTGTAGTATTCATTCACAGAATTGCTTGCTCGCAAGTGTGTAGTCGCGCCTAACTAACCATATTTTACACTTCACTCAGCAATCAGACTCTGTCAAACACATTTGACAAGGGATTTAGTTGACTCTTATTATTAATCAATTTCACATGACTCGAAAAACTATCAACAACTTTTGTCATCAGCGGTCGACAAGAAGTTAATATTGCTCATCAATCATTTTGAGCTTTCGACAGAATTCACATATTATTAATACCATCATCAGCAAATGTTAACGTAGAGTACGGAGAGGATGGGTAATTCAATATTTTTGTTTAACTTTCATACTCTAAACACATAATAAAATAAAACCCAAAATATGGGATTATCGCACAGTTGATTGAGCGCTTTCAATTTCTTTGTATTTCTTGCAGTTTCGTACTCGTATTTATTCTCTCCATTGGCACCACAGCGCCCCTGCCGGAAAACACTTTCCTTGTTATTGAATAGTTTCCTAGTACTAACTAGAGGCTTATACGTGCAATTTTCAGAGGATGTGCCTTTCAATTCCTAATACCTTCACAGTGTTTCACCAATAGACTCACACCATCAGCGTGTGGGCAATTTTCCGTTTTATTTTTTGATATTATTTGAGCACATCGCACAGTGGAAAGAAAATGAATGTCTTCTAAAATAACTAAGTTTTATTTCTGTTGTTAATTTTTTGGGTGATATTTAATTCAGGAATCATTTATGAAGTTTTTTACCTAAATATTAGAGGTGCGACTAAATTCTCGCTGTTTTTTTTTTTTTGATGAAAATACAACTTTATTCTGAAAAAATGGTTACAAGTGAATCATTGAAAGTATTGCCCATCACTGACTACTACTTTTTCCCATCATCTTTCTGGTAGATCTCGTATACCGTCGTGGTAAAGCTGTTCATCTTTTGAGGCTATCCACGGATCAAGCCGTTTTTTGATGTCTTCATATGAATGGAACTGCTGGTCAGCTAGACCATGCGCCATCGATCAGAACACGTGATAATCGGACGGCGCAATATCTGGAGAATATAGCGGGTGGGGTAGGATTTCCCATTTCAGTGTTTTCAGGTAGGTTTGAACGGGTTTGGCAACGTGAGGCCGAGCGTTGTCGTGCTGTAAAATCACTTTTTCAGGCCTCTCCGCGTATTGTGGCCGCTTCTCGCGCATTGCTCGGCTCAGTCCCATCAGTTGAAGCCGATGGTTTCACTTGGTTTTAACAGGTCATAATAAATAACATTAACTTGGTTCCACCAAATACATAGCATAACTTTCGCAGCGTGAATATTCGGCCGAGGCGACGACGTAGAAGCATGACCGGGCAGTCTTTTCATTTTAGTTAATTTTTTTTTAAGTTTTTGAGATAAAATAACCTTATTCGAAAAATATAAAAAATAAAGATAAAAAAATATCCTCAGAAACTTTGAGTTCATCCCCTCGTCGACGGATCAGTGTGTGCCTTCGCTTAGTCCAAGCGGAACTTTCTCCATCCATATTCCATCAAGGGAGGAGTGGGCTGGGGGCAGCACTTGGGGATAGGGCCTGGTTAACCTGTTCACGGATGGCTCGAAGTTGGACGGCAGGGTTGGAGGAGGAGTTCCCCATCAAACTCAAATTCAGGCTACCGGATCACTGTAGTGTGTTCCAAGCAGAGGTGGTCACAATTAAAGAAGCAGCTGACTGGCTACTTACTATCGTAATAACTGTTAAGAAGGTAAATATTAACTCCGATAGCCAAGCGGCAATTAGAGTCCTAGGCTCTATTATGGCGTACTCGAAACTTGTCAGGGAATGCCTGGTCTCTCTCTCGATTGCATCAGAATTCTTCGATATAAAGACAATTTGGGTACCTGGTCACAGTGACATTGCTGGAAAACTGCGAAGCCAACGAGCTGGCCAGACAAGGGACCTGTGAGGTAGTGTGCCCGCAAAAGGAGAGGATCGGGATCCCCTTGACAACCTGCGCTCTACTCCTGAAAGGATGGGCTTTGCACAAACTCAGCGAGCGCTGGGTAAGTACACGAACGTGTAGGGTCACGAAGTCCTTCTGGCCACGTTTGGATAGGAGGCGTTCGAGGGATACTCTGAGGATGACGAAATCTCATCTCTCATATTTTGTGGGCATCCTCACGGGGCATTGCTCGCGGGGTACACATGCCGAAATCACTTCGAGTCCTTTTTGCGTCAGCTGTATGGAGGATGAGCTCCTCAGCTGCCCAGCTCTCGCGGGACTAAGATTCAAGCATCATGGTTCTCACTTCTTTTCTGCGCCCACTGATAACTGCGGGTCTTGATAACAAAAAACTGATGAACTTCATCAGCAGCATAGAGAGGTTAACACAACCGCAGACCAGTCACCGTTCATAGTCCACAAACACTCAACCCTCCCCAACCCTTTCCCTTTCGTCCTATCGTCCTTTTCCTTCACCTCTTTTTCCCCCTCTTGCAATGGTATCACATAGGATGAACCAAACTCTTTCGTCCAAGTGAGCCCACTCTCTGGGCAACCATCACTACCAAACCTAACCTAATGACAAAAAAGTAGTTCTGAGCCCAAACTGCACTCTGTACTGAGCCCGGAAGCATCAGACCACATATTTAAGGGATTTATTGCATCCAAATATATGTTCCGTAAAAAAAACTTGAAGGACTTTTAGACAAAGAGCTTATTAATGAGTCGGAATAGTATAAAAACCTATGCACCTGCGTCTACCCTCGCGCCACAGAATTTTGACCAGTTATGATTATTTTTCTTTTTTAATATTTACTACTTTTATTATAAAAGTAAATATGGCTCATTGTCTAATAAAAAAACATGTAAATCTAAACATAAAATTTTACACAAAAACTAGAAAAATTCTACAAACTTTTCATCTTTTCTAATCTTTCATATTATATTTTTCATCTACAACTGTTCAGAAATTTTTCCTCATTCGATTTTACAGCTCATTAAATTTTAGCACAATAAAGTGCAAGCTTGAAGTTCCAGAGAAATCCAGTCGATTTTATATAACTTTTACCCTAACGGTCTTCATATAAAGAATATTTAATTTTATATTCTGATCAGCTAAACGAGTAAAGCTAACAAACAAAAAAAACCTAAAAACTTAGTAGTCATTTAGTAATGGAATGCCAATAAAAAGTTTGGAGAATTTTTATATGTATTTCATATTTCAATTTATTATTTTATGCATTTTCTTCCATCACATCGCTGGATTCGCCTTCTGTTCATTGTTGACCAGCCACACTTTCAGCAAAGTGAATTAATCAATTATTTCCTTGACGACGGCATCTTGAATATGAAACTGTCCATCAAATTGGTTGCAGTCTCTGTCATAGCTGTCAATTTAATTGATTTTTGACAAGCCATAAACGTCATATATAAATAGGAAAACAACACTTAAACTGAAAATGCACCGTAAATTTGATAGACAAGTGAAAGTAAGATTTGCATTAACTACACAGCCACGCAGGAGAAAAAGAAGTATCAGGACTAGGAGGTCGGACTATTATTTTTCTTAGTTATTTTGATGCACATAACGCGAATGTGAGGCACGGTTTGCTCTTTAACGTCAGGACTCTTTCCCAACCTCAAAACCATAAGAGATTTTATGCAGTGGGCTTACATTTTTAAACGAGGATTTCGGTAAAGGGTTTCCAGATTTAAAAACAAAATTTGATATAAGCTCTTTGTTCGAAATTCATTTTTTTACCGACGACTCAAACATAGTGACACTTTAGACGCAATATCTTCGCTTCCACTGGACCGAATGTCACCAAGCTTTCCCTTTCAGCTAGGGATGTACCTGCCAACGCACTAATTCATTAAAAAGATGGCGCCATCAAAAACATTTTTATAACGTCCGACTTGTTTATTTTGGACTTCACTTTTATTTTAATTTTTACTTTTTCGAACCCTTTTTTGGATGCGATTCCCTCTGTTTTCATTATGGCGAAAAGCTCCGCATGGAAACTTGTGGTATCTGTACTCAGTGTTAAAGATTTGTGTGCTCAAAGCCCTACTATTCCTGCTCCTACCCCCTGGCGCGTTTTAGATCCATCTGGACACCGTTTTTGGGAGTCACTGTATAGCCATGTTAGGTTAGTGTTCTACTCTTTCCTAGACGGGAAGGTAGTCTTGTATCGCTCAATAAAATTGAGTATGCGTTCCTTGTGGTCATTCGCCAGGGTCAGGCATGTTGCATGTTCAACCCTGTTTGGGATACTGAGGTGTCCAGTAAGGCCTCTTGGTTCAAATTTTTCTTTATACCTATATTTTTTTTTTTGCGGTGGATGTAACTTTTGTTGTTTTGAAGTTTCTGTAAAAGTATAGTCAATTAATCAAAAAACCATGTAAGTGAAAGCTACAAAATTTGTACAAAATTTAACGAATTAAAAAAAAGTATATCAAAATCAACAATTTTTTTTTTCAGAAATTTTATGCAGCTTAGTAGCCCAATTAAAAATGTAGTTCATTTAATACTAAATGCGCCCATTTTAAACGCCGCAAGGTTCCCGTTGATTTTTGACAATTTTTTTCGGTGAGCTGTTGCGCGTTTTCTTCGATATGAAATTTTATGAGTTTTATTCAAATTTTGTAACTTCTACTTCGATTATTGTTGTAGAATGCACTATACTTATTATTATTTTGAACTCAGCTGTACTCTATGAAGGAATTCTAATTTATAATTTTTTATTTTTTTAGGTTTATGTGACATTATTACTTAATTGATCCAGGTCACTTACAAAATCGAGGCTACATTGCGCGTTGTAATTACGACGAAATCAACTAAAATCACTAACTGGAGACCGCCGAGTGTAACATAAGTAAGGTAAGTTCAACGAATTCAAAAAGTTCAATTGATAACTTACGACTTTATCCCATCGCCTGCGATTTGCTCTTAATTTACAGTCATGGACAATAAAATAGGTGGGCGATATTTTGGCCAGTTTTGGTTATTTTACTATTATTTGTTTATTTAGTCACTATTAATTTTTTATAAAAGTTCAACTTATCCTACCATAAAACTCATATTTTTTGAGTTTTCAAACTTTGTGCAAAAATTCTGCAAATTCTGTAAATTTTCACCAAAATTTAAAAAAATTTTAATCAGAATTTCTGGTATGCAGTTTTATGGCTCATTAAATTTTAGTGGAATAGAGTGCGAGTTATAAATGACTGCAAATACCATTGATTTTTGACAAATTTTGTTTTTTGTAGCGCATTTCCTTCCATACAAAGTACCTTCGACTATACTTTTATGCAGCCAGCACCTATAAAGGCCTCTCTCGTAGTCGTATTAATGAGAGGGAATGTAAGCAATCCCGTTTCTGAGTTTTGTGAAAAATTAGTCCCTACAAAAAGTGTTCATATTGCGAAAATTAAAACAAAAATGTACTTCGTGTAATTTTCTCAGTACAAATCATGAAGAACAGTAGGCTTTGAGCCAAGCCGTTACGTAAAGCAATTCATAATTAGTAGTAGTACATAGGTATTATATATTTGGCGTTTTCCACATATGTATGCATGTTTTTATGTACATTTTCTTCTTATATGAGCTTTTTCTTTCATGTGCTCACTCTCAAAAGTGAAAACGGAAAATGTTACAGGATGCGCATTTTACACAATTTTACTATACACCCGCCCTCTACCCTTATACCTACACCCACCCATGCATTACCAGTTCTCTATATTTAACTGGTATGTAAATATTTTTTTCTCTACAAGTGATGACTGCATTAAAAATTCTTGTATAAAAAAAAAAAAAAAAAATCTTGTATGCACAATTCTGAAATTCTGTTTAAACAATTTGTTGCATTCTTTCTTGCCGTCTTTGTTATAGTCTTTTTGTGTCGTTTTTGTTGTCGTTTGCTCATTTGCCAAATAGTTTGTTTGAGTTGTGCAATTTAAAGAGCAAATAAAACTTTCGAACGGAAGTGAACTTGTGCTGAAAGATATACAGAGGTGTGTACGTCGCATTTCCCATATATGGTATGTGTGCGTGTTTGTGTGAATTGTTGATAAATGAAAATGTAATAGTTGCAAGTTAAACAAGTTAAACAATCTTGTACTTGTGCATATGTATGGGAAAGATATATGTATGTATGTATAAAGTGAATAAGTGCAGCAAAATCGGCATAATTTCTCTTTATAAATTAGTGTAATTGTCGAAAAAAATGGAATAAATGCCAGTCGACTAAATTTTTCCTTGAGACTTAGTTGTAGGTCTATATCATTAAAAACTTGGGGAATCATCGAAAAGGCGAAATTAAGCCCAGTTTGCGTAATCTTTCTCTGAGATATAGTAGCAGGACAAAATCTGTGTAAACTAGTGTAATCGTCGAAAAACAAGAAATCCAGCCTAGTTCCAACATTTTCCTCTGTGACTTAGTCGCAGGTCAAAATTATTGTAGACTAGTGTAATCGACGAAAGTGAAAATCAAATCAGTAGGTTTAATTTTGCTCTAAAAACTAGCCGCAGGTCAATATCACTGTAAACTAGTGGAATCTTGGAAAATGTTTAACTCAGACCAGTTAGTTCCAAGTCAAAATTTTTGTTAACTAGTGTAATCATCGAAAAACAAGAAATCCAGCCTAGTTTCAACATTTTTCTGTGAGACTTAGTCGCAGGTCAATATTATTGTAGACTAGTGTCATCGCTGAAAGAAAGTGAAAATCAAATCAGTAGGTTTAATTTTGCTCTGAAAAATAGCTGCAGGTCAATATCACTGTAAACTAGTGTAATCATGGAAAAACTTTAATTCAGCCCAGTTAACACAATTTTTAATTTTTCTTTGAGATTTAGTTCCAGTTTAAAATTTTTGTAGATTAGTGTAATTATGGAGAAAATTTAGTTCAGTCCAGTTAGCATAACTTTTCTTCGTTTTCTTTTAGTTCCAAGTCTAAGTTTTTGTTAACTAGTGTAATCGTCGAAAAAATTAAATTCAGCTCAGCTAGTATAATTTATCTCTGAGATATAGTAGCAGGGCAGGATCAGTGTAAACTAGTGTACTCGTCGAAAAAAAAAGAAATCCAGCCTAGTTCTAACATTTTTCTTTGAGACTGAATCGCAGGTCAAAGTCGTTGTAGATAACTGTAATCGCCGAAAGAAAATGAAAATCAAATCAGTAGGTTGCCGTAGCCGAATGGGTTGGTGCGTGATACTATTCGGAATTCACAGAGAGGTCGTTGGTTCGAATCTCGGTGAAAGCAAAATTGATAAAAACATTTTTCTAATAGCGGTCGCCCCTCGGCAGGCAATGGCAAACCTCCGAGTGTATTTCTGCCATGAAAAAGCTCCTCATAAAAATATCTGCCGTTCGGAGTCGGCTTGAAACTGTAGGTCCCTTCATTTGTGGAACAACATCAAGACGCACACCACAAATAGGAGGAGGAGCTCGGCCAAACACCTAACAGAAGTGTACGCGCCAATTATTAATTAATTAAGGTTGAATTTTGCTCTGAGATATACCCGCAGGTCAAATAACTAGTGTAATCATGGAAAAAGTTAAATTTTGCTTTGGGATTTTGTTCCAGGTCAAAATCGTTGTAAACTAGTGTAATCTTTGAAAAACAAGAAATCCAGCCTATTTCAAAATTTTTTCTCTGAGACTTAGTCGCAGGTCAAAATCATTGTAGGCTAGTGTAATCGTCGAAAGAAAATTTCACGCATAATTTTTACTTACAGACTGGCCACATGGCAATATCATTGTAAACTAGAGTAATCTTCGAAAAACAAGCAAACCAGCCTAGTTCCCAAATTTTTCTCTGAGACTTAGTCGCAGGTCAAAATCATTGTAGACTAGTGTAATCGTCGAAAGAAAACTTCACGCATAATTTTTACTTACAGTCTGGTCACATGGCAAAATCATTGTAAACTAGTGTAATCTTCGAAAACCAAGAAATCCAGCCTATTTCCCAAATCTTTGTCTGAGACTCAGTCGCAGATCAAAATCATTGTAAACTAGTGTAATCATCGAAAAACAAGAAAGCCAGCCTATTTCCCAAATTTTCTTCTCTGAGACTTAATCGTAGGTTAAAATGATTGTAAATTAGTGTAATCGATGAAAAAATTAAATACATGATTTTTGTTTATGATCCGACCATAGGTCAAAAACAGTGTAAACTAAATCCAGCTAAGTCGGTCCAATCTTTCTCTGCGACTTAATCGCAAATCAAAATTATTGTAACCTAGTGTAATCGCCCAAAATAAATAAAATCTAACCCAGTGGCCATAATTTTCTTCACATTCAGACGAAGGACAAAATCATTGTACCCTAGCGTAATGATCGAAAATAAATGAAGTTCAGCCCAGCTGGAATAACTTTTCTTTCAAATCTGTGGGCGTAAATCCTCTGCTACCTGATATCAAATGTTTCCTTTTCTCGCTCGATATTACAATGCGACATCAACAAAAGTATTTTAACCAAAGGAAAGTGCAGTAGAAACTCGATTCTTGCACACCTCAATACTTGAGACACAATTTTTTTTCTTCATTGCGTATTTCAGTACTTGCGATATTAAAAAAGGTTTACCACGATACTTGCAATGTATTTTGTTTTGTCTTTTGCCCTTTTGCTCTTTTTTCGTTTTATTTTTGAGAATAAAGTTCGGGGCAGTACCTTCGATGTCATCTTAGTATTTAGTGCAATTTTTTTAATTGAATCAGCTGATAGAACTTAGGGGAAGCACCGTCTAATTTATTTGCTGTCGAAATGACAGTTTTTCGTTAACTTTTGCATGGTGTGGCCTCGTAATGGCAAAGAGAAAATTTGCGGTGCTTACAATAAAAAAGAAAAAGTTGGTATTCTGAACAAATTAAATACGGTAATTTTCATGAATGCATTAGCTAAAAACTTTCACGTGCATAGAGCAACAATAACCCGTATAAAGAAAATCATCACTCAATAAAGAAGTTTGTTACGCGATCTGAATCCGGTCCAGGTAAACGGAAACTCTTAAAATTTTTGAGTTTCCAAAAATGCAAAAGGAAAAAATAAAAAAAAGAAAGCCAAGTTGAAGGCTTCCACGCTAGCAAAGGGTTGTGTTGCAAAATTTCAAAAGAGGCATGAAATGGATGGCTAAAATTTTGCGGATTATCAAATAAGAGTGAAATGAAGAAATGCTGGCTGGCTTATAGCCTATGAAGCCATCCATCGTGACTTAAATGTAGACACAATCCAAGAAACAAAGAAATAAAAGTGCTTGGATGAGTTTAGCTTTTTCTGAAGAATGAATATTCCTTCCACAAGAATATACATTTTTTGCTAAAACAATGAATCCTATCTTATAATCCATCCGAAAGAAGGCGAGTTAAAGAGGTACGAGCCGAATATCGGTAATTAGCATCTTGGGTCACCCTAATGGCATTCGCAACGAATATTAAATTAAAAGTAGATTCTGTTTTTATGCGGTTTTGAAATAGTGCGGTTTTTTTTTTAAATTACAAAATGCATGTCGACCTATTGGGAATCGTACATATAAACAAGATTCTAAGCCAGCAAAGCAAAAACTCATCACAGATTATATCAAAAATGCTAACCCTACAAGTATGGAACCGCCTGCATCACCATCCAGATCATACGTGTACATTTCCTCAAGTGACGGAAGTGATTTTACGCCAAATCCTAAACGAATGCGCAACATGCGAGTATTGTCTGATTCCATTTCTGACGATGTAAATTTATTTTTCGATTCTGACGTTTCTTAAATAAAGATAGAATTTTCAAAAATACAATTTTTTGTTTATGCGATTTTATTTAATTATTTCAGATTTATGCGGTCTATGGAACGTATCTATAGTTATAATATGGGACTAGTACCCTTTTTTTATGCGATTTTATTACATTATTTCAGATTTATGCGGTTCTTAGCACTTTTGAAACGTGTCTATAGTTTTACCATAGAACTGGTAGCTTTTTTTATGCTGTTTCTTGCGGAACGTATATACCGCATAAAAACAGAACCTACTGTACTCAAATATTCACTCATAATGTAAACTGAAACAGTACATATACATACATAGTATATGACATTTGTGAGTTAGGTTTATCAGCACTTGATTTTCTGTAGAAATAAGCAGGCTTGGATTGAAATATTTTTTGTATATAAAGGGGAACATTTTTGTAAATGCTGCAGGATTTTGGTTTCGTTAAGAATTTTGGTTTTGTACTCATTTCGTCTCAGACTACAGGATTTTGTCGTCATTTCATCGCAAACAACAAGATTTTGGTTCAACACCAAGATTGTGGTTTTCTTACCGCAGAATTGTCGCTTCTTTGGTCAACATTTGTGCACCCCCTACCTAAGTTTTCTGCTGCCTTGGAAAATAATCCTTGGTTCAACAATGCTTTCCTCCAAACTGTACGGCCTTAATACAGTTCACGGATAAAAACGTTTTAAGACTTACTAAATTGAGCTCCAAAAACTCGGCCTTAAGTCACATTTTTGCCCGTGGAGCAACTATCGCTGAGTCACTGCGAAATATCGACCTAAAAAATGCAAGATGCTTATATGCTGGTTGCTCTTACTGCTCTTACTCATGGTTTCAAAATCTATTTCAAAAAGCGTCTGACTGGGATTGTGACGATATCATTCCTCTTTCGGAATCACGATTACAGGTAGCTGATGATGCATCTAATATTCAATTCATTACAACTTTGCTTCGGGAAATAGAACCTTTACAGCAAGTCTCCAATTCTGAAATCGAGCAATGGATTGTTGAGCCTCATTCGGAAACCACAGCTTTAAATGAGGAATACAGCAATGAAAACCACGAAACATTCGGTGAAGTAACTAACGAGGTGATGCTAAGTGCGAATAAAATTACATCGGAGCAGGCACTTTCAGCTTTCAATATATGCTTGGATGGGGTAGAGCAAAACAAGGCTTGCTTAAACGATGTTATGCAGAGACGCAGAAACGAGCGAGTGCGAGAAAAAAATCGAGAAATTGTTGCTTCAAAGTGTGTTTAATTAATACAAAGAAGAAAAAAATATATGCCTATCAGTAAAAAAAATATTTTAATTTGTATGGAAAAAAATCTCAGTACTTCCGACAACCTCATAACTTGCACCGAGCCTGGTTTTCAGTACGTGCAAGACGCGATTTTCTACTGATGCTTTCCATTTCAATTCAACCGGGCTATTCGGGTCATGTTCTTCGATTTCGATGATACTGAAATATGTTGCTCTTTGGTCAAAATAATGAGACACGTATTTTTTTTTCGCCCAAAAAATTTTTTTTCAAGCTTTATCGGCAATTTTGTTTTTCGGCTCAAAATCGATTTTTTTTTAATAATATAAGAAAATTTTGTTTTTAAATGCTCATAACTTAGTCAAAAATGAACCGATTTTAATAATTCTGGGTTCAACAGGATCGTCATTACTTACACGAGCAATTTCATGTAGAAACAATTGCAAAAAAGTAGTTGAACATTTTTTATTTTCCAAAGAACAAAAATTGCGAAACAGGTTTTTTACTCAAAAATTCATTACTCAAAAACAACTCATTTTAGCTACTAGGCATTCAGCTCAATTAAAGTTTGAGATGTCCTTTTGATTTGGAAAAAGTTATAAAAAAAAAAAAAATACGCTTTTTGAAATATTGAATTTTGAAAAAATTTCAATTTTTTTCTTTTTTGCTAAATAAAAAATTTTTAACTACTTTTTTGCAATTGTTTCTACATGAAGTCGCTCGTGTAAGTAATAACGATCATTTTGAACCCAGAATTATTAAAATCGGTTCATTTTTGACTAAGTTATGGGCATTTACAAATTTTTTTTTCTTATATAATTAAAAAAAATCGAGTTTGAGCCGAAAAACAAAATTGCCGATAACTCTTGAAAATTTTTTCGGGCGAAAAAAAAAATACGTGTCTCATTATTTTGACCAGAGAGCAACATATTTCAGTTATATCGAAATCGAAGAACATGACCCGAATAGCCCGGTTGAATTGAAATGGAAAGCATCTACTGTATATCGTTTACAATAAAGCACGTTTTCTTAAAATTGCAAATAAATAAAAATACATTCAAGCATAATCTGAGTGTGATAAGCATTAAAAATTGTAAGCCGCTTACGTAAGACGGAGATCGTAATATTCACTGATGGTGAAGGCGAGTCGATGGTAACGTAAATGCCAGCAACGAATAAAGTAAAATAGCGGCGACCAATCAAAGGAAATGTTTAAACCAAAGGGAAACCAGAATACACATGCAATTTCAAATGGCAATAATCGATGAGCTCGTATACTTGCTGTTGTTGTTTTTTTTGTTACAAAGGATGTATGATGCACGTACGAACGAGCAAAAGTCTTAACGCCCCAGCAGTTTCATTAAAAATTAATGTAGAGAAAAAACCAACATTAACGACGTCATTTTAAATGTGCTGCTCGATGAGAAAGGCGTAGAGCTGCAAGCGAAATCAATGAATATTGAGTAGCTTTATTTGCTTCCCTTGCGACTATTACGCTTTGAGACTGGTTGAAACTTGCTGTTAAAATGAAATTCTCTTGCATTTGAGCATGAAACTTTCTATGTGCATACTCGTGCATCCGTTCATATACATATATGTACATCACATACGTGCATATGTGTGCTTGCGTGTCAGAATTTTGCGATGCTATGAAGACTTTAACGTTGAAAACTTTAATCTGCTGCATGAGAAGAAAGGCATAGTAAGACGTAATTTACGCTAGTCGATGAAGCATTCAACGCATCAGTTTTCAGGCCGGATGGAGAGATATGCAGCCAGACTGCGTTTCATAGGCATAAATACTCCTAAACATACGCACATATGCATGCAAGGAAGTAGTAAGACAATGAACCGGCTGAGCAGCAAATGAAAAATTACTATGTATGCGAGCATTTCAATCTACTCCTTGTCTGCCAGCGCATATGTACACATTGTGCCCCTGTAGGTAAAAAAGCTTAAAGACATCATATTAAGATCAAAGAGGAAGAATTTCAAAATTTCACGTAGCTTTACTTCAATAAAAAAATATGCATGTATGCATGTGGTCTGAGTTAAATAACTATAAAAAAATTTTAAAAATAATTAAAATATTCGAAGAACTTAAAAAAGCTTTGACCAAATTTCACATTTTTAACTATAATTTCTAGAAAAATTGTGCTCTCAGTTTTGTAGCCCATTAATTTTGG
The DNA here is from genome assembly GCA_037575425.1 of Anastrepha fraterculus. Lineage (NCBI taxonomy): Eukaryota > Metazoa > Arthropoda > Insecta > Diptera > Tephritidae > Anastrepha > Anastrepha fraterculus. The sequence continues at coordinate 683,760 of JAYXIM010029464.1, read as the reverse complement.
AATATAAAATGCAAGTTTTCAGTGGCTCAAAAGTTGCGCTGATTTTCGACAATTTTTTTTCTGGCGCAGAGTATATCGAAGTATTGCCGAAATAACAAATCGGTGATATTTTTTTAAATTCCTTAAAAGCTAACAGCTTTAAAAATATTAAAAAAAAGATGTAATCAAAATTTGACATTTTTAATAATAATTTTAAGAAAAGTTTGTGTATGCATTTTAATAGGCCATTGAATTTGACGCTCTAAAGTTCAAGTTTTAAGTTGCACAAACATCGCGTTGATTTTTGACAATTTTTTTGTTTTGTTGCTGGCGTAGTATACAAGGTGAAGTCCAGAATAATCAAGACTGAACTAAAATAGAAACGACAGGAACTTTGTTCTGATAACTTCGAGTTTACCTATTCAAAATAGTCCCCTCTGACCTCGATATACTGTTTTGCGCGATCTAAAAGCTTTTCGAAAGAGTGTTTCAGGTCATTGACCGGAATGTCCTTCAGGATGTCGGTACAAGTCTTTTGGATGGCCACTACGGACGCAAAACGGTTTCCTTTCACGGCCAAATGCAATTTTCCGACTAGGTAGAAGTCACAGGGAGCCATATCAGGCGAACACTGTGAGTGATTGATGGTTAAAATACGATTTCCAGTCACAAGAGTCGATCAATGAGATGGTACATTACCATGCAATAAGCGCCAACTTCCTCCTTCACGGTATTCAGGGCGAATTTGACGAGTGTCATGCAAAAAACACTTCAAAACACCAAGATAGAAAATTTTATTGGCAGTTTGGCCCATCGGCACGCACTCCTTGTGGAGAATTCACTTGGAATCCTAACAAGAAATGAGCATCGACTTGTTTTTTGACTTCTCCAAACGCGATTTTTTTGGTTGTGGCTCGTCTGGGGTCTTCCATTCGGCACTTTGACGCTTAATTTCAGGTTTATGTTGGAAACCCAACATTTCGTCAACAGTTGAATGTTGTAAAGGAAGTTCTCGTCTTTTCGTCTTGTAAATAATCTATAGATAGTTATACAAAAACAAACAAAAACACTTTTAGCAGCAAAAGAGATTAAAATTTGTAATAACTACCTATTGTCCCTTTAAAGTGTGTAACTTTTTTGACCGGCACATATTTTTTAATCTCTGCTTAGAGTTACTTTTGCTATCCTTTTGCTTTTCCAAAGTACGTCAAAGCATTTTTTACAGTTTTTGAATCACCTCCCGTTTACCCAACTTAATCCGCTAATACATCACTGGAGAGAAATCCGCTGAAAAATCGGTTTCTATTTCATTTATATCATAAAAAATGTCCACATTCTTTTTCTTGCCTTCAGCGCGCGAGCGATTCAAACAAAATTTTGCTCACTCATTCTACTTAGAAGTCAAATTTTTATTTGAACGCTCCATTGCGTTACTCTAAACTTTTTCCCACCTCTGCTCGAAATCGCTTCCAAAACTCGTTGCAAACATAAAGAGTAACATAAATACTCCGCCTGCAAAATAAAAAATTTGCAGAATGTAGTAAAGTAATTGAAGCTGCATCATAACAATAAACAATAATCAACACTGAGCGGAGAAACACAAGTAACAAAGTAAATTCGAGTAAACAGAATAGCAAAAAACATATGCCAGAGTATATCTTATGCGAGTAGTTGCAAGCACAAATGTATTCAATAAAATGGCAATCACACAGCAACTTTGTTATCAGCAGCCAGCAAATCAAGCAGATGAAGAAGTCAAGAGCTAAAAACTACTCCCACATTCAGTCTAAAAACAGTCAATTTTTCTTCTACCTTTCCTGTGAACAGTTGCTGCTCAGAGCGACTGAAAGTCAACGAGCGCAAATTGATAAAAAATATGAGTGCATTTTTTCATTGTTATTTTGCATAGCAAAAACAGGAAAGCTAGCAAGACAATGGCACAAACTATAAGAACTGCAATCAACGTGATAGAAACGGTAGCCAGAAGAGCGGAAAGAAATTGCAGATCCAACAAAAAAGCTACATGAGCTGTGAAAGTTAAATGTGGGCGAATTTATTTTCTTATACTTTCGGATGTTCATTAGGGCGCTAAATTCTTTTTTCAACATCGTTTGGATTCTACATAAAATTCGCAAAAAAAAGGCACCAGGAGCATAGATCTAAAGTCTATTTTGAGTGCCCCAAATTTTAAAAGAAGCTATCAGCTAGGAACGATTTCGAGAAGAGTTATGCTATGCAAATGGGCCCACCCTGATGTAATACATACATACATATTTGATTATGGCAGCTATTCTGACGATGTCTGACGTAAGAAAATTATCCTCGCAGGCAAAACGTCTTATTCAACTGTTTGAAAGAAGGCGCGTGCATTGAGAGGGATAGAATATGAAATGTAGTTGGGGCAAAGGCTTTAAGCTCCAGCATTTCTTTCAGTTTGTCGTGTGTTCTCCGTGCAACAGATGGTTCTCATGAACAAATTTTCATGGAAGCATTGCACTCGGATGTGTTTCATTGCATTTTCTGCCAAAGAAGTCTGAGTAGATTTTTTGGTGTCAAGGAGGTCGCTTCTTAACACGTCAGTGCCAAAGACCTCAAGCCTGATTCGAGCGAAGGCTGGGCAAACGCACAGAAAATGGTCCACCGTCTTATCCTCCTCTCCACATGCTGGACAGAGTGCACTGTCTGAGATGTCTATCTTTTCCATGTGCTTTCAAGAAGGCCATAAAAAGTGGCCCGCCATCAGTCCAACCAGTTGCCTGCAGTCCCTTCTGCTTTATGACAGGAGCAATTGCGACAGTCGGTCGGTCATGAGAGGTAACATTAGTTTAGTCCATCTACAGCCTCTCCCAGTCATAGTTCAGCCAGAATGTTGTTGGTGGGCTATCGAAGGCCATGAGCGCAGCTTTTGCTGTCTGTGCAGATATATACAGATCTGCCTTTCGAACTGTTTTCCACAACAAATTTCATTGCTTCTTGAACAGCATACACCGCCGCTTGAAACACGGATGCTTGCATTCCAAGAGCAAGAGTACAGTTTTGTTTCGCTGGACTCCACGTAGAGCCCAGAGCCGGAGCAGTGCTCGGTCCTCGATTTATCCATGAAAATGCGAAAACAATGTTTGCCGGACTCATTTCCACAGTTTGACCACAATTGAGCCAAGCACTCGAAAGCTTGAAAGAGTTTTGGTAATTAAAGAGTTGATTTGGCAAGTCGTGGATTCTAAAATGGCTTTGCACTTTTATTAGAAGTAGTAACTCACTGATTGGGGCTGAATGGAGGCACTTTGTTCCAAGTGCCAGAAGAAAGTAGATTAGCAAAAGGGCTCTAGTCAGCAATATGCCACTGTGAAGAGAAAATGTAAACACCCAAGTTGCAGAGCTTATGTTTTTAAGAGATTTGCCATACTTTACTTTTAATAGTCCATTGTTGGATGCCTTCCGCCACAGCGTATTTGATGGGCACCGCCCAAGGGCTGGAATTTTTCAGTCATCGGGTGTAACGAGCTCGTGTTCGTACATAGCGGCAACACCATTCTCACTCAGTTGGAGCTATTCATCATAGCTAAGACAGCAGCAGCAAAGTAGCAGCAAGTTGTTACTGAGTGGGTGAACAGGGGCCGAAGTATTTAGTCAGGCGGATATCAAATCAAGCTCGAACATAAGGGTAAACTCGATAAGTGTTCGCAAGGATATCTCTAGACCAAATAAGCTCGACGGTTGTATATATGTGAATACGCAGGCACACGGTGTCGGGTGTAACGAAATGGTTGAGGCACCAAAACGAGCTGGCTTGGGCGTACACTCGCCCTCTGTCGGTTGTTAAGGGCAGTTCAGCCACATATACAAGGCATCTAAAAGTCGTGGATTTTCGCAGAGATTACTAGTACTTGTTTCTTTTTTTCAGAGGAGGTTAAAATCGAAAATGTGAGAAACATCATGAAAGGTGCCGTCACACCAGTGCTCCCACTTACCCTATAACATTCCTCCCTTTTGATTGATGCCACCGCGAGACTGCTAAAAGCATTTCATCAAGGTGGAGTCACGTTTGTGCTTTTAGATACACCAGGTACCTGTGTCCAGGTTCCTCTCTTAGTTGCGTATAGGTGTTATACGCTATCAGTAGCCTCCATTACTACTTTGTGCCCAATTGAGCATAGGTAAGTTGCAATATCGTTGCTCAGTATCGACTTGTCAACTTGGGTTCGACTTGAGGCTTACCTAAGGCATTCGGGCTTGTCGGCTGTTCGTAAATACAGTCAATCTTTCAATAGATCTGCTACAACATTGCTTCTTTGGATGATGAGTCTGTTGGATGTTTTAGCTCGGTCGCATTCGCCTTGCTTCCGCTTTGTGCTCCCATTCTCTTTTTCGGAGTTTTATTACATGCTGCGAACTTTGGGACTCCCCAAGTTTTGCCGATAGTCTCAAATGTTTCCTGTCGCCGCAAGCTAATAAGAATCAAGTATAGCTTGGACAAACCTGATTTGTAGCCATACCAGTCAGGCTTAAAGGAATGAGGTGGGTGAATAAACTATCCAAGACTTCTAAATAGATAACTTATTCACGCGGCTCTTTCCTTTAAGCCCGGCTAATGTGACTACATTTCGGTATGTAGCTGAATGTCTAGCCTTCCTTCGAATCACTTATATGTGCTTCGACTGAGTAGTCTTCAAATGCTTTGATCTCAGGAACTTTGATCTCGGGATGTTGATACCTCTTGCATGCTTTGCTAAAGCTTATCTTCATGTAGCCGAGCTTCAAAGCCTAGGCAAACGTAATGAGTTAAATGGGGAACAGTACTGGGAAAAATGTATTACTGTGCGAGCTTCCAAAATAAAATTTGAAAAAATTGATCCCGACCGTAAAATGTTTGGCTATTCATGTAAGAAGGAAGACAGTGATTCTTTCTGTTTAAATTAGTAAGCTTTATTAAGTAAGTAAATCTTTTTGTACAAATATGAATCAATGAAAGAATCAAGAAATTGAAATTACTTTTAACAATTTGTGTTAATTTGTTGGGAACAAACTCGTTGGCGCATACGACTGCTCGCCACTGACTGACTTCTCTACTATTCTCTATCATCGTTCGCAGGGGCTGCCTTACGTGTAGGGTTACCACCCTTCACATTCATAGCTCAGCAGAAAGTCCACTTTCGCGCTGGGTTCTGAATATTTTTACGTGTAAGTACGTATGTGCATGCACAAGTGAAGCAGTGAAAGGTGTTGTGGGAGAGTGTCAAATTCACTGAAGACATGTTAAAAGCGTTGACATTTTTTATACAGGTAAACTGTACCGCGCATTCATTCTTGCGGGCTTACGAGCGAACATTTCTACATATGTATGTACTCGTATGTATGTTCTTGGTTGTGGCTGAGTGTGGCTCAAGCTGTTGTTGAGTAGATAGCTGCAGCATATTATTCAACACTATTTGGGGACATATTGTATTATACGAGGGTGATGTGAAAAGTTGTTGGTTTGATAAGGAAAACATTTTTTCGGACTTGTTTCATTTTAGTTTCGAATATTAACTCCATTACGGCTAGTACACCTTTCAAAGCGGTGCTCTAAGACAGGTATACCATTTTCATACTGCGAGGTAACAAGCTGCTCAAACTAAGTATTTTCAGCATTGATGATTTCTGCGTTGTCCTCACATTCAGCCCTAACAGTCATTCTTTGAAGTTAGAAACAAATGACAGTGGCTTGGAGCTAAATCAGGTGAATACTATATGTTGGATGGGGGGCAATTTGTACTTCTATTCGTTAATTTTAGTCGAAGTGTGAGGAATTTTCAAACGAGTAGTAACCAGCTGCCACCGGTGCTTCTACATGCGTCCAAATATTTACTATTTTATTTTTTATTCAGTCAACACCTCAGTAGTCTTAGCTATCTCACTCACTCTCACTTCTCTGTTCTTAAGCTCGATTTTATGGATTTTTTTTCGATGTTTGTAGCAGTTGTGACCTTAATAAGGCGCTTTGCATGTAGTTGTGCGACCACTATCAAGATTTGCAAATCTACAGCCTGACTAATAAGTAAGGTAGAGATCGGTAAGTAGGTAAAAGTGGCAGGCGACCTTTAAACCAACTCACTTATAGTAGACCGTTGCCGATCCATTGTGATACCAAAGATTAAGTTTACTTGCTACTCCTTGTTAAACCACTTTGCTTTAAGCGCAAACCCATTGATCAGGCTGACACTTACATATATTCCTAAGGTCATCGGTATCTTTCAAAATCGATGAGCCAAAGTATCTAAGCGTAGTGGCATACCTCGCAGTACAGTGACAGAGAAGATGTTTAACAGACTCTTCCATCTTCTCATTCTTGTAGCTCCTGCAATAGTTGAAATGAGGTAAACTCAATCTTAATAAAAGAGCAATCACAGTGGACTGTGATCAAGGTAACTATAGAGCCGTTTTTCCTTGACCATTGAGTGACGTCCGGCGTCATTTTGGTCAAATTCCTAATAGACAGAGAATACTTGCAGAAATTCTAAACTTCTGTATGAAATTTATTCCTGCTGTGACTTGAATTGGTGTTAGGCCTTTCAAATTATGTTTAAGACCGCCCTTTCCTCTTTCTTTTTTTTTACCTGCTAGTCAGAGATAGTGTTATAGAGTAAATACTACAGGGTAGGCCATTTAAAGCGGGCCCATTTGTTTCTGAAAAGAAACATTGAAAAAAACATTTTTTTTTGTGTTGATATGAAAAATCATTTATTTTGATTCAAGGAGATTTGTTCCAGCTAGTTTTTGAAAATGATATCCTTCAAATGTTTGCCTCTGGCCTTGATGGCCAAATGTGTCCTTTTTTCGGCGTTTTCCATCGTTTTGGCCAATATTTCGGCCGGTATGGCGGCGATTTCGCGTCGGATATTGTTTTTAAGTTGAGTTAGAGTCCTTGGCTTGTTGATGTATACCTTGGATTTCAGATAACCCCACAAATAAAAGTCCGGTGGCGTCAAATCTGGTGATCTCGGTGGCCACGGAAAATCACCATTTTTCGAAATCAACCTTCCAGGGAACAATGGCTTCAAAAAATCGATTGTAGCGCGTGAAGTGTGGCATGTAGCCCCGTCCTGTTGGAACCAGTAGCCTTCCATGTCATTTTCTTCGATGATTGGCATAACAAAATCGCGTATCATGGCACGATAACGCTCTCCATTGATGGTGACAGAGGCTCCATTTTCATTTTCGAAAAAGAACGGTCCGATTCAGCAGAACGTCGTGTACGTTGTCTGGATGCGTGGCTGGTATTGCTGAGACTACCGTGGTTAATAAATTTTGCGTATAAACGCTGTAAAGTGCTTTTGGATGGCGCACTTTTAACTTTATTTTTTTTTTAAACGCACGTTGAGTTTTCACAATTGAGAAGTTATTTTGGATGTAAAGCTGAATTATTTCAGCGCGTTCTTTTGGAGTGTACTGCTCCATGGTAAAAATTGTCTTGGACTGACGCTTCCAACGCGCTATGTCATTAGTCGATCTGACGTTCCTGTCAAAAGTTATAGGGTTGCCAGATGGGCCCGCTTTAAATGGCCTACCCTGTAGTATAGAATAAGACCTGCTGATACAATTTACGGGTCAGGTCTGAAACTTTTCAGTCCACCCTCGTAATTGGTATGCGAGCTAGTCGGGGTTAGGGTAACAGAATACCATTAAAAAATGAGATATAGTTGCACCTGTTATGGGTCAGTCCTGAAACTTTTTAGTCCACCCTCGTAATTGGTGCGCGAGCTAGTCGGGATGAGCGTTACATAATACCACTAAGAAATGAGAAATACTGGTGCCACTTATGGGTGAGCACTGCAACTTTTTAGTCCACCCTCGTAGTCGGTATATATGTTTGACTAACACTTAGTTTTACAGAAGATTACTAAAAAAATTAGAAATGCAGGTGCCACTTATGGGTCAGTCCTGAAAAATTTTAGCCCACCCTCGTAGTTGGCATTAGCGTTTGTCAGCGTTTGTGTTACAGAAGATCACTAAAAAAATTAGAAATGCTGGCGCTACTTATGGGCCAGTCCTGAAACTTTTTAGCCCACCCTCGTAATTGGTATATGCACTGTTAGCGTTTGTGTTGCAGAATGCTACTAAAAATATGATAAATGCTGCTCGTATTTATTGATCAGATTCGAAACTTTTCCACCCACCCTCGTATTTGGTGTATTTTCTAGTCAGCGTTAGTGTTACAGAATACCACTAAAAAAATTAAACCTTCAATCGCTACTTATTGATCAGGCCAGAAATTGTTTAGAACACCCTCGTAATTCAGGATTTACCTTAAATCCACTATAGCAACTGCATATGTGTGATCGTTGCCATGCATACAATGTATTCTCTGAAAGCTTTGCCACTGCATGCCATCCGTCTTTCTTTTTTCAGTACATAAATCTTCCCTTGTAGGGCATCACATTTTAATGCCATAATAAATGTACCCATTTGCTTATATACGTCTATACAAATGCGCTCTTTAAAAACGGGTGAATCGTGGTTAAGTAGGGTTTTTTCGTTTGCAATTTGTTGGCAGACATCACTTAAACAGCATTAAAGTGGTTTTGTCATTTTACAGGCTCAATGAGGTGTACTATTTTATCCACACTTATCACCCAGATTCAAGTGATGCCTATTTTTAACGTGATTTGCAATATAAAATTTATCTTATAGTTATACCTATGTATGTACTTAAATATATACGCGTATATGATTAGCCGAATAACTGACTGACTTTTAACAAGTAACATAACATTTGGATGGCATTAAGAGTATTAGTGGCTAAAGGCAGTATAGCAGAGTTCCAGTGCTTACGAGTATTTATAAAAATTCAGGCAGACTCTTTCGATTGATTTCAATTTCAGTTCCTTTTTTATACTAGATAATATTGAATCAAATTGGAGATGGTTTACTTTAAGTTAGCGCCGATAAAGTAGAAGTGTCCTATATCTGATCTAATTTAACAGCAAATGCTCGGCTCTATGCACAACTGTAAACACACGCGTGTAGGTGCGCGGGCAGCAGGTGCCATTTGTCTGCTTAAACGACCTTTGCCATTACATAGTTGCAATGGTTTTTTTAGTAGAATGCAACTAAATGGTCATTAAATGTTTAAGCACACAGTACAAAATACGTAGAAATTAATTTTTTCCATGCATATTTTATGTACTAAATATGTGCATGCGTGGGAATGGGTGTGGTTTTTTTATTTCCTCACGTACAGATATGAATGCGTATGCCAGGGAAAGCATTTGACATTGAGGTCACTGAAAAAATTTGCAGAATTTATTCTGCAATAAAAGTGTAGATAGTACGTCAGTAATCACGAGTATAGGCGAGTATGTACGTATGTAAGTCAACACAGGCTTCCTCTGTTTGGCAGAGTGTTTGGAAGTGATTAATGACGAAGAAAGCTTTCGCCTCTTAGTGGATTAGGAAAAAATAACCCAAATACTTATAAATAGCATTTTTTCACACGCAGTAATAGTTCTTGATCTAAAAAGGAGGCATTTATTATTCATTGCCAAGGCAGAGCTTTGAACTGCAATTTAATTGAAAAACCACGGATATGGCAACAAGTCTTTAAACCGAGTTGCTCTTTCGTCTTTTCTCTTGTTATACTATAAATAGAGGACCGAAACTGGAACGTATAATATGAAAATAACTTTCAAAGCAAGAATGCACTCAGATAATTACAGGGTGAACGATATGAAGAGTTACAAACTTTACACTGCTTGTATCTGTAAACCAGCTCATGACACCAACGTCAAAATTGTTCCAATGACAGTTCAATATATTGTTTATAAGCCATCAAAAGCATTTGCGTCTCAGTTTCGTAGAATCTTTTCTGTGATGGAATTCAAACGTAATATGTAGTGTGATTGCGTTATATTTGGCTGGAAAATTACAACCAGCCATTGTTCGTGATCTCAGTCACCTCAGAGTGAATAAAATGTTTGTGTATCGCATTACAAAACGTTACAATGATACTGGTAGCATTGCAAAACGCTATGGAGGTGGACCAAAAAAAAACTGCAACAACGTCAGAAATGGTTCGGAAAGTGAAGGCTCGACTTGAACGAAATCCACGTCGAAGTTGAAGAAAAATGGCCAAAGAAATGAAAATATCGCAAGACAGCATTCGACGCATATTGAAAAATGAGCTCAAGGTCAAGTCGTGCAAGTTCCAAAAAGCACACGATCGTTCACCCCAGCAAAAAAAAGTTCGGTGCGAAAGAGCAAAGGAGTTGTTGCGCTTGCATGAACGTGGCGAATTTCCTAACATTGTGTTTTCTGATGAAAAAAATTTCCCAATTGAGCAGTTCATAAACACTCAAAACGATTGTGTTTACTTGACCGAACTCTTATACGACAATTTGAGCCTACTTATGGCCACTCGAAGCAATTTCCCATCGCATGTAATGGTTTGGGCCGCAGTGACCGCTGATGGACGCTCTCCAATCGTTTTTATCGAGCCTAGTGTCAAAGTGAATGCGACTTATTATCGGGAAAATGTTTTAGAAGCTGCTTTAGAGCCGTGGACACGCAAAGATCTCGGTCGTACACCATGGACGTTCCAACAGGACGGCACCGTCTTATAAAGCTCGTGTGCACCAAAAATGGTTAAAAAATCCTGTTCCACACTTTATTACGTCCGCACAATGGCTTTCGAATTCGCCAGACGCAAATCCGATGGACTATTCCATCTGGTCCATTTTGGAGAACAAGGTGAGGACTAAAAAATATGCCAGTATGGATGCGCTGAAAAATGCGATTATACGAGAATCGGCCAAAATACCTCAAGATCACATTCGTGCAGCATGCAATTCATTTTTTGCCCGTTTGAAGGCAATAGTCAAGGCAAAAGGTGGTAATATCGAGCTAAAGTGAATATATTATATGAATATTAAACTAGTAATCATTTTTGAACAATTTTGTCTTTGAAATTAATAAAAGCTAATTTCACACAAAAAAGTTATGGTGTTTTGAATAGGTAACACTTCAGTATTTTTCCACTGGCTGTCATGAGGTAACCGCTATTAGTGGGGAATGATTGGAAGCTACCCAGAGGATACTTGGGCAAAGCCCAGATGTTGTGAGCTGCTTAAGTCGTATGCACAAGAATTGTCCTTTCTCCACTTGCGTGGGCTTCTACACCCGGAACCATCATCCGGAACCACCGAACTATTGATAAGGTCATATCCGTTGTGATCCAATACCGGGGAAAAGGGAAGAGAGGAAAGAAGGGACCTTGAGATTAGGGAATGATGACCACTCACTTACGGCGACGGCGACGGTGGGTAATTTACGTTCGTTATTAGCCGCATAAAGCTACTGATGAACTTCAGCAGATGTATGATATTTGAACCCGCTATATCCGCAGGTTTAGCGAAAAATTTAGAGCCCAGATGTCTAAATATTTGCCAGACGAAAGCAGGGTAGCGCACTAGCCCAGCGCCCACTGAGTTGACGCGATACCCATCTTTCCAGAAAAATACCACTGGTTCTCAAAGGAATCCCAACCTTCACATTCTGCGACGAAACCGTCTCCAAAGTTCCCTGTCTAGCCAGCGCATCCTAGTAGTTTCTCTCTCGGCCGCTGTGACCGGAAACCCAAATGAACCTGATATCGAAATATTCGGATACAATCGAGAGAAGCCCGGCATTCCTCGACCAATCTCGAACGCACAAACAACGAGTCCAAGGCGCTAATCACCGCTTGGCTGTCGGAGTAAATATTTACTTCCTTAACTCCCCCAATCCACTGCTTCCTTAAATGTGGCTACCTCCGCTTGGAAAGCACTACAGTGGTTCGGAAGCCTGAATTTGAGCTTAATGGGGAGCTCCTCACAGAACACTCAGTCACCGATCCTCCTAACTTCGAGCCATCCGTGAACATATTTGCCATGCCTTGCCTCCAAATGTTACACCCCGCCCATTCATCCCTTGAGTGATGTGAATGGAAAAAGTTCCGCTCGGAGCTAGCGTGGGTGTACAATGATCCAGCACTATGGGGATGAACTCAAAATTTTTTAGGGTGCTGGAGTGTCCGTAGCTTAAGTCTAGCTTATGGCTCGAACTCCTTAATCTGATGGCGGGGCATGCAGCGGTAGTTTTTCCTGCAATGTCCACGTGTGCCACATTCAGCACAACATGAAGGGCCAGAGTAGGAGTGGTACGGAGCACCCCACTGATTCCAATGAGGGCAGACCTTTGTACCCTCTCCAGTTTCTTAACTGATGTCATGCTTTCTAGCGAGTTCCGCAAGACAAGAGCTCCGTACAGGAAGATTGGTTCTATAATCGTGTTATAATACAAAAAGTGACTTTAGGCGAGAGGCCCCATCTTTTGCCGATAGCACCCCTGCAACCATACAAGACGACTGTTGATTTCCTGATTCTCTCCTCAATGTTTGGTTTCCACTTTAGATCTCTGTCCAGGATAAGTCAAAGGAACTTCACCCTGTCAGAGAGCACCAACGGAGCGCCCACTATTGAGGGGATAAAAACTCTATTGAAGCTATGAAGAAAGGACAAAGCCTTTAAGTAGGCTCCTAAACCTGGGTACTTCCCTGGGACTTACTTACGCATTCTCACTGGCTGCTGTACGGAACATTATGGTCTCCATTATCATTGCAGGAACCTAGATTTAGTGGTATAAAGTGACATCCTTTGTGCGAGTTGGGCGCTGAAATACTAGAGCTCATCCTCGGCGAATGTGCAGCTCTCGCAAGACGAAAACTTATATACCTCTGGTGAAAAGAACTCAGAAGGTGTGACTCAGCAAATTTGAAAGAACTAACTGATTGGCTGACGTCACCGGGGACGTGACAGCCTTTATGATATAGAAGAAAAAGGCCTGTGATATAGAAGAAAAAGGCCTGAAGTGGTACTCAAATTCATCAGATGCCTTCAATTAAAGACTTGCGGTCAAATACAATAGATTGGAGGTCATAATGTTTTAAAGCCCAATTCATGTTGCTCACATTTTAAAAGTTTAAATGTTGTGGTCTATGCACTATATATATGTGCATACCTTTATAAGTGAAGGTCGCTTACTTACATCGATTACTTTGCTAATATTTTAAGAGCCCCACTAATGCGTCGGAAATTGCATGCGTTTTTGCTTAAGTGCCTACCAATAAGTGAGTCGCTATTTGCTAACTTAAATCGTCAACGCTTTTCTGTGCAATCGAGTAATTTTACTCACATCAATAAACATCGCTAGGTGAACACACCTCAAAGTATTTAAGGAAAAGACAAGCCCATTAGGACTAACTAACCAATACCGATTTTTAAATGAATTCTTTTTTTCACTTTTTTTACGAAGTCAGTGGCTGCACGGCACCGAAAGACGACCTGATACAGTTTTGTTTGGAAGGAAATTTAATGTCACGCAATGGAGCAATCCAGAATGCATGCTGGGAGGTTTGACGGATATTTTCTTTACCGATGGGTCCAATAATGAAATAGGGTCTGGAGCCGGATGGTACTTAAACGATAGTAATAAGTATCAGTATGCTATGGGGGAATGGCAACTGTTTTCCAAACGAAAATTTTTGGCATACTGAAAGTAGCCGAATGGATAATCGAGAGGAGATGGAGCGGGAAATAGATTGGAGTTTTCAGTGAGAGTCAGGCTGCACTGAAGGCCCTGGAGAATGCGAGGCAAACCTCAAAGGTTGTTCAAGAATGTAAGAAGAAGCGTAATTCTGTCGCACTCCGGTGTTCAAGGAAACAAAATTGCCGATGAATTGGCCAACCGTGGATCAGCGGTTCCCCCACAGGGACCAGAGCCAATAATCGGAATCAGTTCCACAGGAATCATGAATTGGATCAGCGATTATGTATGCAATCTACATAAAGAGCGATGGTCCGGTCTAAAACGCTGCAGAACTACAAAGTGTTTTGTGACAAGTCCGAACAGAAAACTGTCAAACTTTCTACTACAACTTGGAAGGAAAGACGTTTGGTTGATGATCGGTATTAGTACAGGACACAACCCATGGAGTCAGCATATGACCACCATTGGAATTGAGGACCCAATGTGCCTGTCGTGCTTGGAGGAGGCGATAGCACTGAGCACTTTCTCTGTGAGTGTCCTGCCTTTGCTCGAGCACGGCTACCAGTTTTGGGGTCCGATGACATGAGAATGAGTAATATTTGTTCTATAAAACTGGAGGACATTTACAGATTTATCAAAGAATTTGGAAAGTTCTCACAGGACTAACTACCTCTGTCTCTATTCATACCTATCTCTTTCTCTGATACTTTTCTCCTTCCATCCTTGACTATCTAACCCCTTTCCAAAGCTCTAAATACAATGAGCATTTAGCCTGAATATTTTAGGAGCCACCAAATCTCTTGGTGCTCCTTGGCTAGACCAATTCAAATTTCAATTTTCAAGTGGCTGCACGACTTTAGTAGCCCTTGCCACAGAGGAACTTTTGATGTACATTTTTTTTTAACAGAACATGAACAATTGATTTCACGACGTTGCCAGACGTAGATTTTCCTACTTTAGGTAGACGGTTCTTTATTTAATTCGAGGATCTCTTCTTCCTCCTATGTGGCGCTACAGCCGTGTGTCGGTTTTGGCCGAATTCAAAATAGCGCGCCAGCTGGTTTCGTTCTACGCTCGTTGTTGCCAGTTGGAAATCTCGAGTGAAGACAGGCTCTGCAGCACTTGGTCTTTTTAACGGAAATGTGGTCTTGCTCACCCACGTCTTCCTTTTTTGGGGTACCGTGTCATAGATTCGCCTTGCTGGAGCGTCTTCTTTGATACGGTTGGCATGCCCAAGTCAGCGTAGCCGCTGTATATGTATATGTATGTATAGCTCATACAGCTCGTTGTTCCACCGTACGCGGTACTCTTCACTAACGCTGAGAGGGACAAAGATCTTACGTAAAATTTTTCTCTGGTAGGTTCCCAAAACTTTCTCATCTGCTGTTCGCATCGTCCGTACTTCTGCGTCATATAGCAGGACGGGAATGATGACCGGTTTGTAGAGTGTCAGTTCGGTCCTTCGAGTGTGAGCTCTACTGAGCCTAAAGCAATACCTGTTGGCAAGAGTTATTCTCCTTTTGATCTCCAGGCTGACGCCATTTCTGTTGTTAATGCTGGTCCCAAAGTAAGCAAAGTCCTTCACAACTTCGAAGTGTTGGTTGTCAACTTTGACATATTGTCCAAGACGCGAACACTTCGTGTGTGTGGACAGCAGGTACCTTGTTTTGCCCTCATTGACCGCAAAACCCACATTGCTCGCCTCTCCCCTTAAACTGGAGTATGTCGAGCACACAGCGCGGTTAGATTCGCCGATGATGTCGATGTTATCAGCATGTGCAGTAGCTAGTAGTTATGAAAGATAGTACCAGTGCGGTTCAGCTCGGCAGGGTGACAGATTTTTGCCTGCAAGAGGTTGAAAAAGTCACAAGATAGGGAATCGCCTTGCCTGAAACCTCACCAACGTCTTATTACACAGGCGTAATAGTTTTGCGGGGATCCCAAACTGGGACATAGCGGCATAGAGGTGCTATCAAAGGCAGCTTTGTAATCGTCGAAGAGATGGTGTGTGTCGAGTTGTTTTCGTGGGCTTTCTCCAGGATTTGGCGTATTGTGAGGATCTGGTCTATGGTGGGCTTATTAGGTCTGAAGCCGCGCTCTATTCTCTCACACAGTATGCTCGCCAGGTCCTTATATGCGATGGAAAGCCGGTTTATTCCGCTGTAATTTGCGAGGATTGTAGGGTCTTATTTTTTTTGTCGGGACAGACTAGCCAGTACAGCACTCAGACACAATTAAGTCTATTGTACAGCACTCGGTTTCCCTTTTTAATTTTCTTTAAATCCACTCGACCTCCGAAGAAATCTGACTATATCTTGTGGTGCCACAAGATCATCAGTGCCAAAGACCTCAAGCCTGATTCGAGTGAAGGCGGGGCAGACGCATAGAAAGTGGTCCGCCATCTTATCCTCCTCCCCACATACTGGGCAGAGTGCTTCCATGCGCCCGTCATCAGTCAAACCAGCCTCCTACAGTCCCCTCTGCTTAGTGACAAGAGGAACTGCGACAGTCGGTCGGATATGACAGGTAAAATCAGTTTTATCTATCTCCAGCCTCTCTCAGCCTGCTAAGCTCGCTTGTGGAGTTTGCTAACCATGACTTTGATGGCTGCAGAAGGGAGTGGTAGAAGGGGCCCGGGCCAAGGAAGTTGGCCTCAGAGCCCATTCTGGCTAAAGAGTTAGAGATCTAGTTACCCGCGATTGTAGAGGCACCTTTCTTATGTATTGAGCAAAGCGCACTCAGGTTCCAGTTGTTGTTGTTGTAGCAACATAAACATTCCCCATAAATACAAGTATAGGTGGGAATGCTGCTGTGGTGACAGTCCTTGGCCGAATATAAATCCGGGTCGTTTCGGTACTGTAGAACCGACTGTCGTGGGAGCGCTCAGGTTCCAGTCGCTTGGCATGCTCTCACCTGATCATATCCTGCAAAGGAGCTGATGAATAGGATTTGTCAGCTTCACGCATCCAGCTTTGAATAACTTGGTGGAGGATCTCAGTACTGGGAAAATCAGGGATGTTTACAATGGTTTAAGAAGAGATAAGGACAAATTTCTCACACGGCGTCACTCGATACTTAAATGCAAAAGTTCGAGATTTATTAATTTAAATGAAAGGGACTAAAAAGTACTGATTTTGATAAATCGGGTACCCTAATAATACTCAGAAGTCCCTTGGGGTGATCATCAAAAGTACTTGGAGATTTATCTAAATTAAATCGGGCAAGATAAATAAGTTTTATTAGATAATCGTGTGCCTGGTCGCAGCTTCTTTTTCAAAATTAACAGTATGGCGGCCTCAGAAAATATTTTCAGATTTTCGAGAAAAACACCGACAATTTATTGTTAAAAAAATCCTTCGATCAGGCACGAGTTTTTTATGTATAAAGCAGTATAAATTTTATTGAAATCTACCAAGCGGTTTTTAAGTTACACTAGTCAAAAAACATAGTTTTGAGAAAAACGCATTTAAAGTTTTTACTGCTACTCCGGAGCGCCTGAGCGCCCTTTGTTAATTGTTGCATAACTCGAGAAGTATTTTTCGGATTCACTTCAAATTTTCGCACAATATTTTTAAGATATCACACTTTAAGAAAATGTAAAATAAAAAAAATCCATTTTTTTTTTAATTCTGACTACCCTTAACTCCATAATATGAAGTCTCAATATTTCCGCAAATTTAGTTTTTTATTTGTTCACAAAAAGCAGAATGTAAAAAAATTAGTGTAACAAATGCAACGTCTTTCAATCCCACTCTACTGCGAGTAGTCGAAAAACTTTTCCGGAAAACTTTATTTTAACTATTTTTCTCATAAATAATTTCTAATAATTTTAAGTATAAAAATTGTATTTATTTACTAAAGTTTATTTTTCCCACATCCTCGTAGAAGATTTCTCTGCAGTCATTGCGCTAAAGACAACAAAACTTTGCTGTCGCCACATTGAAAAACCCAACGCGTGTGTCATGCAAAGCGAAGTGTGCGCTGCAATGCACCAAGCACCGAGACACTCATTCGCTCAAGCAGCACTTAACGGCAACATGCCCACTCCACTCAACGCATTTAAGCACAATGGATGGCGTTGACAAGTGGGTGTAAAGCATCTACTGCCGCGCGAACCATTACGAGTTGTGCGAGTATAAGTTTTTTCCAGCTAAAAACTAATTGAACGTTTATTTCATTCTCAAGTACTATGTTTACACATACACACGCATACATACCCATACATATGCACATAATCACATGAGGATTGTCATTCTGCGTAATTGCAGTGTGATTGGCATAGTTGCAGTTATGTATGCGGTTCCTCAACATGCAGTAAAAAGCCAGGACATGTGCACACACACACACACATACATATTTAGAGCGATCCTGCAATGTGTCTGTCAATAGATTCGCAATTGATTGGATCGCTTTTGCATGATTCATATCATCAACATAGTTATGTGAATGTTCAGAAATTAGATTTGAGCTGCACGCATTCATATACGAGGGTTGCTCTAGAGGTCCCTGAAAATTTAAAAAGGAAACAAAGCAAAAGCATTTAAAATCTGAAACTCTTCAAAATAAACGCCGATATTTGCAGACAAGCAGTAGTTGCGGTGAGCTATACAGGGTTTGATTAAAAAGTAATGACCCTTATTCTTTTTAAGCAGTTTTATTACACCTTTTGGCTTATACAACTAATATTCTTCAAAATAGGACCCTTGAGCGTCAATACGCCGCTGGTAGCGGTCCTTCTACTGTAGGAAACATTTTTTAAACTCATCCGCCGGAATCGCGTTCAATTCGGCTTTCACAGTTTTTTGGATCGCCTCGATGGAGTCGAAACGCCTCCCCTTCAGCTTTCTTTTCAGACGCGGGAACAAGAAGAAGTCCGGAGGGGACAGGTCTGGGCTGTAGGGAGGGTGGGGAAACACCGGAACCCCCATCTTGGCCAATGCAGAGGTGCAGAGGAAGGCGGTATGCGCCGGCGCATTGTCGTGATGAAGGGTCCAATTGTTGACGAGGTCGGGCCGAACCCGGGCGACGCGGTTTTTCAGCCGAGGGAGCACTTCTCTCGTTTGCCACTCCGCACTCTCTCTCTTGCCCTCAGGTACGTACTCAAAGCACCAGGTTTCACCTCCTGTTATACAATTGTTTAAAGTATTATCCTGTTCGTCACTTTCCAATACTTCACGACTCTTTTCCTTTGCGCATTTCAAGTTTTCCGGTCACGATTTCCCGCACATTGTAATAAGTTAAATTTAACTCTTCACTGATCTCACGTAGACTAGCACGACGGTCAATGTTCAAAAATTCACGAACCCGGTTCACATTTTCGTCTGTTTGCGTCGTCGAAGGCCTTCCAGATCGCTGTTCGTCTTCGACGTCTTCCCGGCCTTCCTTGAACGACTTGTGCCACCGTTTTACCTGGGCACTGGACAGAGATTGGTCCCCGTAAGCCTCCTTGAGTAGCCCAATGGTTTCGGTACTCGTTTTGTTTAGCTTTACGCAAAATTTGATCGAGTAACGTTGGTCCAACGATCGCTGCATTTTCGCCACTGCAAAATCCTAACACACTTTTAAAACAGCTTTCACTCGCGGAGCCATGTTGACTGCACCGCTGTTGCCAGCGAACTGGGATCTGTTTCTAGTGGAAGGGGAAGGTCCAACGATCATTTTCCCCTACGAGCCGATTCGGGTGATCGCTTGGCAGACGATCCGCGCGGGAAGGCTCATTACTTTTCAATCAAACCCTGTATCTGAGCTGAAGGTAGTATAAGAAAAGGCTGGTGCCGGAAGTGACAACTTTCAACACAGATCATTATCATCGGTGCCTGTTTCTCCCACTGGAGCATAGGGTCTTAGTAAAACACCTTCATCTGATTCTTTCTTTTACAAGGAGTTTGATTTCCTTCCAAGTTTTTCCTGACGTTTCAACTTCCTTCTGGACAGCTCTTCTCCAAGATATTTTTGGACAGCTAACCTTGCGAGCACCTTGTGGATTACAATCCAGTGCGTAACGACGGATTTCATTTGCATCCTTGCGAAGCGTAGGCCCAATCCACCTCCACTTTCGCAGTTTTATTATGTATGTTAGCTACCGGCTGGATTTTGCACCTCCGGTATAGATCGTCGTTGCTTATGATGTTGGGCCAATAGATCTTCAATATCCTGCGTAAATACATATCTGTTCACACAGCTTTGAACTTGTTTTCGATCCAATTATTTGTGAGCCAGGTTTGCGATCCATACAGAGTACTGATAGTACATTTGTCTTAAAGATCCGTAATTTTGTATGTACGCTGAGGATGCTCAAAGACCAGATAGCTCGGAGCCGTGCATACATACTTGCCGTTCGCTTTATTTATTCTGGCGATAACGTCTAGTTTCGCACTGTCTTCAGCGGCAATGATACTACCCAAGTAGGTAAAAATGGCAACGTTCTCAATTTGATCACCATTTAAGAGAAACGAGCGGCTGCTAGTGGATCGAATTTTCATGGCTTTTGTTTTCTCGAGATTCACTTTTAGTCCTGCATTCCACGAGGCTGAGAACAGATCGTCAATTTTGTTGCGAATGTCGGTGTGTTTGACGGAGAGAAGGCATATATGTATCATTAGCCCACGCAAGGTCTTCGAGATGTTCCTCGAAATCCTAAAAGATACCTCTTCTTTTCCCCCCAATGCAGCTTTTTAGTATATCATCAATGACAATTAAAAATAGCAAACGAAACGCCAGGAGTGGTGGGAATGCTTTCCAACAGATTACCATTGTGCAAAATCCTGCATTTGAAGTTGTTGTAGTGCGCGCGTACGAGAGATATTTGTTTCGCCGAGATCCTTCGAGCATGTAACGCGTCCCATATGATGTTACGAGAAACACCATCAAACGCTGTATTGTGCACATACTCGTACTTAGTAAAGCGTTGAAATCAAAACCGAAAGTGTTAGTGGAATGAAAATTTGTAATTATATTTGCTTTTTTTTTTTTTGTTTGGTATGCGGACCTTGAAGGTGGAATCTTCTAAAGATACGTATGAGGCGGCTCGTACGTATGCCCGATTCATATGCGGTATTCCCCGGCTCTTTTGAACTGAGTTTCGTAGTGCCTGCGGACTAAACCACCCCAACGCCTCTCTGTTCTGCTCTTATCCCCTCGGTATTACCAATTAAGATATTCCTTCGAGGGGGTAGGATGTGTTTATTCACTCTCGTCTGCGTTCATTGTCATCATGTTTCAGCCTTCGCATAATTGTTGAGGCTACGTTACAACCATAGTTCCACGTTTCTTCTGATTCTAGCATTTATTGTACTAGGCTAGCAGCTGTCATGCTCTCGCCAATATTTGGGCGCCACATGCTTCGTTCCCCATCAAATCTAGAGCATTCTAACAGGGCATGCTCTACTTTTTCTTGGCAGTATAGGCAAAATGGGGAGTCTGTGTGCTTGTATTTGTACAAATACTGCCTAAAACAGCCATGCCCAGTTAAAAACTGTGTCAGCATGAATTTAACGTTTCCATGTGTTCTCCGGATCCATTTCTGTATTTCGGGGATCATAGTGAAAGTGGTTCTTCCCTTCCCACTATCGTTCCATTTGGTCTGCCAATTTTGCAGAGCGGTATCATCGATCCTCTGTAGGGCGTCCCTTAGTGAGGCTTTGTCACCAGATACCCACGCGTTTTTTGAATGCTAGTATTTTTGTTTCATGCATTTTACCTTTATATCGAGGGGGATTCTACCTGCTATTACCCCTGCTGCCTCGTCAGATATGGTCCGATAGCCGCTAATGGTTCTGACATTGCATAATCTGTACACCCGTTTAGCCTTTCTCAAGTAGCTGGGATATTTCACTACGTCCCCCCACACTTCCACAGCGTAAAACAGGATGGAGTTGCAGACGCTTGCTAACAGTGCTCACATTTGTTGTCTTGGTCCACCCACATTGAAAGCCGCACAGGATTTGGCAGCTTTGGAGCTTGCGTATTCCAGATGCTTTTTAAAATTGAGCTTTCTGTCGATCATTACCCTAAATATTTTATGGTATCTGTTGATGTTATATTGTGGCCACCAACCTTTATTTGTAGGGTTTCAACTTTTCGTCCAGAACTTATGAGAAACAGTTCGGTCTTATGGTCTGCTAGTCTTAGCCCAGACGAAATTGTATTTGCTTGTTATATATAACTTCCTTTGGCTCCTGTTGGGGCGTAGGGTCAGAACAAAATTGTTGAAATCATTTCGATTGAGAGCAAATTGTTTCAAGGAACTCCTAGTAGAGTTTGAGTTTAATATATCCGCGTCCACCATGCGTCGCCAGGAGGTCTCTGGTCTTCCAAGGTTCCTTGCACCTTGTGAATGCTACCACTGAGCAGCGCTGCCAACTTCGCTGGCACCTTTGCGCCAAGTGTGGCCTATTCAGCCAAATCACCTGCACTTGATGATGAGCTCGATTGGGGGTTCGTTAGTCGAAATAAGCAAATCCTGGTTTGAAATAACACGAGGCCACCAGATTTTCAAAATTATGCGTAAGCAGGAGTTGACGAAAGATTGCAGTCTTCGAATGAGCATGGATGTAAGCGGCCAGGACTCGCAGTCATATAGCAACACAGATTTTTGATTTTTACGTTGGAAGTGAAGATTCGCAGCCTAGGCTTTGGATGATATGGAATTTGAAACCCATATATTGTACAACTGTGAAAATGCTGCACGAGCTTTGGTGATACGAAGTGTGATGTCTTCAATCGTCCCGCCTACTGGTGCGATTTTACTTCCGTCTTATGAATGATATCTTCTCCATACACAGTAAGCAGGGGGTCTCGATTTGCGAACAATTTGAAATGAATTCAATCTTGCCAACGTTTATTTTAAGGCAAACTTTGCTTGCGGTAGCGCTGAGTTGGTACAAATTCGTTTGCAGATCCGACCTTATGACGGACAAAAGCGCCATGTGATCTGCATATGCTGATTCTTCTAAATGTTCATGGAACATGCCGCGTTTGCCTGTCAGACTATGAGAAATAGCAATGGCGACAAGAGGCAATCGGGATTCACATACCTTATTGCGGCGTATCGCATCCGAGAGTTCTTTGTTGTGTAAAATTCTACATTCAAAACCTTCTTAATGAGCTTTGATAGTGCTGATGACTTTTTCTGTAATGGCTCTAGAACGCAATGAAATCCATGCTTGCGATTGATGCTGTCAAATGCTGAAATCGATAAAGCAAGCGTGAATATCCGTCTATCATTCATTGATTTGTTCTATTATTATGCGGAGAGTGAGGATATGATCGGAGCAGGAGCTGTATGTACGAAATCGAGCCTGCTGTTTACGTCGTTAGAGTTCAAAATGCGTTTGTATTCTACTACGCAGGATTTTGGCCAAAATTTCGGATGGGATGCCCCTATAATTTCTGCACACGATGGGTCGCCTTTTTTTTTGGGACTTTCACCAAAATGCCGGTCATCCATTTGTCAGACAGCTTCTCGGTACGCCAAATCGCATCTAAGAGAGGGTAAAAATATCGCGCCGAGATGGCTGGGTCAGCTTTGAGATTTCAGGAGGTATCATATCATTCTCTTTCTTCAAGAGTTGGAGAGGAGGATGATATCGCTCATGATGGAGGGTTTGAGTATGCAAACTGTGTAAGTTTGAATTGAGGTTTGAGGGTTCAGCAATTCGAAGAAGTGGGACGGTTTGAGTTTTTGTACTTACCAGTGAGCTTCCGACTCAGCCTATACAGTTCACTAAGGTTGTTCTTCCGGGCGGCATTCTCTACTTGGCGTGCTAGATTAGAGGTCCAGTTTCGCTTGCCTGAACGACAATGAAAGTTCTTAGAGACATTTGATTATAGATAATGGAAAATTATTAGATTTTGCGGAAGATTTTTGGACCTTTGCACGTTGGCAACGGCGAATATCGCAGGCGATGGAACGATGAGCTGTATGAGCTTTTCGACGGCATACTCGTGAACATTGCGCAGCGAATAAAGATCCAGCGGCTACGCTGGCTGGGTCATGTCGTCCGAATGGATTCAAACGCTCTGGCTCTGAAAGTATTCGATGCGGTACCAGCTGGTGGTAGCAGAGGACGAGGAAGGCCTCCTCATTCTTAAGTGCTTAAGATTGTACGCCATGAAAAGTTTTCAAGGCTGCAATAGCCAAACAAAGGACTCACTCTGATAACCATAGCATCCGATAACCATTACCGATATTTATCGCCG
The DNA here is from genome assembly GCA_037575425.1 of Anastrepha fraterculus. Taxonomy (NCBI): domain Eukaryota; kingdom Metazoa; phylum Arthropoda; class Insecta; order Diptera; family Tephritidae; genus Anastrepha; species Anastrepha fraterculus. Next base: position 660,021 of record JAYXIM010029464.1, on the reverse strand, counting down.
TTGACGGCGTCAGCTCGATTAGCTATGTTCGTCTCAATAACACCTTTCGGGCACACAAACTGCACTAAACGTTAGTTAATGCCCTAATGTAAATGGGCCATTTCGCATACTCACAAAGCCAATGAGTCAGAAATGAAGCTCATCCCCGCCTGCAAACGCACTGTGAATATTTTTCACTAAACTTTAAACATTCGCTCTGATTTTGCAAATAAACTTTCGCAATTTGAAGACTTTGCTCAGATGCTTAGCCATAAGAAGTGAATAATGCGGATTACAAAGAGGGATGACGCATCACATTAATTATTATAATATCAGAGTATTTCGCTATTGGAAAAGGGTTTTAATAAATACTCTGCGTTAAACTATAAATACACAAAATATGCGCATGGCCATTTCATGGCGCCAGCCATATAGAGTGAAAGGAAATTTTTCAGCTATGTCGGCAGAGGCGTTAATGCCAGTCAATTTGCATATTGTGTGTGAGGTCGCTGATGATATGGTGCATTTGGGCGACAATTTGTGTGTTGATGTTGTGTAATTTGACGGGGTTTCGAGCCCTATTTATCACTAATTTGTTTACGCATTTTGCAATACGGCATTGAGGTGTCATGATTTAAATTTTTCACTTCTTAGTGAGGATGCTCTACTATAAAGTAGCGTAAATTGTGCAAAAAGAAGGCGGATATATTGAGTAAATGCCTAGAAAATTTAATTAATGAAAAAAAAGAAACACATTTATTTTATTTTTTTAAACAGAAGAAATCTTATAGAAATTTTTTATTTCATTCCTTTTTTTTCTGTGTTTTTTTTTTGTTTTGGAAAGTATTAAAAATTAAAATTGTAAAGTGAAATAATTTGAAAGAATTGCAGATGAAATGATTGGCGATAAAAAAATACAAAAATATATTAAAATTTCTTAAAAAATTAAAAAAAAATATGTTTTCCAAAAATACAAAATAAAAAGTTTCTATAAGATTTCTTACATTTAAATTTCTTAAAAAAAATTTCCAAAAGATTTTTTTTTAAACTTAATTTCAAAAATTAAAATTGCAAATTAAAATAATTGGAAAGAATTGCAGATGAAATAATTGGCGAATAAAAAATACAGAAATATATTAAAATTTCTTAAAAAATTAAAAAAAAAATGTTTTCCAAAAATACAAAATAAAAAGTTTCTATAAGATTTCCTTCATTTAAATTTCTTAAAAAAAAAATTCCAAAAGACTTTTTTTTTAATCTTAATCTCAAAAATTAAAATAGTAAATTAAAATAATTGGAAAGAATTGTAGATGAAATGATTGAAGATAAAAAAATACATTAAGATTTCTTCAAAAAGTAAAAAAAAAAATGTTTTCCAAAAATACAAAATAAAAAGTTTCTATAAGATTTCTTACATATAAATTTCTTAAAAAAATTGTTGGAAAAAAAATTTTTTTTTTAATTTAAAAACTTTTTGGAAAAGTTTTTTTTTCTTTAATCTGAAAATTTTCTTTTAATTTTTCAAAAACTTTTTTTCAAAATTGTAATTTTTTTTTTTAATTTTCTAAAAAACTTGTTTTTTTTTTAAGTTTTTAATATTCGATTTCTACGATATTTTTTAATTATACTCAATTCAATAAGTGGACCGCCGTGGCCGAATGGGTTGGTACGCGGAATTCGGAGAGAACGTCGGTTCGAATCTCGGTGAAACCCCAAAATGAAGAAAAACATTTTTCTAATAGCGATCGCTCTTGGGCAGGCAATGGCAAACCTCCGACTGTATTTCTGCCATTAAAAAGCTCCTCATAAGAATTAAAAAAAATACCTGCCGTTCGGAGTAGGTTTGAAACTGTAGAAACCCTCCATTTGTGGAACAACATCAAGACGCAGCTGACAAATAGGAGGAGGAGGTCGGCCAAACACCGAAAAAAGGTGTACTCACCAATTATATAATCCGTGACAGAAAACTAATTTGGAACTCTAATATGGAGGAGAGGATTAGAAAGGCAACAGACGTCCTCTATGGTTGTAGATGGCGTCCCTCGCCAATTGTTACTACTACATATTCTGGCCGAGGGCAATATTGTAAAGCCAATTTCGTGTATGGTGACTTCATTTGTTGAAACTTGTTGAAGAGGATGACGTCGGTGAAGAAGCTGGAGGAAGTTCAAAGATCTGCCCTGAATCGAATCAGTACGGTGTTTTGGACCACCTGTACTCTAGCGCTTAAGGCACTGCTGAATGCGGTACTCGCGAATTTAGCAGGCAAAACTACCGCTGCATAGGCCGAAATCATATTTAAGTGCTCGGTCTTCAAGCTACGGGCACTTTAGTATCTGTAGAAACTTTCAGCACATCTTTATGGAAACTTATATATGAATAAGCAGCCTCGCTGGATCCCTGCAGGACTGTTTTCATTCTTAGCTGAGTAGTTCCTAGTAAGAAAAAAATGTCAGGAAGAAGCATCTGCAATTTTTTATAAAAACAAAACATCTAATACATTGAAGAAATCTATTTGCACTTCTGTTAAAATTCTGGTCCTTCAGTTGAGGAAAGCGCGTTTTGAAGGTTCCAGTACAGTTTGCGACAAACTGAGAGAAGCTGGGCCAAAATTCAAGACAAAAATATTTTCAAAATTGTTGCACCTTAATCCTTTGAGCAGGTCAGTTTTCAAACTTTACGGCATTTTTGAACCAAAAAAACAAAAAAATCATTTCAAGGTGTGGTTTAAAATTTTGCAAATATTTAAGTTTCATTTGAAATACATTTTAGAAAGATGGTCTCTTGAGAAATGGTTGAGATTCTTTCGATCTTAAATTCGCTAAGAGCAAACTAAAAATGTGACAAAATGTGACAAAAAGACATAATCTTACTCTGCTAAAAAAACAGTTCAAGAAATTTGCTATTATGAGTCCTTTGTACCCAGCCCCAATTGTATTCGAATTGTACATTGACATAAATGTGTACGCATACAAATGTCACATATCCACGCAAGTATATAGTGGCGGTGCTCAAATTTTAGCTTAAGAGATAACATTAATGAAGAGTCAGCAGCTTTTCATATGGAAATTAGACTGCTCGAATAAATGGCTTCATTGATTTCATTGAGTTGAATGAGCTTTTTGAATATAAAGAAGCTTATGAGGAGGAGCATACGAGTATACATATGCAAATGAATTTATGCATATCTTTTCATGTACGCATAATTGTCTGACTTTTGTGTGAGCGCATATAGATATGTGGAATCATGCATGTGTACATACATACATGCATACATACAACAATGAAGTGTAAAACATTCAATATCTCTGGCTGACAACGAACACCCCAAGTGAGCTCACAACCATTAAAAGCGCCTACAAATGAGCTTGGCACTTAACACGACTGCTGCTACTCACTTCAGTGCACTCGCTCACATGCACATACATAGGCGTACCAACAAGTATACTTTCAATTCAATCAAACACAGCCATAAACGTTTCTTTCTCACCATTGACTGCCAAGTTAGTCTAACCATTAGCAAAGAAAGCACTTCTCCTACTCCGCCACGCAATCACTGCAAAGTGTCGAGCAGTTCAGCAGCTCGCTTCTACGAGTAGTCTTACAAAAATATCATTGCTTCTCGCTTGTGCGTGTGTGTATTTAATATACATATGTATTATTCATGCTTAGCATCTTTTCATCATTTCGGTGCTTTTCTTTACAGATTTTGTTTTTTTTTTATTCTTTTTTTTTTTTGCTGCGCACAGATTTTATTCTTCTCATACTTTAATTTCGCATAACAAAACCGTTGGCGATGGTTGTGCGTGAATATTAAAACAACAATAACAACTGTAATGAGAGCATGACGTTGCAGAGGCTGATGGCAGCCACTATTTTCATTCGCCCCATTTCGTTCATAATTTACAAATTATTCTTGGCGAGAGCCAAGCGAAATACGCACATGGATGCTGAACTGAAAGTGAAAGCGTGAGCAAAAGCAAAAGCAAAAGCAAATATTGGACCTTTTCTTTATTTTAATTTTTCTAATCTGCCACAAAGTGCACTTGAGTTCTTAGAATATGGCGTGCAATCAAAAGTTTTCGCGAGAAATCTCAATTGACATAAAAAATGCTGCATAACCACTTCAGCCACCTGAAGCGAAAAAATTTTCATTTTAATTTTAATTCGTTGTTGAATATTTTTTTGATTAGTTTAAAAGAAAAAGTATCCTTGGTCGTTCTGCTCTGTTTCTTAATTTATTTATTTTTGCTCTTCTATACTCGCAAGCATTTTTTCTTAGCTTTTTTCGCGCACTCTTTGAATTATAATTTTTGCTGATGGTTAGAAGTAATTAAACTTAAACTTTTACATTGCAGTTCTTCTTGTGAGACTCATTGGTTTGTGTGGCACTCATTGTAGCGTGGCAAATTGAAAATATTTATGAGGTGTGGCTATTAAAGAAAGAGATCGACGCTGTAATGTATTTTATTTAGATTTTATGCATATTTGCTCTCCTCTTCTATTTTTAAGCCACTTGAATTTTTTTAACTTTTTCACAGCTTTCACTGACTCAAAATTTATTCCCTTTAATGTAACCGCGACGTTGCTCTGGTTGAAAATCTATGATCTGTCCTTCCACAATTATGTTCATTCTTGCCTTATTCGAATAATTAACCGACACTCAAATTGAAGTGTGTTATAATTTTTGTCGATATTGCCAGCCATTTTTGACGTCGAAGTGCGATTCAGGCGTGAATCATCTTCAAACTGGTTAAATAATAAATAACTTGTTGTTGTGTTTTTTTTTTATTTACATATAGGTACAATATATATACATTTTTGTACCTGAATAAAAAAAATTACATTAAAAATTCTTCACATATAAATAATTAACATAAAATTAACTTGAGTATCTCGATATGGGGGGAAAAATTAGAGTCCAGCATAAATAAATTAATTAATAATATATAAGTTTTTTAAATCCTGCCTACTTAATTAGCAAAAATCATCCTGTATTTCCCAAGCAGCGTTCTGATGTTTGTCATCAAGAAATCAATCTTCCATTCGGTTGAAAACCAGCACAGGACTCAGAACTTTCTCCCACTAAAGAAGAAAACGAATAAAGCAACGGTCAAAAATTGCTTTAAGATTGGAAGTACGAATAAGAAGTGAAAAGCTTGTCGCCAGTACGGGAGACAAATTCCCTTCTCTCTTCCACGGCCCCCCAACAAAATGTTTCCCTGTGTAAAAAGGCACTATGCCACCTTTCATTCGCAGTTTTAACTCTGATTTTAGAGATGTGATTTTCTGTGGCTTTTGCAGGAGTCTCTAACTCTTCATTTGGAGATCTTATTTTGTTTGCCATATTAAAAGACTTGAGCGTACGCAAAAGCTGTTTGTTCGCTTCGCCATACGATCACTGAATCTTGTGGACCAGGGCCCATCGTATAGTGCCAGATGTAAGTTAATGTGAGCTATAGTATTTTCTCCCTCTCCTTTAATATTATTATTAGATAACTGATTGCCACTTTGTTCTAGAATGCAAACATTTTCACATTCGTCAACGATGTTTTCGGATTAATGAAATTTAGTTATGCCTATATATCAATGCTCCAATTTATAGAGCTTTAAATGTTTTAAGAGCATTGAATTCTTCTCTTTTTTCTCGATTTATTTTCTCCTCCATCTACATTTTTAATGATTTAGATGAATTTTTACAGTTAACTTGATACATTTAGTTCAAATTGTGAAAGAATATTTTCAGTGCTACATTAATTCTCATAGTTTAGGCCGAACATTTTTAAGAGTCTGCAAGTGAATAATTGTTACATAACATACATACTAAATAAATAAGTCGCATCTACAGAATGTAAAAAATGAAGTACAGCGTGTTTAAAATATGAAGCTATATGACTATGTCAGCTCTGCGCTGGGTGTTTTTCCCATATAAAAAACTTTCGAGCATTCCTTATATGGAGAAAATACACAAGATCGTCCGAAAAAAAATTAATAAAAATCAACGCGATTTTGTGCCACTTTAAACTGGCATTTTTTTCATCCAAATTTAATTTTTTGCACTTTATTATCCACAATTCAATGGGCTAGAAAACTGCATACTTGACATTGACGCGATAACGTCTTATAATTCGATGTTACCGGCTGCACGCACCAAAACATGCGGCGTTACCTTGCTTGAACTGCAAGCGAGAGCGCGGAACGAACGATAAAGAGGTACAATCGGCCTCCGCGTTCGGCAACGTTCGACATCTGGCTCTCTCCTACTTGAGTGAGCATATATATGTATGTATATGCGCATGTGTATATAAATTCACATATTTGTATTTGCATATGCCTTCCTCCTGTGTGCATGGTAATGAACCATTTCTCGGTTGAGAAAAGGACGATGATAGGAAAAGTAGGAAATGGAAGCGAGTGTTTCGAGGGTAATGCGTCTTGAAAAAGGCAAATCGATGATGGTGCCTCTTAGTGTTGTTGACTTATTAACGTCTGATGCACAATCAAAATTGAAGATATCTTTCATGAATTTGATAAATGTTTCGTCATTTTTCACGTTTGTGTAAATGTACCTTGACCTATTCCATTGCGATTCCATTTACCTCCTTCTCTATATCCATACAAAATATCTATCAAACAAATAAAATTAAAATTTCTATTGCAAAATGCAACCATTCCATCAGTATTTTCTTATGACGTTGTCACGTTAAACTATCTTCAGTAAACCGACTTTACAGACAACCTCTTTTTTTTAAATGCATAAAGTCTAAAACTTGTGTTTATATGATTTTTAGAGAAAAGCGACCTATATTTTTATAAAACAAATTTGTAAAATTACACAAGAGACATAAATTTTCAGAACTGGCCAATAAGTCCTTCTGCTATATAAGGAGAAGTCTGGCATCATAAAATTGTGTTTGATAGCTCCATCTTTTCAATAAGTTAGTGCATTGCAAGTTAGATCTCTAGCAGACTTTCAGTGAAAGCTTGATGACATTCGGTTCAGTGGCAGCGAAGTTATTGCGTTTAAGGTGTCAGTGTGTTTGTGTCATCGGTACAAAAATGAGTTTCGAACAAAGAGCAAATTTTGTTTTAAAATCGGCAAAACGTTTACCAAAACATTTAAATTGATGAAAAGTTTATGGCGATGATTGTGTATCTCGTGCCAGAGTTCATGAGTGGTTTACACGTTTCAGAGATGGTTGTGAGGACATAAATGACAATGATCATATGGGCCGCCCAAAATCAGTAATCAACGGAAACTCCATCGAAATTGTTCGTAAATTTATCCAAAATGAACCGAAATCAACGTTGAAATTCATGGAACCGGAGTTGAATATCTTCAAAAGCCCGATTTATTGAATTTTAACCTATCATTTGGGCTTACGAAACATTTGTGCACGTTTCATTCCGCACCAGTTAACTGAGTACCAAAAATTGCTCAGAATTCAACATTCGAAAGACCTCATTAAAGAGGCAAGAAAAGACTAGAACGTCCTTTACTGCATCGCAACTGATGATGAAACTTGGGGTTTCCAACATGAACCTGAAACTAAGCGTGAAAGTGCCGAATGGTAGGCCCCAGACGAGCCACCACCAAAAAAACGCGTTTAGAGAAGTCAAAAATCAAGTCGATGGTCATTTCTTGTTACGATTCCAAAGGAATCGACCACAAGGAGTTCATGCCAATGGGGAAACCCGTCAATGGAATTTTCTATCTTGGCATTTTGAAGCGTTTGTTGTATCGTATTCGTCGAATTCGCCCTGAATACAGCGAAGGAGGAAGCTGGCGCTTATTGGTAATGGACCACTTCATCGATTCACTCTTGTGACTAATTTTTGAAGTGAAAACTTCTTTAGAATCGTTGGGAATGATTTGAGACTCGATGAAACGAAAAAGCGACACTAAAAAGAGACATACATATAGATCTTATAGTATATATCCTGCGAGAGAATGAGATAGAACACAGTTATTCAGCGTTCCCTATTCTCCGTCTCCTCTTTGTGCGGTGCTTCGTAGCCTCCCCACTCTTGGCTACGAAGCATTATATGTTGATATACGTATATGTGTGTGGCTGCGTACTGCTGAGCCACGCTAGTATAGTGAGTATTGTAGTATGTATACTACACTGCCTATTACTTGCTTTGGTGTTTAGTTCAAGCGTCATACGTATGTATGTTTGTATGTATGCTAGTACGTATGTGTGCGCGCCTGTTTGTTTTACGGAAGGTTTCACTTCTATCGCGTCTAACCGTTAGACTGGTATTTTTTTGACTAGAAATCGCATTTTAACCATGAATCACTCGCCGTATTCGCCTGATATGGCTCCCTGTGACTTCTACCTATTCCAAAAATTGCATTTGGCCATGAAAGGAAAACGTTTTGCGTCCATAGAGGCCATCCAAAAGACTTGTACTGACATCCTGAAGGACATTCCAGTTAATGAAAAGCTTTTAGACCGCGCAAAATAGTATATCGAGGCCAGAGGGGACTATTTTGAGTAGATAAACTCGAAATTATCAGAACAAAGCTCTTGTCGTTTCTATTTAAGCTCAGTCTTGTTTATGTTGGATTACTCCTTATAAATAGTTACTCAATGTGGTAAATATAAAATAGCGCAATACTAATTAATGCAGCTGTTGCCAGCTGTAGACCTTACTTGACTCGCCGTGACTGTACTTTTTTATTAAAGACCACAACGAGCCTCTTCTCAATTAAATGTAGTCACAGCTCTTAACATCGTTCGTATCATTCTTCATACGATTTTATTGCTTTGAGCCAAATAATTTATTGTATTCCTACTTGTGCCACTTTGTACGTCAAACCAACAGCTAATTTCACACCATTAATGTTAATCGAGAATTTTCCTCGGTTGAGTGTCCGACAGAAAGTTCTACATACACAGAAAATACCTAGTAAATGTTCTTACGGAACTAAATGGCTTGGCGTTAAAACTTCCGGTTTTATGAGCATAATTGTGAAATGCACACAATTTATTAGAGCCATAAACCATAAAATTAAGTATTTTAATTGGCTGTTGTGTTATGTTTTTGCTTTGCTTCCTCAGCATCCTCTTTCCCAGTACATCATTTCTGCTCATTTATTTGCTAGCAACACATTTCATAGCCATTTGAATTTGTACTGGAGTTCCTTGTAGCAACAAACTAATCGCAATTAATTCTCAACGCCTTATGTTGACGTCTCATTTGCCCCCGCCACGCCGTTTTGCCACCTCCGCCCAACCCTATCATTTCTCATTCTCACCTTTTTATTCCTGCCTAATAAATTTGGCCACACGAAGGCTTTTGTTAGCCGTTACAAGTTAAAGGCAATTAATTTCTTCAAATATTTCCGGCCAAGCCAGTACATCTGTATATGTATTGGTTGGGTGGATATATTAGGATGGAGTGAATTGTGCAAGGGTGCAAAATATTTATTATTTGCCGCACTGTATGTTAAGGGGTTCGCTCGACACCTTTCGTTTTTGAAAAAAAAAAACGTTCAGTCAACAAACACTTGAACTAATTTTTGGTTAGTGTTAGTGTTTAGGTTAGGTAACTTATGATACTATTTAGTGTTATTGTTGTATTTGGTGACCTCAAATAACTTTCACTCATGCAATGAACTTACATTGGGGCTATGGCGGCCGCAAGTTTATGAATTTCTTTGCAAACTTCCTTGCAAAACGTCCTAGGTGAAGTTAGGTATATCCGGTTGATCTGTATAGATCTCACTTGGACCACAAGGGTCCGTGGTGTTACCAATGTTGTTGGAGTCGATTTAAACTTAGTTCATGGCTTGGCGAGTATCAATAAACAGTTTACATTTTCATCAGCAATATCCTTCTTATATGAAAAGTATATCAATCCCAGGCAGTTGTAACGAGTTCTGCTTAGCACAGGGCTGTGACAAAGGAGGTATTCTAACGTACCCCTTTCTTGTGCGCATAAGTGACACGCGCCGTTCTGGATCAATCCCATGTTCCTCTCCCAGGTGCCTGGTCCCTAGTAAATTGTGGCCTGTCTATACTTGCAGAACTCTTCCATTTTGGACCTACACGCATTCCGAGTTAGACATTACAGCCACTATTGCGATGAAAATGACTTTTGGAGATCAAACTGCGGGAAGAAGACAGCCGCTCCTACTCGTACGTCAGTTTGGATCCATCTGTAAAGAAATTGTATGCGTGGTAATCGAATTTAATTCTCATTGAAAGCTGCTACTCTCTTTATTACCAATGATGCTGGAAGTAGTTGGAATTCACGTGATTTTAATTTTGGTGTAGGATTTCATAATAAGCTAGGAAGGCTTCTACTATGCCCCTTTCCAGAGAAGGCATGGACTTCGATCCAACGATCCTCTCCATGCGCCTGGACTCCATGCCATCAAGAGTCGTACTTAAAAAGGGATACAGTGTGGTGCTGTCAGAGGCTCAATTGTGATAAAACTCTGAAAATGAGCCCGGCAAACACTGTTTTCACATTTTCACGGAGGGCTCCAGGACCGAGCACGGTGCCGCCTCTTGTGTACGTGAAATCTAGCGGAACAAAACTGAACTTTGCTCTTGGCATGTGCGCATCTGTGTTTCAAGCGGAGGTATACAAGGTTTGATTGAAAAGTAATGAGCCTTCCCGCGCGGAGCGTTTGCCAAGCGATCAACCGAATCGGCTGGGTGGGGGAAAATGATCGTTGGACCTTCCCCTTCAACTAAAAACCGGTCCCAGTTCGCTGGCAACAGCGGTGCAGTCAACATCGCTCCGCGCGTGAAAGCTGTTTTAAAAGTGTGTTAGGTTTTTGCAGTGGCGAAAATGCAGCGATCGTTGGAGAAACGTTACTCGACTCTCGAGGCATCGTCCACAAGGAGTTTGTACCTCCAGGAAGCACTGTAAAGGCGGCATTTTACAAAGAAGTACTCCTTCGGCTGAAAAACCGCGTCGCCCGGGTTCGGCCCGATCTCGTCAACAATTGGACCCTTCATCACGACAATGCGCCGGCGCACACTGCCTTCCTCTGCACCTCTGCATTGGCCAAGATGGGAGTTCCGGTTCTGCTCCACCCTCCCAACAGCCCAGACCTGTCCCCTCCGGACTTCTTCTTATTCCCGCGCCTGAAAAGAAAGCTGAAGGGGACGCGTTTCGACTCCAGCGAGGCGATCCAAAAAACTGTGACAGCCGAATTAAACGCGATTCCGGCGGATGAGTTTAAAAAATGTTTTCTGCAGTGGAAGGACCGCTACCAGCGGTGTATTGACACTCAAGGATCTTATTTTGAAAAATATTAGTTTAATAAAACTGCTTAAAAAAAATAAGGCTCATTATTTTTCGATCAAACCCTGTATGCTGTTCAAGAAGTAATGAACTTTGTTGTGGAAGAGGATGATGGAGAGGCAGGTCTGTATGTGTCTGCAGTGACAGCAAAGCTGCGCTCATGGCTTTAAACAGCTCTCCAATCATTTCAGTGGTAGTGGAGTCCTGTAAATCCAGGCTTAACTAGGTCGGTAGACATAATATCCTGATGCTAACATGAATGCCGGGACACGTGCATATCGCGGGTAACGAGATCTCTGACTCTTTAGCTAAGATGGACTCTGAGGCCAACTTCTTTGGTCCGAAGCCCGTTCTGCCACTCCTTTCGGCAGCCATAAAAACCACGGCTAGCAAACGGGATAATTCAACCCACAAGCGAGGAAGGCTGCAGATGCACAAAACTGATGTTACCTGTCATGTTCGATCGACTGTCGTAGATCCTCCTGTCATTAAGCAGCAGGAACTGTACGCAGCTGGTTGGACTGCTGATGGGCCACTTTCTTTGGAAGAAGCACATGGAAAAGGCGGGCATCTCAGACAGTGCACCCTGCCCAGTATGTGGAGAGGATGATTAGACGGCAGACCACTTTCTATGCGTCTGCCCGGCCTGTGCTCGAATTAGACTTGAGGTCTTGGGCACAGAAGAAGCGGCTACCTTCGCTCTTTGGTGTCACAAAATCTATTCAGATACCTTCGGAGGTCGGGTAGATTTCAAGAAAGTTGAAGAGTTAACCCGAGTGCAGTGCAGTGAACGTAATGTTGCCTGAGGGATGTATTTGCTAGCCCGCCCAAAAAAAAAGAAGAAAAAAAAAACAGAAAAAAACAGAAAAAAGTGAGCTATCCCTTTTATTAACAAGGCCCCTTAGCATAGCACCTACTACTCAAAAGAAATTGAAGATTGCAAAGCAGGCAAAGTAAGGTTGACTATGGCAAAAATTGTCTTTTTTGGGTTTCACTACACAACGACATGGAAGTTCATGAAAACGCTAATGATCAATCCAAAGGAGGGTCTTGTTGAACAACACATTCGCTGTGGGTCAGGCGAACCTCATGTTTACCAATAAGCGTACAAGAGTTAGAAACTAGAAAACTAGTTTTGCAATTATATTTTATTGCTGATACTCATAGACTAAGCCATTCAAATTGATTTTCCACGCCAATAAGGTCAAGTGTCATTAGAACTTGAACTACACAATAGACTTGGAAATGAAAAGAAATCATTTACGAACAAAGCAGCAGTCAATCCCCACAGCACTCTGCCTTCTTCCCCATGTGCCAAATCTGCTATGCCATTCCGACAAACCTGAGTTTCTGCGCCCTGCTTTACATTTTCCAGCTGCACTTAAGCCAATCAGCCTCAATGAAATTCACAAACTTAAGTAATTGCCGGCAGAAGACTTCAAACTATGCGTAATTAAATTTAAATTCTCTAACAATAAAATCCATTTAACGAACTTGAGAAAAAGCTGAGTAAACCAATTTTCTGCTTGATTACAAGAAATTGAAGAACGAATTGTGTGCGTAGGAGCTGCAACTGCCGACACAACAAAAACTCAGATGCTAGTTTCATTATAGAGTTTAAATTAGATGCGCTCAACAAGTAAATTAAAAAAAGGAGTTTTCTCATTAGTTTGCTGAAATAAAACGAACAAAGCAATGGATCAGATGCTAAAGCTGGTGTGCACTATAAAGTAGATAAAAATGCGAAGTGCAAAAAAACTAGAGAGGAAAAATAAAGTAAAGGCCAAAGTTTACTCCTAACTGCGACTGCGAAGTTGTTAGTGCGCCTCACATTTTCCCCTCCTCTCTTTCTAACAGCTGTTCTCTATGTCGCATTTTTCAGTTTACTTAAATCTGCGCGTCTGTTAGATGCGCTAAGCGAATAAGCGATTCTTTATTTAGTTACAGGCGTCAGATTCATTTTGATTCTTTTTCGAACATGGCATGAGCATAAAATGGGAGGGGGCTCCATTTACACGTTACTTTTGCGCTAATTATCTTCTTGCATGCTTCTCTTTGGTTAGAGTGGAGAAATAAAAGAGAAAAATTAGTATTTCATTGCATGTGGCAACAAGAACTCTGGCATAAAAATAACTAAAGTGGTTTTCAATAGTGAAATATGAGAATTTAGCAGACGCCAGTGGGAGAGGGATGCTGCGGCGTCCATGAAAAAGAAGCTTCACTTCTCGAAATAATTTGATATTTTAAGGGTGTTTGTGCAGTTTTTTGTGGCAAAATTTGCTAAATGAGGTACTAAGAGATTACGAATTCCGATAAATGACTCGTTCCACTATTTATCTAGTTTTCAACTGAATTATTTGCTGCTGCCACGCTTTTGTTACTTCAAGCGCTGCATTCTCTCACGGGCAGAGGAATATTTAACAGTGAAAATGTCCACACGTGTTTATACATTTCAACACGCGAATTATATATCATATTTAAAGTGAAACAGTGAGTAGTTTGTAGAAAACATGACTTTAATCTTCAACGTCAACTTAAGACTCATCTGCACATTATAAAATGAATTGCTTATTAACTAAAACAAAGCTGCATTTTATGAACAGTTAAACAAAGAGCATCACGCTACCTAAAAGCTCAGTTGCAAAGTTATTTTTCCATCCAACATTCCTTTTTACTATATATTTGTTTATTTGTTGTTACTGGAACTGTTTAGTTTAGGTTCCACGACCTTGTTTTTCCATTAGCAGTACTTAACATTTCACTTCTTAACATTTAACATCGTTTATACTGTTTAACATTTGTTAAACATCACTATTGAGTTATTGTCATGTTAATAACATTAGCTCTGTTATTAACAGCGGCTTATACTCGTACATAACTCGCGCAACCTGTTTGGTTTTCTTTAATATTATTAGATCACAAAAAATAAATTAGGAATAAGTTGGTATTTAAATACAAAATTTGTTGTGAGAATACTTGTTGTTTCGTTAAGCGTAAAACTAGGGAGTTTGGCAAAGAAGCCGATGCTTTCTGGTGATTTAATAAAATACAAGTTTTGCTTAGAAATTTTACAACTTGGAGGATGTATGTATTCGGGCGACGCTTTTACATCAAAAGCAGCGACTTGCAGATATTCGCACTGCAAGATTTGGCTACGCCGCCAGAAGTGTGCACGCCAATTATTTATTTATTTATTTTATTATCGATTTTCCAATCGGTTATTGATATATACAATTTTTGTACTCGATTTATTTTTTCGGTTTTATCGGTTTTTTAAACAATTATCGATTTATTTTCTTTGCCATCAACTTATTATTGGTATTATCGTTTTGTTAGTCGGCTACTTAGTACACAAAAACTTGTTTAATGGTAACATTCCACGGGCATCAAACCGCAATTTTACCATAATTTTTCCTATAAAAAATATGTCTAATCGCTTTATGTTTTTACTAATTTGTAAGTTCTGTTATCGATATATAATTTTTGTTTTCGATTTATTATTTGTATAAGCGATTTTTTAATCGGAAGCTTAAAATACTAATAGTTTCGTTACGTGACAATTTATCGGAAAGTTGTAAATTACGACTATCCAACCGATTCTTTCCTGTCGCTTAAAGGCCTTAAATCTTACTACAAAAAAAGTTTTAAGCGATACTAAGGTTTTTATTATGCTCGATTTTGTTATCGATTTAGTTTTAGTATTATCGATTTTTTATTGTGTTATGCAAAATGCAAATTATTGGTCAATATTGGCAGCCGCTTTAGATCCTTCAACAACAATTTGCTGCCTTTAACTGTAATTGAAAAAACTGGAAATTTTGAAATCTCGAATTAAAAATATTCCTGTTTTACCGCAGATCATTGCACAGACAAGATTTAAAAAAAATTTGATGTTTAGAATACCAAACGATATTTTTTTATTTACCAAGTATTATGAATTCTTTAAAATTCATTTAACTTTATGATTCCATGCCTTGAATCTTGCTAGCTTAGGGATGTTCTGAGCAAAGAAATAAATATTTTGCCGCTCTTTCTACACTAACTATTACAATAAAAAATCTCAAAAGAATTGTTGTTAACTCAGCTAATATTCTCGGCACTGCAAATTCAAATAAATTAGTAAATCAAGCGAGCACTTCTCTCTCTACCGATTCTGCTCGATGTCCGATTGTTGACAATGAGAACAATGCGCTGAACTCTGCTGCTGCATCTAAGCCTGCGTCGCAAACCTCTTTTATGCATGGTCTTGCCGTCTCTAGAGAAAAGAGTAAAGTGTAGCCGCCACTACTACAACTGCACCTGCAAAAGTAAACTTAGCTGCTGTTACTACTTCATCTCAGGTCCTGCGCCTGCTGTTTCTAATGCTGACACTGAATCTGTGCCTGCAGTGCCACAGATGTCCTAGTGGGAAACGATAACTAAAAGCAGTCGCAAAAAATTGAACAAACCCATTTGATGGGTTCCAATAACAATGATGTGCGCAATATTTAAATATCTACATTTATCATCATTCTCGTCCCGTGTCAAAGAAAGTAATATCTTGACTTGTGCTTCGAGGCATGCGGAAATTGAGACTAAGTCCTTGGTATGCTGCTAACTGGTTACAAAAGATAATGAATTGAAAATACTCAAAAAAATTAATTTCTCTATTCTCTCCATCACTTTCCTTTTCGATTTGATGATGGCTGAGTAAGGTGTTTGCTACTCGAGAAAATTAATTTCAATATTCCTCAGCAAATCTTACGGGATCATGCTTTTGAAGTGATACTTCTTAGGCGTCGATGGACGAGCGATAATGGAGAGTAAAATTTCATTTCGTTCCCACGACAGTCGGTTCTACGTTACCGGAACGACCCGGGCTTATATCCGGCCAAGGACTGTCACTCCAGCAGCATTCCCTGTATATGTATGTATGGGGAATGTTTATGCTGTTACAACAACAACAGTAAAATTTCAAGGCCATGCAACATTTTGGGCATTTTCGTTCCGTGAGAGAGAAAAAAGATATAACGTAGAAGAAAAGGACAGAGAGAGCTATACCTTATATATATATTAAATTCTCCCAAAAAGTTCTGGAAATTCGAGCATAATTAGTTTAGGCTACTCACGTTACCCTTTTTTTTCTGGTTAGGGATGGTGAAACTTTCAAATCATATTGGCCTAGATTTTTTCTCAACAAAGAACAACTTCAAATTGGTGCTAAAAGAATTGTTGAACTAAACTCTTAGTATTATCTAATATTCTTTGGCTGTAAATTATAAGAAATGTTACCTCTTCGTTTCAGTTAGTACAATGAAACTAGTAAATTATGGGTTTAATTTATTTTTGATTGAATTATTTAGCATTAATCTGTTTTTCACAGTCTGCCAGAAATAAATAAATAAATAAAAAAAATTAATTTTTTTCGTAAAAAAACTGGCTATACGATGAACTAACTGCACTTGTAATATTATTTAGCTGTCCAAACGAATTTATTTTTATATGCGAAAGTTCTGCACTCAAATGGAAAATGAAATGTCGATAAAACGGATTGTCTACGCACTTTTGACTTTGCAAGACGTCTGCAAGCAAAATCACATTGAGATGTCAAATTTTATTTATTAAGAAAAAGAAGCTGCACAAAAATTAATTTCAAACTGCTTCAATTAAATAAAGACAGCTCAATTACTTTCAAAGATTTATGACATAAAATGAGTGCATGACATGAGAGTGGGATTACTTACTTTTCACTTAAACTATCAATTTAACCAACAATAGCAATTTATCTTTCCTAAGCAAGATTGTCATTTTTTACAAACACAAACGAATTTTGCTGGCTGCTGCTATTCTCTGCTACTTAATTGTAAAAACTCAACATTTCAGTTGTCAGATACATAAATGCACACTTAGGAATTTGTCTGTGCACTTGAAATATATGAAGAGGTGGTCACAATAATAGCACAGCGATAGCTTTGACTTGATTTTATGTAGTTAAAGTGGGGTATGCAGTTCTATTTTAAATCCATTTTATTATAATATTATTCACAAAATTTCCATTGATATTTGATCACTTCTTCAGTTGAATTTTCTTGAAGTGAAACTTCTTAGGCGTCGATGGGCGAGCGAGAATGGAGAGTAAAATTTTAAGGTCATGCAACGTTTTGGGCATTTTCGTGGACTGGGTACACCACTTGCAGACAGAGTTTGGTGAAATTGTTCATGGATTGCACGAAGTTGAACGAAAGGGTTTGGCGAAGGAATATTTTGCGAATACTTACTCTGCAAATGCCCAGCTCTTGCGGCTAGGCGCTTGAGATTGCTTAGCGTGCCCTTTGGCGATGGCTTGAAGAAATTATCCAGCCTAGATCCCTTTTCCCTGCTCCACTACATCAACAGCACTGGATGGCTGTAGACGAGTTTTTCTCTTCCCTAAATCTTTTCCCAGGTAGTGGTCCATATTATGGTATCAAAACGGCACGTAAGTGCTACTTGAAGTGTACCTGGGGTACTCTTGCCATCTTACCTACCTACCTATTCTGCGAAGATCTCCCCATCAAACTCAAATTCAGGGTGTTCCAAGCAGAGATAACCGCAATCAAAGTAGCAGCTGATTGGCTACTCGCTTGACTATTAACGCTCAAGAAAGTATATATTTACTCCGATAGCCAAGCGGCAATTGGGGCCCTGGGCTTAAAGATGTTGCATTCCAAATTGTTCAGGGATTGCCTGGTACCACTTTCGATCGCATTCGAATTCTTTAACATAAGACTCTCCCGGGTCATTACTACATTGCGGGCAACTGCAAAGCGGGTGAGCTGGCCAGACAAGGCACCAGTGAGGTAGTTTCCCTGCGAATGGAGAGGATTGGGATCCCCTTAACAACTTGCGCTCTACTTCGAGAACAATGGGCTTCGCGTCAGCTCAGCGAACGCTGGGTAGATAAACAAACTTATAAGGTTGCGAAATCCTTCTGGCAATGCCAAAATCTTCTGAGGATGGCAAAATCTCAGCTCGCAAACTTCGCGGGTGTCCTCATAGATCAGGATTCTCTACGAGGTATGCATGCCGTGAGACTTGGAATTACTTTACTTTGCGTCGCTTTTGCGTTAGCTGTATGGAGGATGAGGTGGAACCTCATGGCACCTTCTCCTTAGCAATCTTGTTTTCGCGGGACTAAGATGCCGGTTCTCACTTCTTTCCTACGCCCGCTGATATAGTTGCCTTTGATATGAAAAATATGATTAACTTCATCTGCAGCATCAGCAACAGCTTAGCACAACCGCAAATAAGTCACCGTTCATAATTCACAAATACTCAACCTTTACTCAACAAATACTTCTCCTTTCGTCCTATCGGTTTCCTTCACCTTTTTTCTCTTGCATTGGTATCACAAAGGATGAATTTGACTTCTTCATTCACGTGGGTTCAATCTATGGTCAGCAAATATAACCTAACCTAACCTGACAGAGGGATCAGAAGAAGCCAAATCTGGAGATTAGGGGTGTTGTGAAATGAGTTGGACCCCTCTTGCCACAATTGGTGAGGCGTGAGCTGCTGTGTTGTTATGATGGAAGACGACTTCCTCGATTCGTACGAACGCCAAACGCAAAGAAATAGATTGGCTGAAACATGGCGGGTTTTCTACCTGGAGACGCTACTAACTAAACATACCCTCAATAGGTGCCAGTGGTGCCATCTCTCTAACTCTGCATGGACTTTTCAAACGACCCTCGCAGATTATTAAAAATGAAATTTAGCAACCGCTATACTAAGAAAATGCACAACACCTGAACAAATAAGTTATCAGAAATCAATCCAAATGGAAAGAGCTATAAAACTGCATGCCCCGAATTTTTCTAAAAATTGAAAATTAAAGAGCTTTTTCTTAATTCTTTGAAATTTTGATGTTTCATAAAACAAAATGTTTTTCTGAAAACAAAAAGAAAAATATTTACTGTATATATTTAATATTTTTATAAAAAAAATTAAAATAATGAAAAAAACTAAAATAATTTTTTTTGATTAACAGCTACCTTTTTTAAAGTATAACCTATTTTTGTTTTTTGTTTGTTTTTTTTTCTCATTGTTTTTTTATAAAAACAAAAAAAAAATATTTTTTTATATATATAAAAAAAATGTATAAAAAAAAATAGTTAATAATTTTATAAAAACATAATTTTTTTCCTTCGTTTTACAAAAAAAAATGTGAAGAATTTTAAAAAAACTTAAAGAAAACTAGTAGCAAATGCAGCAAAATGTAGTCGTTAATTATAAAAGTTATTTCTGTTTTTTTTTATTGTTTTTGTAATTCTTTTTTTCATAAATATTTTTTATTTATATTTATATTTTCTTTGTATATTGTAAATATATTTTTTTTTTACAAAAACATTAATTTTTGTTTTTATAAAAACAAGAAGAAATATTAAAAAAAATAGTTAAGACTTTGTAACTGTGCTATTATTGTGACCACTCCTGTATGTATGTATGTTATACACATAAATAAAATATAATATTTCAACTAAATTTTCCTTCATGTGGTGTATGAACCGCCTTTGTACTCACAATAATGCAACAAATAGGCGATATCACTCAGCATGCGGCACCTCCATTGCTAGTTAGTATTTGTGAATTTTAGCAGGCATACTTGCATAGTATGACGCAGTAATAGTAGATAAAATAAATACACAGTTCTGCCGCAATGCACAACACTTGCAGCGATTGCAGTTAAATTCCTATCCAGTTACCATCAAATTTAAATTCAACCTAAGTTTTCTTTCAGAGAAAAGAGAAAAAAGTGCGCATATGTCTATCGAGTGTCTAAAGAGTTTGAACCATTACCACAAATCGTCCAATTTATTTTCTATTTTTTGCGGCTACACCACCGCTCATCCACTCTGCGCCACTTGCTTTCATACTTTATCGTTGTCACAGGCGTCGTGGCGTATACGTAACATTTATTGAACGCAAATAAATCGTAACTTATGCCAACATGGCAACTTTTCCGTAGCTGACTGCTGTGTACTGCTACCGAGCATAGCCTGCAAGCAGACAGGCAAGCATGTGAATGTTATTGCAATAAAAGCAACAATAACTGCAACTGCAGCATTAGCTAAGCAGCAGTGGCAAGTGGCAGTTGTTTGCGACGGCTGTAAAATTTATTGCAATCGCAAATGAAAACGTTTATTTTATTGTAGGCCTGAGCGTTGGCAACATCAGGCAGTGAATTTATCAGCAAATAGTCATCGGTGAATGTCTATTGCATTGCCATTTATGTATGCTTGAATAGGCGGCAATAGAGCGCAGATTTTCCATTTATCTGTATTATTATTACTGATTTATTTTGTTTGCTTTTTATGTTGGTTTATGTTTTAAATTTTATATATTTACACACGCACGAACCTTGTATGGATATTCTCATAGTTTATTTGCTCAAATTTTTCAATAATTATTATTTGGTGTATGGCATATAAATTTGAGCGCAGAGCAATTGTTGTTGTTGCTGTTTGTGGCATACAAATTAGTGACTGCTGTTGGCATTTTTGCCGACTAAACAAATTAATACTGCATCGAATGAGATTATTTTGTCGTATTGCCACTGTCGTTTTGCCAGCTGGACAAAACTGGTAGAGAAAACAGGCCAAATTCAACAGGCGAAAATTGAAAATTCAAAAATTATAATTTCATTTATTTATGCGTACGCATGTGTATGCACCTGTCAATGCGCATAAGCTATTTAATTTTAATGTAAAAGCTTTGCTAATTCGGAATTTCTATTTCACTTGTTCGTATGAGGAGACGTTTCTCTACTGAAATTGAAAAAAAAAATATTTGATATCAAATTTGTATATACCAAAAAACCAAAGGTCAAGCCATTTTTCAACAAATACTAGTGTGCCTACTGACGAATTTCTAACTCGTTTAAACAGGAGTGTGGTTAAGATGGTAGCATTTTTCACGGTTTGAGGAGCCCTTCCCTCAGTCATGGCTGAAATTTTGGAAGCACCATTGGCTGTACTCACTCAATGGGCTGCCAATTGCGCTCTTAGAGTCAACTCTGACAAAACGAAGTTGATGCTATTCACCAGTAAATATAACTTTAAACCTCTACCCTTTGGACTTCCTATATTAAACATCCAGTTTCTTGCGCTCTCGTCGGCAGTTAATTATCTTGGTGTAGTACCTGACTCCAACATCCATTGGAAGCTGCACTCCAAAATCAAGTTAAGAAGGCCAGTATAGCTATCTAATTCTGTAAATATATGTTCGGGAAAAAGTTGCGTCTCAAGCTAGAAACCGTACTCTGGATGTGCAACTTAGTGGTTCTGCCAATTTTGACATATGTCTGCCTAGTTTGAAGGGTAGCTCTTTGGAGGGACTATAATATATATAAATAAATTATAAAAAGTGCAGACGACTGCATGTATTGGCATCAGTAGAGCGTGTAGAGCATGCCCCCTCCCCTCGCTAATGTTTTTCTGCACTTACTTCTCGTTGGTCTTCAAGTTCAATCCATTACTGCTTAGAGCGCTGTTAGGTTGAAGAAGATTGGCCTCTGCATACAATATCTTGTAGAACATGAGAGCATTTTGATGCAGCTTTCTCCCCCTCTCTCTGTTCTTCGCACAGATCTCTCCATCCGCAAAACTGGGTTTTGAGCGTTGTGCTAGCGCTATCTTTCCGAGCAGGCTGGATTGAAAAGAGGGGAGAGTCTGCACGGACATAGGTACATCTGATTTCATCGGACATAGGAGCGTAGAGGAAATTTAAATTGTCAATGAGCTTACCACGAAGATATAACCGGTTTCAGTTGCCCCATCTCAGACATTGGCGTCCCCTTGATCGTTGTTAATTAAAGGGAAACTGCGTAATTTCTTTCTTAAAAAAGCGCAAGACAAATCTAAAAATAATTTTGAATTCCCCGCCATTAATTTCTCTAACTCATAGCCACCGGTCACTGGGTGTTCAGAACTCAAGCGCAGAAGCTTGGACTTCCGTACAAATCTCATTGCCGAAGCTGTGAGGATCATACAGAGAAATATGCTGTTGAAAGCTTTCTTTGCCAATGTCCTTAGTTTGCCTTTTAGGGATAGCCTGAGGCCGTTCTCCATAGTATATCCCTTTTCTCTTCAACACCACCTCAACAGTACTGGATGGCTATAGAAGGTTTTTCTGCCTTCCTAGCGTCGACGGAAAATGCGTTGAGTATAGCAGAAACTTGTTCCATGTCTATCACATTGTTGCTGTTTTCTATTATAATAATATATCAGTCGGTAATTCTGAACTCAATCGAGCTAATTCGTCTGGAACACCTTTGCCTTTATTTTTCAGCCATAGCTTCCAAACGCAGTGAGCACAAAATGGTAATTCATTGCCTAAAAAAATCTACTTTTATAATTTTCCGCAAAACTTCTCCACTATTTAATTTATAGTTTTTAGTTTTTAATTATAATAGAATTTATAGAAAGATTTTTGGCTTACTATGAAACTAATTTAATAAGTAAACTTGAAGTTGCTGAGAAATCCCGTTGATTTTATATATACCCAGATATTTTTCCCAGACGGTGTTGTGCTTTTCCTGCACATGAAAAAAAAAATGTCGTGCATGCTTTATACAGACAAGTTTATTTATTTTTAAGAAATATAACTATTAATACTATTCGAAATTCAAATTTTTGGAGTGAAACTTCTTAGGCGCCGATGGACGAGCGAGAATAGAGAGTAAAATTTCAAGGCCATGCAACGTTTTGGGCATTTTCGTTCCGCGAGAGAGAAAAAAGATATAACGTAGAGGAAAAGGAAAGAGAGAGCTGTACCTTTTATAAATCTTAGATACATTTTAGGCTATTTTTCCTGAGTTTTTCCTTGTGGTTGCTAATTACTAGTGAGAAATAACACTGCCTACTTTTTGGCGCTTGTTTGTGGGTGCAAACTTGTAGGAAATATATTCTTGGTGCCTACTTTTTGGCGTTATATTTCCTTGGTGCCTATTGCTTGGGGCGTTTTTTGGTCCCAATTTTTTTGGCGTTTTTTTTTGTCCTTTTTTTTTGCGCTTATTTCTGTTTCTGGCTAGTGCTTGTGCGTACTATAAAGTGATATCCATTGCGGCGTCGGGTTTATTGGTATTGCCTTGCGGTAATTTGTGCCGTTGCTGCGGGTGATAAACGCTCGGAGTAGTGCGCGTTGTTGCCACGGTTTGTGTCCGGTATTTACCTACACCGGTCGACCCTTCTCAGTTTTTTGTCAATTTTGTCTATTTGTATTCTCTGCAAATGTTGTGAATTTATTTAGATATATATTCTTTCTCTCTCTCTCATTGCCTCTCGGGTCTCTCCCTCTTTCTTTGTCTGCCTTGAAAGTTTTACTTCTGTTATGTGTACTACGCTACACCCACTTTTGTTTATTTATTTATTTATTTATTTATTTATTTATTTATTTATTTATTTATTTATTTATTTATTTAGTAGAAATATAATTATTCATAATTTTCAAAATTCATATTTTTTATTTATTTATTTGTTAGAAATATAATTATTCATATTTCTCAAAATTCAAAATTATTATTTATCTATTTATGAGAAATACATTTATAAATAATTATATCACATGACGAAAGACACTGGTAGCTAAGACTAGGTGAACAAAATGCCATAAATTGAAGTCAGCAACCCGGCCCTTCTTCTGAGTATATTGTAGTTACTCAATAATGTCCAGTGAGAAGACTGATACACCCTCACACCGCCCTGAATGCTGTGTGCAATCTCTAAACACTTGAAAGGCGCGAATTTCGTACTCATACATACCTGAATTTCCCTTCATCTTCAGTATTTGTTTCAAACTTTCCTAAAACAGTTCATTGTCACCGTTCCTAAAAATTGGGCAAGGTACTCGTCGCCGATTTTGCCCACTGCTGTTAGTAAAAATTAGTGCGTTAAAGCATTGGGTATAAAACGAATTTTCCAAACCGCACAGATTATGCTGCCAACCACACGCAGGCCTTGTGTCGTGACTGCGGCACTCCTGTCAAAGCGTCGAGCGGCGGCGAAGTGTGACAAGGAAACGATTTTGCGTTGTGGAAGAAAAAAAGTTAGTCGCTTTTCCTCCCTTTTGACTTTGACATTTCGGCCAAATCGTGAAATATCAAAGCGCCACTGTCATGCAATGACACGTGCACGAACTTGATGCAAGAGCACGCATATGTGGCAAAAGCGTAGGCAAAAGCTTAAAACTGAGAGAAAAAAGTCAAGAAAAACCCACAGAAATGTTAACTGTTGCACAAATGGAAAGAGTGGCCAAAAAGTGAAAGTAAACAAGAAAAAAGTTTTGAAAGAATTTTTCCAACACGCGAATTTTTTGGTCGTCACTTTCTGTCGGCCCTAGGCATTTAAATTCGTAATTGCGGAGAGTATTCCGCACTGTCATTGCAAATTGCGCGGTTTCCTGAAATTCGAAAAATAATCTGTGAGTACTAAACATCAACAAACGTCAGCATGCAGCGATTTTATTGCGCTGTCCACTGACCACCAGTACTAAAAAGATATAAAAAAGTTTTTTGTTGCATGTCAGCTTTGTTGACGGAATGACAAGTTGAGTGCATGCTGACGTACTTCCTGACCATTAATTCACGCTTGCTGATTAATTGATTTAAAATAATGGCATATCTGCATGTGTAAGTCCGGGAAAATACATTCTAAATGCGGAGAAAGTTTATTTGATTATTTTTTGCTGGAACTCTTAAGCAGCATTTGCAAGCAAAAGCTTCGAAATTTTTTGAAGTTCGCAGTTTTCGTAGCGCTTTAAATTTTAGTCTAACAAAGTGCAAGTTTGAAGCCGCTCAAATTTCTCGTTCATTTTGGATAATTTACGACCATTTGGGTCGCTGTCGTATATTCTTTAATACATAGTTTTTAAGACGTTTATGTATACTTCCACAATAAAGAAAATAATCTATTTATTTAAGATGAAATACGAGGGTGGGTCAATAAGTCCGTGACTTTTTGTATTTCTGACCTCTTTACTGAAAAAGAAATACTGCTCCTGTCAACAGGCATCTGTCAGTTGACTCCTGTCAAAATTTGAACGTGCTGCGTCAGTTAGTTTGTGTTTTACAGCTACCTTTATCAGACTACCCAGTAATTTGAGGAGAAAATGGAAAGAACTGAACTTCGTGTGCTTATTAAGCTGATTCAACCTTATAAACCCACTGTTTCGACTGTTGTTTGGTCTCTGGTGTGTGGTGATGGATCCATGTTTCGTCCACGGTTACAAAACCGCGCAAAAACTCCTCCATATTGCGATTAAACAACGCCAAACCTTCCTGTGAAGTTGTTACACGATTGTGTTTGTGGTCGACTGTGAATTACTGGGTAGTCTGATAAAGGTAGCTGTAAAACACAAACTAACTGATGCAGCACGTTCAAATTTTTGACAGGAGTCAACTGACAGATGCCTGTTGACAGGAGCAGTATTTCTTTTTCAGTAAAGAGATCAGAAATACAAAAAGTCACGGACTTATTGACCCGCCCTCGTAGTATGCAATGAACTATCCACAAAAATACTGTATTACATCTTTAGTTATACGAATGAGAGAAATCCGACAGTTCGTAGACGATTGGTGATCGGAGGTAAAGACCACCAGTTATTTTCTTTTGCAATCTCTGATCGCTACATGACTACCAAAAGCCATTTTATATATATATTAAAAAAATTGTGCTTAGTCATGTAAAAAAAATTGAGAAGTAGTTCGTTGTTGCCTAGTTTCGGGAGGTTCCATGCCGGCACCTTATCCTTCCTGGTAAAAAGTATCATATCCGTTTCGTCCGCGTTTATCCCTAGCCTTGCGGGTGATGTCCATTGGTATGCAGTTTTAAGTGTGATGTTCATCACATTTCTGATGGTGTCCTGGTACTTTCCCGTAACTATTATAGTTATGTCATCTGCATATGCCACTAGTTTTGGTGCCCTTCCGTCAAATATCTTGAGCAGTTCATTTGCTACAAATAGCCATAATAGCAGCGATAGTGCCCCACCTTGCGAAGTACCTCTGAATGCATATTTGGGGACGCTCGTGTCGTTCCATTCCGCTCTTATCCATTCAGTTAAGTTCTTTTCAGAGAAATCCAAATGCTCTATATGCAGAGTTGAAAGTGAAAAATATCAATAAAAAATTTTCTTTAAATAATTTCACAGAAATGTCTCGCTGCCAATGTGACTTATGCATATTAAATTTTTATTATTATTTTTTATTTATATTTTCCATATTAGGTATCCTGAATTACCTGAGTTTATATTTATGAGCACAAATATTCATTTCGATACTTAAATAGTACTTACGCATGAATATATTTACGAGTGCATTCCTTTGCATAACCGGGGAGCCAAGTAAATAAAAATGTGTCCATTACGTTATCAAAATAACAGACATTGCAAATATTAAATTGGCATAATAAATTGAATTCAATCAACGTGCGTGTGATGAAAGAGATAAAGGAAGAGAAGAGCATAAATAAAATAAATCAAATCCGATTTAAGGCAATACGAGATGTGAATAAAAGCGTAGTATGGGTAAATAAATAATTTATTGGCTAGGAAAATAAGTAATCAAGATATACGTGTGCATATGTATAATATATATATACATAAATGGTGGTTACGTTTAAAGGGCCGATGTTGATTTTGAATTAAAGGCAATTTTTTTAAGAAATTATTTTCATTTCTCTTTATTATGATAATATTGGTATGGTTCAATTACGTATAGAACAAAATATCGGCCAAATGGCCGCCGCGGCCTCGGCGGCACACCTCCATCCGATGGTGGAATTTAACCATCCTTTATAGGTATATCTATATTTATAGTTGGATAGTATATATTAGACATATTATATATGTATTAGGGTGCCTCCGCACAACGTAAAAATCGCTGGTTTTCCCACGTAATTATATATAAGTAAGTATAAGTCTCTATTTCGAAGATATTTTAGATTTATGTGAGCCGAGTTAAAAATACATCACAAAATTAAGTTTTTTATAAATAAGAAAAAACTAGTTTTAAAAAATATTTTTTTCTCAACAATTATCTCACATGATAGAAGAGCTTAAGATAAAATATTATCGAAGAAACAGAACCAAAGTAAACTGAAAAAAGCACGGAAAGCCAAACTTGAATCCTATAGAAATTTCTGCAGTAACGTCAAAGAAATGAGGGAAACCGCGAGACTTTGTATGATCCTTCATCTAGACCGCTGGATTCCATTCGAAAACCTGATGGTTCATACACCATTTCCAAATCGGAAACGTTTATTGCTCTATTCAAAACCCATTTTCCGGATACTGGAACTCTCTCTCTCTGAAGTAGAGAGTGGCATGAACAATACAGGTAGCAACGATGGATGCTGGTGTATTGCTAGTCGGATTGTGACAAGAGAATCGATAAGGTTTTCCTTGTCTTCCTTTGAGAACTTTAAGTCCTCTGGACGTGACGGAATATATCCAGCAATGCTTAGGAAAGGAGGAGACAGGCTGATTGAGGCCCTGAAAAGGATCTTCACAGCCTTTCTTGCACTTGGTTATATACCATCCCAATGGCGACGCGTAAGAGTAATACTTATTCCGAAACCAGGAAAAGACGATTATTCCCTAGCAAAAAGGTTTAGATCAATCAGTTTCACATCGTTCGTGTTAAAAAGTCTAGAACGAGTGGTGGAGAAATATATTCAAGTGGGGGTATTGCCGAGAAGTGCACTTAGTAGAAATCAACACGTTTACCAGAGTGGAAAGTCATGTAAATCAGCCTTACACGATCTTGTTAGCAAGATTGAAGTCGGGCTGGAAGCTGACGAATACACAATGGGCGTGTTCGTGGACATTGAGGGGGCTTTCGATAATGCCACTTTCGGCTCGATATGTTCTTCTGCCGAACGACACGGAGTTAATCATATTATTGTAAAATGGCTATATTCCATGCTCTCTGAGAGGCTGTTAACCGCTGGGGAGAACAGTAACGAACTAATCACTGTCAGGGCCAAGCAAGGATGTCCCCAAGAAGCTGACTTGGCAGACACACATTTCATTCAAGCTGAATCGCGCATTAAGGATTTTTCAGCAATGCCGCAGAGCCTTTGCTAAACCTTGGGTCTGAAACCTGCTGTGGTCCTATGGATATACACGGCACTTATCAGACCAATCATCACTTACGCTTCTGTGGTCTGGTGGCGACGGAGCATGGTTAAGTCCACAATCCGGGAACTATACAGGCTGCAAAGAAGTGTATGTTTATGCATCACGGGTGCCATGAGTACAACCTCTGGTGATGCCCTAAATGCTATGCTTAATTTGCTCCCCCTGGATCTTAAGATACAACAGGAAGCAATAAAAGCAATGTGTAGACTCCATAAATATGGTTTCTGACACGCAGATGAAACTTCGGGACACAGAGAAAGCTTTAAGTTGCTATCTGAGCAGTATCCACTGCTTTTGGCACCTAAAGACGGTCTGATGCCCATAGTTTCATTTGGAAGGAAATTTGATGTCAGATTTCCATTGCGTGAGCAATGGAGCAATCCGAATGCATGCAGGGAGGTTTGACGGATATTTTCTTTACCGATGGCTCCAAGAATGAAATAGGGTCTAGAGCCGGATGGAACTTAAACGGTAGTAATAAGTATCACTATGCTATGGAGGAAATGGTAACTGTTTTCCAAACGGTAATTTTCACCATCCTGAAATTTTTACCATCACTTTCTCTCTGCACTCATCTAACGCCCTTCTCCCTCTGTTACAGGCAATAAAGGCAATAAACTCATATAAAATTTCATCTAAAAATGTTCTAAAAACCAGGGAAGCCATAGAGAGACTAGCCGCAGACACACGATTACAAACCTATTGGGTACTCGGACATAAGGACTTTGCAGGAAACGTAATTGTGGAAGAGATTACCAAAAGCGCGGCTTACATACAATTCCATCTGGTACCACTAAGGACCTATAGGTCTAACCTAACCTAATTTTATTTATATGAAACTCGATTTTTGATAAATAAATATAATAAAAATGTAAAATACGTAAATAATAATAATAAATATTTTCAAGTCGCTTCTACTCTCATATTTATTTTTCCGAAAGTTTTTGACAAATTTTGTCAATTTATTTATTTTTTTGAAATCAGCTACATTTTTTTATGAAAATATAGTTCATTGAGCTACAAATTTTTCACTTAAAATTCAACAAAATGTTCATGAAAATTTCAAATCTTGAATCATAATTTTTAAGAAAATTTTAAGTGCGCAGGATTGCAGCCCATTAAATTTTAGTATAGTAACGCAAAGTTTTGAATTCGCTCAAAAATCGCGTTAGTTTTGGACAATTCTTTGAAACGTTTGCACGAAGGTCAGATCCAAGAACAGTCACTTTAGCAGCTCACTCCAAAGACGTGCGAAAAATGTTTGTGTTGTTGCATAAGCACGAACAGCATCAGAATGAGAAAATATAGCGACGATTGCGGCAGATGAAAAATATCCAAACGGAGCCTGAAACTAGGTTTCTAATGGTGGAAAAGTATCATCGCTTACAGAAGACGGCTGTAGGATGAGAGCTCCCCATCAAGCTCAAATTCAGGCTACCAGAACTCTGCAGTGTTTTCTAAGTGTTTTCCAAGCGGAAGTAGCTGCAATTAAAGAAGCAGTGGATTGGCTGCTCACTTCTGTAACTACTGTCAGAGAGGTGAATATTTACTCTGACAGCCAAACGTCAATTATGGCCTTGGGCTTGGTGATGCGCACGAAATTATTCGGGGAATGCCTCATTTCTCTCTTGACTGCATGCCAAAACTACAACATTTGGATCACTTTGGTTTCTGTTTACGATAAAAAACTGCTGGGTGGATAAGCAGGCTACAAACGGGCTTCTCGAGTCGGTTTCCCTGCGAAATGAGAGGATTGGGGTTCCATCGAAAATCTATGGTCTGCTCGAAGGAAGTTGGACTTCACATCAACTCAGCGAGCGTTAGCTTTTTTTGTTTTTGGCGCGTACACCCTTTTTGGGGGCTTGGCGGAGCTCCTCCTCCTGTTTGTAGCGTGCGCCTTAGTGTTGAGAAAAATGAGGCCGCCAGTGCGCAAACATAAAATAACTACAAAGTAGTAGCCAGTAGCCATCGAAGGTAGATCGAAGTCGCTCGCGAGAAATTCTTAAGGCTAACGAAGCCGCAGTTCCCGAATTTGTTGGGCATCCTTTGTGGATATCGTCCATTAGGTGAGTTTTGGTATTGATTCTGAGTGCTTTATGGAGCAGCTGTCTGGAATATGAGATGAAATTAGCTCAGCTCCTTCTCTTTAACTGTCCTATTCCCGCCGGCTTAAGATTCGGGCATCTTGGCTCTCACTTTTTTGCTACACTTACGGATATTGCGGGTTTAGATATTATCCACCTGATGAATGAATTTATGCCTCCAACAAAGGCGGAAAATTCATTATTTGCCGCGATAGGAAATCCGTAATGGACGCTATATTGAAACATTCTAACGAAACTTCAATAATCACCGAAATCCGAAATAATATTGTATCAAATAAAAATTCCATAGGGATCATGTGGGTTCCGGGTTATGCCTGAATACAAGGCAACGAGTGCGCTGATACTAGAGCCAAAGAAGCTACCCAGGAACCCCTTCACTTCAGTGCACATTTTACTACCAAAGATATTCGGAAAATTATACTAAAATCTCTTCAGGATGCATACAATATCACTATTTTTGGCCTTTACATGAGAAAAGAAACTAAAAAGTTCGACCCAAATTGGGGGACATCAGAATTCGTTTTAGAGGTATGGTTCCTTCGGCAAAGTTTCTTATTTTGATCCCTTGAATATGATTTTCACAGAGCAATGGACCATTTTTTTGCCTCCCCACAAATCGACCGGCCTAATGTACATATATAATATAAAATTATACTCGGGTCAAACTCATAATACCCACTAATCTTCTAATAGTACTCCCTCAACTGCTCTCTCCCATCCTCTTGTATAGTTACTTACCTATATTATTACTCTAGTTTAGATACCATAAGCCGGTGCCAGAGCCGGCAGCCAGTGCTCATTTCGTAAGTGGAATAGTTATTAATAACTGTTACTCTTTTAAATAAATAAATAAATAAATATCCACGTTATGAATTTCATCAATAGCTTAAAGTGGTTAACCATTTAAACCATTAGCAAATGTAATTAGTAATTGACCATCATCATCGTCTAATCCAAAGCTGTATTGTTTTAATATTGGGAAAATGTTGGATTTTTTCCTTTCCTTCTTGACTCTTTCAAAACCTATTTTCCTCTAAACTACGTTGCATGCATTTTTTGCATTGCAATCATTCTTATCTATACTAATAGAGAATTTTTATTTGCTTTTAATTACCCATTTTGCAACTGGTGCCATTCTGGTCGCTCTCGAACTAGTATCACTTATCCCACAAATGCCGATTCATAAAACAGAATATCCGCTGAGTAATTTTTCTATTTACTGTAGGGTATGTGCCTCCATATCTACATACTCGACACAAATTTGTCATTCATTTCTTCTCACAGACAGAAGATTATTCTGCTTTGTAAATTTTTTGTTTGTTATTTAATATCAGAAGCATTCAACACTGCTGTCAAAGGCGGAGTGACAAGTTGCAGATTGACAGGGTAATAAAGGGACACCAATTTAAAAGCATGGGTATATTTGTATGTATGTATATTAGGGATGTCAATTTTCGGGATTCTATTAATCCCGGGATTTTCGGAACCTTATTTTTAATTCCGAGATCCTGGGGTGATACTGATTTTTTTTTTTTAATTTTACTCAGCCTGCTGAAAAATTTTTCTTAAAGCCCTATGCAACTTGTCCTTCAGGCTAAATGTTGAAAATGTCGGTGATTTGTAGCTGCTATTCATTCGCCTTTTAAAAAAAGAGATTGTCTGTAAAGTCGGTTTACTGACGATAGTTTAACGTGACAACGTCATAAGAAAATACCGATGTAATGGTTGCAATTTTCAAAACAAAATTTTAATTTTAGTTGTTTGATAGATATTTTGTATGTATATGGAGGAGGAGGTAAATGGACTACTTTTCCTATCATCGTCTTATTCTCAACAGAGAAATACAAATATGTGAATTTAAATACATATGCACATATACATACATATGTATGCGCACTCAAGTAGGAGAGAGTCAGATGTCGAGCGTTGCCAAACGCGGGGGCCGATTGTGCTCTTTGTCGTTCGTTCCGCGCTCTCGCTTGCAGTTCAAGCAAGGTAACGACGCATAAGCAAGATAACGACGATTGAGCAAGATAACGACACATTTTTTCGTGCATGCAGCCGGCTAAATCGAATCAATCGTCAAAATATATACATAAACTCAGCTGTTTTATAAAAAAAGTTGTTGCCAGCGCTCAAAACTAAACCAATGTTGCATATAAAGCCTTTCTCTCCACAAAAAGAAAGATTTTTGTCATGCAAACTTTACTGATTGCAACTGATTTAAAAAATATACTCAAAAATCCCGGTCTTGAAGCGAAAAGTTAAGGGATGTACGCAAAAGACTGGGGTACCCGCATTGACATCTCAAATGCATATGAACAGGTTTTACTTTTCCTTCTTCTTCTTTTGTTGGTTGTCAGAAACTCACAACATAGGCACCTCTTTGACGCATCCACATACATTTGATGCCTAATTTGCATGCACAGATTAATATCTGCGAAGAACACAGAAAAAAAATATTCCACATATGTACCTACAAGCATAAAACACTAAGTGTACACACATACAAATATTCCGTATGTAGCTGCTCACTGAAATTTAAAAGCAAACACTTGAAAAGCAAGTGCCCGTAAGCGCACCTACACAAATACTCGTATGTGTCTGCATGCCGGTAAGAAGTCAATCTGAGCCTTTTATGAGCCTGTAGTAAAAGTCGTCGCAGGATAACAATTTTGTAACAACCTCGTACGCGCATTCACATCACTTCAGCACCGCCCATTTACGCACAAAAGAGTTTCAGGCAAAATTACTGAGGAGGAGTTGGACAGATCTGCTTTTAAGCTGTCAAGTTTTCCACTATTTTACGTGCCAGAAATTCATTTTCTTCAATCCCCTGCGTTTGCATCTGATAGTGAATAGATATCCTTATATGATACAAGCATACGCATACGTGTGCATATACTTGTATGTGGCATGCATGCGTTCATTTTACTTGTAGTTAAATTGCAATTACCGCAGAATAACATAAAACTCACGTCACTAGTTTAAGGTCGTCTCCAAGTATGTTATGGGACGTATGCGCTCGATTCACAATTACTGAGGATGTAAAGCATAAACATTGGAGTGAAGTGAATGTTTTTTTAACCAGCAGTAAGTTTCCCTCTAATCCCAGAAATATGGGTGTAATACAAGCATATTATCCTCCTCAAGGGTATGGTAAGTGTAGAAAAGCAAAAGATTTATGCGACACCTAAAGTGAAATCAGAGAACAACTCTGCAAACCCCAATACTTCCTCAGATTTGCGGAAGAAAATGGGGCTGTATTGGCCACGTCCTTCGTAGGCAATGTGATGACGTAACAAGAGCCTCTATTGAGTGGAATCCCCAAGGCAACCACAAATAAGGTAGGCCATCGGAAACTTGGAGGCGGTTGCTAGATTTGGAAACGCGCGCCATGAATTTAACCTGGAATGAAGCTAAGAGATTGGCGCAGAACCGATCTGAATGGAAGGAATTTGTTGTGGCCTTTGTTCAACTATTCCTATACGAAATATAAAATATAATATACCATAAGAGCTGTACTGTATATTTATTGACTTTAAACAAGGTTTCGATAGATTACCTACTACAGGGTGATTTTTTAAGAGAAATTCTTATTTAGATCGAAAGTAAAGTCCACATTATTTAATGTTTGAAGATTATTTCATGCAAATGTTGACCGCGACTGCGCTTCAAATGGTCCATCCGGTTAGTCCAATTTTGGCATAGTCTTTCCAATGTTTCGGCCGGTATCTCACATATAAATGCTTTAATGTTGTCTTCCAATGCGTTAATTGAAGCAGGCTTGTCTGAGTAGACATAAGCTTTAACATAGCCCCCCAAAAAGTAATCTAAAGGCGTTATATCGCACGGTCTGGGTGGCCAATCGACAGGTCCCGAATGTGAAATAAAATCTTCACCGAACTCGTCTCTCAACAAGTTCATTGTTACGCCTGCTGGGTGGCATGTGGCACCGTCTTGCTGAAACCACATGTCATGCAAGTCAAGCTCTTGCATTTTGGGCAAAAAAAAGTTGGATATCATTTCACGGTAGCGCTCACCATTCACAGTTACGTAAGGATTTGCAGCATCTTTGAAGAAGTACGGTCCAATGATACCTCCAGCCCATAAACCGCACCAAACTGTGACCTTTTCTGGATACATTGTTAGCTCTTGCAATTCTTCTGGCTGATCTTCACTCCAAAATCGACAATTCTGCTTATTTACGTACCCATTGATCCAAAAATGAGCTTCGTCGCTGAACACAATTTTTCGATAAAAACGTGGATCTTCGGCCAACTTTCCAAGAGCCCATTCATCAAAAATTCTGCGTTGCGGTTGGTCGTTCGGCTTCAATTCTTGCACCAGGTGTATTTTGAAAGGCTTCGCAACTAAATCCTTTCGCAAAATTTCCCACGTTGTTGAGTAAAAGAGGCCCAATTGCCACGAACGGCGACGAATCGATAATTGATGGTCATCATGAACACTGACCGATACAGCTGCGATATTTTCTTCAGTTCGCACTCTACGTAAGCGTGTTGGTGGTTTGATGTCCAATAATGTAATTTGGTTCTTTAATTTTACTGACTTTGAAAGTGGTGTAAGTCCTTCTGAAGTCATTAAAATAAATTTTTGTTAATCACACTGAAAAGATTATTACATTATAAATTTAAATCAATTTAGTGTTTAAAAAACAAAAAATAAGTGCTTTAACATATTGAAACATTTTTCAAACCATTCAAATGCAAACTCTTAATATTATATATATACCTATGAAATGAGACTTTCAGCAATTAGTCCATAGATGTCGCTGGGAGTATTTTTGAACCTTCCCAAATGACTCTTTTTGAAGTGAAACTTCTTTAGGCGCGTCGGGGGCCGAATTGCAGATTGAAAATAAGCGAGTGAAACGGTAAGTTCGGAGCGTTACCGAAATCCGTCAAATGGCACTGCTTTGCCAGTAGTGGTTTTGTATTGTATTAAAGAACTGTTGCATCACTCATTAATTGCTTTTTGCGTCGATAATAAAGTGTATCTACGATATTTTCATTAACTTTCTAAAACCAGGGAATGTTAATGCAGGGAAAGTTAACGAAATGAGAAGGCGCAAAATTGAATAGCAGTTTTTCGAGTTGCAAATTGAAGATTCTGCTAATAAGGCAGTGTCGCCTATTCATGTTGCTGGTTTGCTAACGACTGAACGATGGAGAGTAAGAATACGTGTCATGAATTGATGTATGGGATGGGCAGCACTGCTCTATAGCAAACTACCCACGCCGTGCATCAGCCGTTCAGTAAGTGTGAAGCGAGGTTAGGATATTGCGTTGCACTGAACGAAGCGATATTCTTAATAGTTTTTAACAATATCGCTAAATCGAAGGAATATACGTATTACGGCTATTGATTTTTCTTTATTGCGTAACTATTTAGAGGAAATTCAGTGTGTGTTGGTGAACAATTAAGTTACGGGCAAAATGAGTCAGAGTGAGACTGATGTGACGCAAACTTGCGCATCAGATGCGACTCATCCACAGATAGTTGTCTCCAATATGCCTGATGAAATACATGGCAATCCAAGGTAAATATATATTAAGTAAATATATCAAATAAATATATCAAAAATATGAAAACCTGAATTTAACACGAGAGAGGGGGGAGAGATCTAAACCGGGGCTCCCATGCATGGAACAACCAACTTAGAAGTTTCACTTCTACCGTGCGTGAGTCTGACAGACCCCAGTTTTTTTTGTCATCTGTCAACAATATTCAGTTCATTGTTTGTTACGTTTCATACAACAATGCATTTTTGACGCTCTTAAAAATATCGAATTTTGTGCCTTCAAACTACGATTTGCGGACATCGTTGATTTTCTGTTATCAATTGACGAAATACGCTTCTCAAGCTCATCAAATGCTTATAGAAGCTTATGGCGGACATACTCTAAGTAGAGCACAGTGCTTCAGGTGGCTTGAAAAATTCCGAAGTGGTGATTTTAGCGCGGAGAACGAAGACAATTGCAAGCATTGTTGGATGAAGATGATGGTCATACGCAAGAAATGATGGCAGAGCAGTTGAGAGTGACCCAAAAAACCATTTGCAAACGTTCGAAAGATATGGGCATGAGTTTAAAGGTCGAAAGATGGGTGCCGCATGAACTGACAATGTGATAATGCACCTCCACATCGAACAAGAGCGACCCGGGAATTTGAGGAGCCGTACGATTGGGAACCGCTGGTGCATGCGGCGTACTCACTAGACTTGGCACCTTCGGATTATCATTTGTTTGCATCGATGGGTCACGCACTTTCCGAGCAGCGCTTCAATTCTCACGAAGAAGCAAAAAAATGGCTCGATGATTGGTTTACGGCCAATTTTTTTAGCGCGGCATCTACAAATTGCCTGTGAGATGGGAAAAATGTGTCGCTAGCGATGGCTATTATTTGAAGATTAAATTTGTAACCATTTTTTGTTAATAAACGTTTTCATAGTTACATTCATATAATATAAAAAGGACTTACACCACTTTCAAAGAAAATTGCTCATTTGGTAAAATTTGCACTGTGTTACCGTGCCCTCTAAAATTAATTCTAATAAAGTTACTTCAGCAGTAGGCCATTGAAGTATTTTTTGTTTTTTTTTTTGTTTTTGCGAATTTACCACTTAATTTTTTATTATAAATATTTTTATAATTAAAAGATGATTATAAATTTTCCATTATTTTTTCACACGCTCTGAACTTTTTTCCCACCTTAATTCTCATTAACAATGATGCTAATGGTTTCCCTTCAAGGTCTTCCATCGTAGTTTTTACGCTTCTATTTCACACCACAAAAGTCGGCAGCCCTTCAGCATTGATTTCTTCAAAGCAAATATTGTTCGAAAAATGTTTTCAAATAATAAAAAATTTACTAGGAAACGGTTCTAATATTTTTTTTTTCATTTTTTGTTTATATTTTAGCAAAATAAACATAATAAAATTCAATTAATTCATGCGAGTATTAATGATAACATAAAATTAAAAAATTTTAACTGAAACAGTTCTGAGTAAACAAATTTGTGTACATCAGAATTATGTAAATCATATTTTCTATGTAAAATAATTTTTATTTAATATATTTTTTTTAACATTTTTTACGAATTTTCTCAGTGGGCAATGATAGTGATTCACCATTAGTAATATTTCACGCAAATAAAAAAACTAAAATTCCAAAATAAATTTGCTGCCGCTGAGGCATTAAAACACCATTACGCTTTGAAATTAAACATCAATTTTATTTTCGCCCATCAGTAAACAACCGCATAGTGTTTTGTTTATTATGCCAAACTCATTCCAAATTGCTTTTTAAGTGTTTTTAGAATTGATGGGCGCTTGAAGAACAAACTGTTTTGATTTCATTTGGTAATGGCTCCTAAAAGTGTATTTATGTGCAATTAAATTGGTGCGATAATTCTAATTATGTCGGAACGATTTGGTAATGAATCGACGCTTTCACAGAATTAAGAAAAAAGTATCAACATTTTCAAAATCCACGACCAGCTTTTTATGCCTGCTACTCCACATATATTTCACTCGCGACTGAAACTTGCCGTGAAAATTAAGATATTTCTTAGCAAATTTTTAAACACCATTTCAATTAAAGTACACCAAACTTTTTTTACGCGGTATTTTTTTATACGATTTTTTAGGCTGTATTTTTTTACGCGAATTTTTCGTTGAGTAGCAAAATTTTTTTTTTATTTATAATTTTGACAGTTTCTTATCTATACAGGAACAAACTACAATTGGGCGAATACCGTAATCCCCGGTATACAAAAGTAAACAAACCCCCTACAAGACAGCTGACTATCATATAAACACTCATATTATCATCATCACTATCCTTATCCAACTACACATTTTCGTTCTAGCCATGGGAAAGTTCTGATAGTTTCCCCTTGTCGGTGTGATCTCTCTTTTACCAAAAGCAATTTCTTATAACTGAAAAATATATCTACTACGCTCTACAGGCCGCCGTAGCCGAATGGGTTGGTGCGTGACTACCATTCAGAATTCACAGATGGAACGTAGGTTCGAATCTCAGTGAAATACCAAAATTAAGAAAAACATTTTTCTAATAGCTGTCGCCCCTCGGCAGGCAATGGCAAACCGCCGAGTGTATTTCTGCCATGAAAAAGCTCTTCATAAAAATATCTGCCGTTCGGAGTCGGCTTGAAACTGTAGGTCCCTCCATTTGTGGAACAACATCAATACGCACGCCACAAATAGGAGGAGGAGCTCGGCCAAACACCCAAAAAGGGTGTACGCGCCAATTATATAAATATATGCTCTACAGGCAAGGCAACTAATCATTTTTATTCCTACAATGCAATAACTGCTGACAACTAAACTCCTCATTGTCGTCATCACAAACTTCTCAGCACTAATAATCATACTTCTCATTCTTGTTCTCAAAAACTAATCAGGTCTTATGGGCCAAACAACTACTCATTTTCGTTATCAAAAAGTAATCAGCACAAACTCATCATTTTCGTAAAAAGTAATCAGACTGAGGAGTTTTTGTCATCATAAAATATTTTATTTCGAAATATATAATATAAAATTAAAATTTTTTGGTATTCATTATAAAGCTTTTGCATACCAATTCGGTGTTTTATCCACGGAGATTCGAACTCTCGAATTTTCAAGTTTTAGCCCAGGATCTACTCATTCGGCTATGGCGACTTTTTTCAGAGCAGCCACATTATAAGCATACAAATGAGTTCCCTTCGCGTTTAAAGTACAGTAGATATATTTTTGCTATTGGTAAAAGAGAGATCACACCGATAAGGGAAAACTATCAGAACTTTCCCATGGCTAGAACGAAAATGTGTAGTTGGATGAGGATAGTGATGATGGTAATATGAGTGCTTATAAAATAGTCAGCTGTCTTGTGGGGTATTAGAGACTAATAAAATATTTGTAAGTGTGTTGGAATTTTTGTCGAATGTGCTCAGCACTGTCTTGTGGGTCGTCGGCCGGCTTAAGCCCATAGATGTGCTAGTGACTTGGTCTAGTTCCTGGCTTGTTTACTTTACGGAGAATACCCGACTTTTATTATCGTCCCTTTTCTTTATCTCGTTGTACTTCAGCTTGAACACAGAATTTCGTTTGTCAGTATTGTGTTAAAGTGTTCAGTTCGAGGGACGTAATAAATAATTTCAATGAAGTTTTGTAAGTTAATGTTAAAATTAAAGTTTTTTTTAATTAGGTGATGTAATCGTTTTTATAGTACTCTTATCAATAAAATTCCTAAATAACAACAAAATATTCTGAAGAGACAAGAGAGTTAGGAACCAAAATAAAAATTTTAGACTGTCTGAAGCGAGGTGAAGGTCCAACATCTGTTGGCAAAGCTTTTGGTTTAAGCGAAGCGACTGTAAAAACAATTAGAAAAATGAGAATTCCATTCGAAAATCAATAATTTCTGGATTGGAACTTAGTTCTAAAAAACTTCTTATAGGCGAAATCCTATCTTGAAGGAAACGGAAAAACCGATGGTGTTTTGGAAGGAAAATTTACAAAAAAAAAAACTTATTGATGGGAAAATTATAAAGTAGCATCAGCAGGCGAAAATGCTGCAAAAAGTTTTCCAGATAAACTAGAAAAAATAGCTGAACATTGAAATCATAATCCAGATCAAATATTTAATGCCGACGAAATGGGATTGTTCAGTAAGAAAATGCCTAAAAGAATGTATCGTACATAGCAAATTCTGCAAAATCAGCCGGTGGTTTTAAAGCGGCCAAAGATCGGGTGACGTTTTTTATTTTGCAGTAACGCCTCTGGTAATAAAATGTTAACTAACTTTTGCACTAACTTTTTTATGTGCAAATATTCGTGAAAATTAGCTCCTATTCAGTCTTTGCTAATCTGTAGTTAATCTGCTATCTGCCGCAATTTAATTCTTCGGCCCACCATTACGAATTTTGCTACTTTTTTTGTCTACTTTCTTCGGTCGCTTTCGATAACATCTCTTGGTCACTCTCTCTCGGTTCACAGTTTATTTTATCGGTTTATTTTCCTTTCTGAAATACCCATTAATGGAAAACCCTACGTTGAGCCACAGGCTGACGTTTTAGCTGCACTTCATTAAAGTCAATTTATTAGCTTAAATGAAAACAAAATTCAGTTGGCCTTACCCGCCAAGTTTAAGTATTATTCACATAATGATTTGATTATACTCGTCCATGAGCTTAAAATAATTTATGCGTGGTGAGGATTTATGCCACACAATCGTTGTTTATCAATTAAAACTATCTGAAAATTTGTTTATGCAATGATTTCGAATAAATGCGATTTTTATAGTGTACCGAAATAATCAGTGCTGGTTATGTGGTGTGTAAACATACATACGTCCATATGCACATATTCATATAATACAACAACACAATCGCTTTTAACGATGCATATTTAAGCCTTTACTCATGTACACACACGCATACACACACACACACTCACACGCACACACACGCACCTGCACATAATTAATTAATTTATTCAATGAAGCTTGCAATTTTAATGAAATAAATTGCAAATATTTTATGCGCGGGATATGTTCGACAATAATAATAAATTGTATTGCTATTCCTCAATGCGCCCATAAGCCTCATTGAAAACAAATATCGATAGCTTTCGATGTAATAAAGTGTTTTTTAATTATTTCCGCCAAGCAATTAACGTTGGAAGTTGGAAAATAAAATGAAGCTCATCAACAGAAACTCAATTTGTATATTTGATAGAGAATAGAGAAATATGCGTCAATGGGAAAGAAAGCCATTGCCGTTAAATTTTATGAATGAAAAATTATTGAACAGCAACAATTTTCGATAAACGCATACAGCTGCGGACATAGGTATCAGACGGGGTAGCAAAAAACTTTGTGTTTTTCGGCGTTACTTGCAGTGTTTTGGATTTCATATTTTCTTTATTTTTGTTCTTTTTTTTAATTTTTTGTTGGTGAAATATCTCGAATTTGAAAAAGGTGACCCAAGCAACACCGAGAAATTGGTAACTCCTAAAACACTCAGGCTAAAGAGCCCATTGTATTCAAAGCTGTGGAAAGTAAAAGGGTAGATAGTCAAGGAGGAAAGGAGAGAAGTAACATAGCGAAAGAAATAGATTAGGTTCGGTTAGGTTGAAGCATTTTTCCACTACGGGACATACTCAGGCTCATGGCCCATTGTGATGCCGCGTAGGAAACTTTTCGTTATCTCTCCTAAAACCAGTGCGTTCTTCTCAAAAATTGTATAGGATCCTTGATTCCGACAGAGCTGAATGGTGAGTCTACGTAGCGAAAGAGATAGGATGGAATAGAGACAGAAACAAAGACAGAGAAAGGAACAGAAAAAAAGACGGAGACAGAGAGCGACAGAGACAGAGACAGAGACAAAGAGAGAGACAGAGTCAGAGACAGAGACAGAGACAGAGACAGAGACAGAGACAGAGACAGAGACAGAGACAGAGACAGAGATAGCTAGTCCTGTGATAATTTTCCAGATTCTTTGGCAAATATGAAAATATTGTCCAGTTTGAAAGAACAAATATTCCTCATTCTCATGACATCCGAATTCAAAATTCAAAATTCGTAGCCTTGCTCTAGCAAAGCAGGACACTCACAGAGAAAATGATCTCTGATATCCGCCTCATTTAAGCAAGACAGGTAAATCGGGTGCCCAATGATTCCAATGGTGGTCATATGCTGACCTCACGGGTTATATCCTCTAAGAATACCGACCATCAACCGAGCGTCTTTTCTTCCAAGTTTTAGAAAAAAGTTCGACAGTTTAGTTTTCCGTTCGGGCTTGTCATAAAACACTTTTTAGTTCTTCAGCGTTTAGGCATGGCCATCGCTCTTTATGATTTCTGAAATAAAAAACTTTATAAAAAAATGTGTTTTAATTTTTCTATACAAATATTATTATATAAAAAATTACGTGACCCAAAGTACAATGAAGAAAAAGTTGCTCCACGGTCTATATCATTTCTCCTTGAAATCTTGGTGGATCTGTAAAAAGAAAAAAAATTCTTGTAAAATAAAGTTGTATTTATAGTCTGTCGAGCCGGATTTTTGAATTTCGACAAATTTTGCAATTTACGGCATTTAAAAAAAAGTATGCGTTTTACGTCATAAATGTCCTACTTTAATTATGTTTAATGAAAAAATCAAATCTATAGAGAAAACACTTTCGAATATTTAAAAAAAATGCATAAAAAATTTAGGGTTTTTCAGTAAGAGCGCTTCATCTTTGGAACTTTTTTGAATAAAACACAAACTAATTTTTTTTTTACTATCGAGTTT
This sequence comes from Anastrepha fraterculus, assembly GCA_037575425.1. Taxonomy (NCBI): domain Eukaryota; kingdom Metazoa; phylum Arthropoda; class Insecta; order Diptera; family Tephritidae; genus Anastrepha; species Anastrepha fraterculus. The sequence goes on along the minus strand of JAYXIM010029464.1, from coordinate 617,197 downwards.
GAACATATACATTTAAGCATGAAATTCGATTTTTTTTTTGCATGACCACCGCGTGCACGTTTTACGAAGTCCAATCGTTGAACCCAATTTTCGACCACTCTTTTGCATAAATCGGCCGAAATTCCAGCAATTTCGCGTTCAATATTGGCTCTGAGCTCACAAATCGTCGCCGGCTTGTTACTGTAGACCAATGACTTCACATAACCCCAAAACGGGACGGCTTGTTAAATGGACCGTAAAATGGTCGTAATGCTCTTAAAGTAGCAGCAACAGAACGATTATTTTCATAAAAAATTTGCACGATTTGCAATCGTTGCTCAAGTGTGTAGCGTTCCATGATGAAATGTATACTAATGAAGTTTACAAATGACAAGCGAAAAATAAAAAATATTGCGTCGTTCGCCCTCTCTATCGGAAAAAAGTTGAAGCGCACCTATTGAGTAACCCTATATTAAGAACTGTATGAGTTATCATGCAGACCGTGCCGGTAAAAGTAGTTTCCAGAAAAACGAGTTTAAGCTTTCATGTGCATTTCGCTCGAGGTCGCGCGTTTAAAGCAAGATCTTAAAATGATTTTTTTAATTTATTTTGTTAACTCACGTCTAATCTCCCATTCCAGCTACACATACCCTCATAACGTTTTATAAATGTCCCTATGCATACTTTAGAATAACAAAAGAACAGACAGGTTGAAAGGCTCCGAAAGTGCCGCAATCGAAGGACAGCGACCTGTGCGCATCAAACTCTCGCCGGGCAGTTACATTTTCTACCATAACTAAAACTATTAGGAATAATAATCTGTAAAAAACGATTTTTTGAAAATTCTGGATGTGTGTAACCCCTTGAGCCTTCTTCTCCATTTATTTGTGTCAGCAAGGATAGAGGTCTCAGTGTTCATGTGGTTATTCAGTATTTTTTTATGAGAATTGGCTATCTTTTTTAATGTGTCTGGAACTGAATCAAGAAGGAGGTCACGTTCGATATCGGAGCTACGGATATACCAACGGGCACCTTATTCTGACAACTCCATAGCCGAGTCGACATAGGTTTTAGTAATGGCTTGCACAAAATTATCTTATTTCGGTGTTGTTAATTTGTTGCTGTTTAATTGGTATTAGTGCAGCATTTTATCTGCAAAATCGTGTGAGCGCCTTCATTCGAGAATGGATTGGCAAATAAAGAGAAGAAGAAGTTGTCTATGAGCTTTTATCTAAGTGCAATGCAGCTTTGAATTTATTTGACGACCGTATGCACTCCTCTCTCAAACTAGTTTTTCTGAAGCAAACTAAACTGCTTTTCATTTTCATACATGAGATCTGAAAATGTTCAAGAGATGAACAACGCACTTGCCAAATTCTACTTTTTACTTATTTTTTGGATACGCTTTTCTTTTCCTTTCCACTTTTCACAGTCGCCGCTGCTTTCAAATTGACTTTTATTGCGCAACCATTTTTCACAAATCACAAATACTTTCTGATCCAACGAAGCTCTCTATGATTAGAAAAAATTATCATCATCACTGAATCTTCTACCCGATAGACCCCGTAGCCCTTTTCAATATATTCTAGCAATAGACCTGCACGGATTTTCATATTCGCAATTGTATTTGCAGGCTTGAAAATTTCCATTGATATAATCATACAATAATCTACGTGTTCCTCTGCACGTACACAATAAACAAACAAAAGAGCAGTAAAGTGGCTACAAAAAATATTTATTGGTAATTAAACATTTAAAATGCAAACCGCAAAGCGCAATTGAACGACAGCAACACCTCCAAGCATCAATAAGCCAAAGAAAACGTTGAGAGAAGAAGAAAACGAGGAGGCGGAGAATATTTGCAAACAAAGTGACATAGGCATTTCCAATGTCAGTAATCAAAATAGTTTACGGCTTTTATCGCACAGGTGTAAATTTGTGGCATGCAACTCAAGCATGCAGCGGCGCATTTGAAAAGGTGCTAATTGAGAATGCAGCAAATAAGCGCACATAAATATTTAACCGAAGTGAGCAAGCACAAAATAAACTCTATTTTTTATAATATCCATAGGTAAGTGGGTATTTCGCATTCGCAATTAATGAGTCGTCTTGTGGAATAGGCAGGTAAACGTTTTGAAATAACTAAATGTAGAAAAAATTTAATGAATTCCATTTCCAAACGATATTTACATAGATTTAACCGATTCTATGCCAAGTAATTCAAATACTTTGGACATCGTCGTCAATTTTTCTGAAGAAGGCTGCAAATAATCTTAAATATATTAAAACCTAAATTGTAAAAATTTTTTTAAAAATTTATAATGAAAAAATTAAAAAAAAAAAATGTTTACTAAAATTAACAACATTTATGAAATTTTAAAATTAAAAAAAAATTTAAAAATTTTGATATTTCATAAACATTTTTAAATTGAGGTGTTTTTGAGGTGTTTTTCACAAATAATGAATAAACACTTTTCCCAAAAAATTTAATCTTTTCCAAATAGCCTTTTCTTCAAAAAGCACATATCCTAAAAAATTAAAAATAAAAAATCCTAAAAAAATCGAGGGTATTTTACTTAAAAAAGTGTTTACTAAAATTAACAACATTTATGAAATTTTTAATTTTTTTTAATTTATTATTTGTGAAAAATACATAAATTTTTTGTTTATATTTGATTATAACCTGAGGCTCACCGCTGTAGGACGAGTTTTATGCACCTTAGGTAGGTAGGTACGTGGGGTGGCTGTCGCAATGACACACTTAGACCTTTCATAGGCCCATTGTGATACCACTGGAACTTAACCTTACCCCATGGGCTCCTTTTCATTCGGTAGCTTTAATAAACTTGCAAAGTTTCGTAAGTTTTAGATACGCTATGTCCGCTACATCAATTAAAAATGACATGTCAAGAGTGCGGAGCCTCTTTGTCGCTAATCTTTCACACTCACATAAAAGGTGCCTGACTGTTTCCTCTTCTTCTGTATTAAGACAGTTTCTACAGAAATCGAAGTACGGGAGTCCTAACCTTCTAGCGTGGCTGCCTCTTAACCCATTTTCGGCAGCTGGTCGATTTTTCGACCACCAACTTCGGACTCCAGTATCTCAGAAACAAAATGTAAATTTATTGATCAGTTTTCACAAGTTTGAAATTTGGAATTTAGCTAATTTCCAGAGCATAATTTTTTAAGAAAAAAAGGTTCAGGGCAGATTTTTGTAAAAGAATGAAATTATCACTATTTTTACGTGTTTTTGTGCAGATGAAAAAATAATAAAAAACAAAAAAACAAATAATTGTTACTAATTTATTGTGAAGAGAAAAGGTGAAATTAAGAGAATCAAAACAGTAACATTCCGATATTGCAATAATTTTTACTGTTTCATGGACGTAAACTTTAGTGGTCGAGAATTCGACCGCTGGCCAGGAACTGTCATGTAGGATAGAACAAAATCTAGCAATATTTTTTTCTTATTGAAAGAGATGGAAGTGATTATCTTTGTGGTATAGGAAAGGTACTACCCCTGCAGGAAAAATCACTACCAGTGAACCAAAATTCTAGTTCAGCACTAGTACCTTACCTTCAAATCGAACTAGTTCGTCTAACTAGGGTGGAACTATCCTAAAAGGGATGTAGCGGTGGAATGTTGGCATTCCGCTAAGATTTTTAGTTCTAGAGTTTTTCGCTTGAGTAAATCGGATTATGCCCGTCCCATATGGCGAAAACCCAGAGATTTTCAATACACAAGGACCGCAATAAATGTGGAAGCAATCAAATTGGAAGAAATGTTTTCTGAAATTGGTAAGCAATCAATCCTTTTTGTATACGTATATATAATTGCACTATTTTGTAGGCTCAAAATCCCCCTATAATCTCTTTACATTGTTTTTTGATAATAATATTATCACAAATATTACCACTTTCACAAATGAGTATGCAAACCAACACAATGCTCCAATTAACATCACGCCAATCGAAATACGTAGGTTTATTGGAATATGTACTTTGCCACACATTGACCACTACTGGTCTGTTTGACCGGACATGGGAGTTCCAATTGTGAAGCAGGCTATGAGTCGTAATTGGTTTAAAAAAATTAAGCAGTTTTTCCATCTCGCTGACAACACGAATTTAAACGCAGCAGTCCGTTTTGCGAAGGTTCGTCCTATTACTGACGCTCTCAACAAAAAGTTTATGCAGTTTGGAGTCTTTAGCCATAATCTCTCTATAGACGAACAGATGATTCCATACTTTGGACGCCACTCCTGCAAAATGTTTATCAAGGGAAAGCCAATCCGGTTTGGGTTTAAAACAAGGTGCTTGTGCTCTGAAAGTGGGTACTTATTTTCTAGTTCATTGTACGGGGGAGCAGCAACCCCTCACGATAAAACTATTGGACTAGGCGCACAAACAGTCTTAGACTTGCTTGCCAACGTATCTGACCCTGAGTGCCACATCATTTTCTTTGATAATTTTTTTCTCTTCATACCATCTAATGTGCCTTCTGAACGAACGTCGATTTTTTGCAACTGGTACTATACGCGAAAATAGAATGGGCGATTCTCCTTTGAGAAATTTAAAAAAAGAAATACGAGGAACATTTGACCAACTACTTGATCATCAGCAAGAAATATTGACTGCTCGGTGGAATGATAATGCTGTAGTCAATGTTATAACTAATAACTCCACAGTCAATCCAATTATTAGCACTAAAAGATATTATCGGAAGAAAAAACAAACTATCACTATCCCGCAGCCAAAAGTTATTCAAGAGTATAATCATAGCATGGGTGGTGTGGATCTCCATGTTAATGCGGTGGCAAATTATAGAATATGTATGAGAGGAAAGAAATGGTGGTGGCCAATATGGACAAATGCTCTTGGTAACGCAATGGTCAATGCATGGAAACTTTATTGTATGATGGCAAAAATTGAAAAGATAAAACCACTGTCACAAATTGATTTTCGTTCCAAAGTCACAACAGAATTATTGAATTACGACAAGGACGAGGACGAGTATGAAAACGAACATGGAGATGAAGGTCCATCGAACCTTCCTCGGATTAATGAAAGGGTACACGCCGTCATGAGAAGCATTGAAAACAAATTTTGGCGTTGTAAATTTTGCAAGAAACATACTATTTTTACTTGCAAAAAATGAAATTTTCCTTTACATACTAAATGTTTTGATGATTATCATAAAAACTTGTAAGCTGACTTTTCTATCAATAAAAAAACAAAAAAATATTTGTATTTGAAATAAAATGAAATAAATTGACTTCGTGTGCTAAATTTTTTTTCATAAACGTTGTATTTTTTTTTAATATATTTGACGGTTTTTGGCCAGCGGTCGATTTTTCGACCAGTGCATACCTAAAACACCGATGGTCAGAATTCTTTTTTTTTTGTTTTTTTCTTGATTATGGTCCTATAAGCACTGACTAAAAAGGAAATGGAAAAATTATGTCGAATTCTTGTAGCGGCCGAAGATGGGTTAAACAATGACCAGTTAATACCCCTGTCATTTTTCTTATAGTTTCTCTGGTAAATCTCAACAAGATTTTTGATCGGCTGCTGTTCCATTTCGGGCATGTATGTCTGCTTAGTTCATATGTTGTGCAGTTTTGCCAATTGTATTTACCTTATTGATGGTTTCCCTATCTATCAATAGTTTACAAGTGGCTAAAGGCACGGCTATCAGCGTCTTATCCGCTTGGAGGTTGAGCGTAGTACCAATACGAACAAGTTCATCTGACTTGCGGTTCCTTGCTATATTCCTGTGACCTGGCACCCAAACAAGGTGTATTTTGTAGTATTTTGATACGTCATTTAGAAGTTTATTTTTATAACTTGTAAGGACCTTTTATGAACTAGTTTTTGAGATATTTGTGATTTACTGTTATAAAACTAAAAACAGTAGTTCCACATAACCCTTAAAAAACAGGTAATTTGCGCGTGCACTTCTGTAAAGTGTTTGGCCGAGCTCCTCCTCCTATTTGTGGCGCGCGTCTTGATGTTGTTCCCCAAATGGGGTTTTAAGGGCTTCCGGTGGTTTAGCGCTCGAAAATTTAGGGTATTTTCAGAAATTTTTTTACAATAAAAAAGAAGAAAGAGATATTTAAATGTTTTAGGCTTTTTATTTAACTTCTTTGACATACAAAAATGCAAAAAGAAAAACTTTTATGTTTTTACAAATTGAAAAAAAAAATGTACAAAAATTAAATTTTTTTTTCTCAATTTTAATAATTTTAACAATTTTGAAGTTGACCCTCCCGAAAATTTTGATCTGAACGGTGTTATCCATTTTGGCTCTTCTATTTATCTGAAACACAAAGACCAAAAAAATTGTTAATCAGTATGACTGTAGCTATGTTCCCTACTAGAATAAGAAAATAAAAATAAAAATTTGACAATATGGTGCGGTTTGGAATTTGACTCCTTGAAAATCGGGTTTCTCAGTTTTTTAATCACAGAAATACGAAAAAATTAAAATAATAATGTGGTTGTAGTACGGACGATAGCCATTTTGATATTGTGAGCAACATTTTACAATTTTAGACGATTCGGTTGAATAGTTTTTTTTTTTTTTTTCACAACACCAGAGGGCAAACGTTTTGAGAGTGGCCGCGTGACGAATCTGCCTCTATCTGCTTAAACGGCTATAGCATCGAAAATACTGGGAATATACGTCCAAAAATTTGGCAGTATATTTTTAAAAGCCTATGCTTTCGAAATATCAAAACAAAAAACAAATCTATTTTTTGAAAATTCTAGACCACCGAGCAGATTTTTTTTTATGAAGAGCATTTTTATGGTTTTTATTACCGAATTACACTCGAAGACTTGCCATTGCCTGCGTGGGCTGGCCGCTATTAGAAGATACATTTTCATTTTTGTGTTTCATGCACGGAAATTCAAACCTATGCACTCCGAATGGTAGTCATGCACCAGCCTAGCTACGGAGGGCGCCTCCACTTAACCCTTTATTGCATGAACTAATAAAGCGTTGACAAAAAGAATTGTTTCACGGTGGAAATGCCTTTATTTAATTATCAATAAGGCAAAAGAAGTTTAAACGAAGAAAATTTATATTTTGGTTTGGCTTACGAAGCCATACTATATTAAAATTGCTGTATAAAGTTGTAAAGTATAGAAAATAGAGAAATGCGGAAAAATTACTATCCGTCAACAAAGACGGGTACATCGACTCCATGAAATTATAATTTTTTTTTTTTTTGTTTTTGACAAAAACTACTTCCGCTGTACTGTGTAATCGTTTTTTTTTTTAAGGAATCACTCGCATTGCAACTCTGCTTTTTCATCCACCTGCACAAAAGCGATGTTATTTCGAAGAGCCTTAAAATCATGGAAAAATGTTTTTTGCGTTTTGTTATTGCTAAATATATATTTCATGAATTAAAGTTGTTTGAATAATTCAGTATTACTTAATTTGGAAGTGAAATTGAATCCAAACTGCAATACCATGCATGGGCTCATATGCGGGAAAGAGCTAATCACTTACATATTTATATCTTTTGTACCACTTGGGCATTCATAATTCAAATTGTAGCAGTGGAATATATTAAAACTTCCCATACACGCATCACTTTTCGATAGGCCTTATAGTTTCTGAACAATTTGTTAATCATTTAATATACCTATATATCTATATTTTTTAATGGCAAAATTAAAAAAAAAATTAATAAAAAAAATTAAATTTTATATTGGCAATATTTTAAAAGTAACCAATGTTTATAAATTGTTTTCCTTTCGACTAAAGCTTGTTCCTTTGACAAAAATCAAGCTTCAAACGAAAAAAAAATGGCTAAATAAGAAAGTAGTAAATGATTAAATGAGAGTAACCAAATTACGAAATGTCAATGTGCGCTTACATACATATTTGTAGACAAATTTCATATCTTTGAGTACACAAAAGATTATTTATTTTCTAATTTAATCCCTGTTTGAAGTATTTCATGGCAAAGTAAAATATTGCATATCGCACAGTTATGGTTTCTAATAAAATACGAAAATATGAAAGCTCCACTGACATGTTTTTTATGTTGTTAATACTTGTGTGACACTAATTCCATCAAAAATTTTGTTAAATGATTTTTTGTTTGTAGGTATAATCCAAAACCAAATAATTACACATTTTATGGTGTCCTCACTTTTTTTTCATCGTACAATATACATAGTATTTATTATAGGTATTCATTATTGACTCATATGCATACTTTTAGGCTGAGTGTAATAAAGAATGTGTGCACCCTGTGCAAATGAAGACAGACAATGTAAATTAAAGATGGAAATAATGTTAGGCCTCTTATATTCGTCATTTCCCACCTCCCCGTCTCTATGCTCGATTAACTTAGCGAAAATTTGCTTGCGAAAGCAACAACAAAGTTATCAAGCACTCTTTAGTTCGAACTGCCCTACCGGCATATGTAATTTAAGGCAGATCTCTTTCCGCGTTGCCAACATATGTATGTTCATTTATACCACTTGCTAAGTCTTGGCGAAAAAAACAGGCCTAATGTTATTATAAAAAAATAGAGTAATAAATCAAGATAATTGAAAACTAGCGGTATATCCGTTCCTTTAGGATAATAGCGCCCTCTCTCTCCTCTCCTGTCAACTGTCTACCCTCTGCAGAGCACTTAATTTTTCAAAGAATTTTAATTTATAGATTTCAGAGGAAAATAAAAATTTTACACATCGATTAAAGTAACAAAAGTTATCTGTTTCATTACAGAATTTAGAACTTTTTTTAATACATAAAAAAAATGTTTAGCAAAAATGTACGCCCAGGCTTTTCAAAGTGATAAGACACTTTAATTCAAGTGATCGTTTAACAAATGTATACTTTTTTCGAATTTTTTTCTGTCGTCTAGAATATTTTAGCAAAAGCATATGGAAGCACCATTTCCTGTTCCAAATGTTCTTCTATTCGGCTTAGAACCGGAGAACAAGTCGGCCAGTCCGTAGTTTCTATAGAACACTTACGTGGATTCGAGCGTTGTCTTGCTGAAAAACAAAGGGCACTTTCCGATTATCCTGAATAAAAGGAAAGAGACAATTTTTCAAAACGTTTTTGTAGTCCCCACTATTCATATGCGATGATGTAAACTATATACCAAGAGTTGCTTTCGATGTAAATGCACCCCAAACAATAACAGGAGCTCCACCGAAGTTGCGTTTGGAAGATAAGGAGGGGGCTCTTGCGCAAATCTCTCCAATAGTTTAAAAAACCAATCGGGTCCATCAAGGTTCCATTTTTTTCATCCGAAAGTGTAACCTTTTTAAAAAATAATATGAAATTGGGCAACATTAAAAATATTCCAAATACTTTACTGTATCCCAGTTAGTGTCTAAGGGTTTTTCTGCAAACTGAAGACGTGCCAGCATGTGCCGATGTAAAAGATGGGGTCCTTTTCTTATTTTTGATAATTTTAAATGATTGCACCTCTGTATTGTGCGCCAAAGCGTTGTTTTTGAAACCTTATTTTGAACAAAAGCGGCCAAGTTGGCGCAAGACTTAGTCGAGTTAGAAGCTTTTCTTATGATTGCTCGCTGTTCTCGACTTGATAGTGATAATTCTCTTCAAACGGGCTTCAAAATGTTGTAATTTTTAGGCCTCCCTAAAACATTCCGGATAGTTCAACGACTTCTGCCTGTTTTTTTTCAATTAATTTGATTGACAAGCCTGAATCCTTGTAGGCCAACATTTTTCCACGCTCCTCTTGTGCTAATATTGAACCCCTCGCCATTTTAGGTTAAATTGAATAAAACTACAATTAAAGTCATCCAAAACAACAATCAGCACCTTCTATCTCTTCAGAAGCTTATTTGCGACTAGTGTCTCCTCATTATGAAACGCCGAAAAGACTAGCAAAAGTGCAGCTTCTTGGAAACAATTGATGGAAGTCTTAAGTCTATAATTATTAAAATGACGCTAAATAAAAGCTACTCCGGAAAGTAAAAACGAGCTTATGGTAGTTCAAAAATTGTATACCAGAGTTGTCCTATGATTATGAAACGCACATTATTATCTATATACAAATCATAAGAGAAAGTTTTTGTGAAATCAAGAATATCTCCTTTTAAATAATAAGTCATACTCGTAGATTACATGCTTTTTTTATCTCAATACTCAACATTTACTTTATATCTACACTTGATTATTTATTTTATTTCTTTCTCTACTTGCTTACAGTTCACTAAACGACTACCAATAGCTATTAATTTTCAATGGATTCTATTGGAAAGAGTAAGAGAGAATATCAGTATCAATAAGAAAGGAAACAAATCGAGTAAAGAGAGCTGCGCAATTAGGAGAATAAAAGTCTAAAGCAGTGGGAAAGCGAAAGAGCAGAGACTGTTGAGAGAAATTCTGCCTGTACATGTATACTCATACATATATACACCTGTAAAAAATCACCTGAGCGCTTAAAGCAAAGAGAAAAGAAACAGTGTGATTGCAAATATCCACTACAAATACTTAAATGTACGTACATACAACCTCACATATAGAAACCACAAGGCATTCAATAAATCCACGGAAGTATATAAGTATTTACAACTAACGAAATTTTTCGTATATATATCTACATATACTATATGTGCATATACATAAATTTATAAACGCTAGTGGCAAGGATGCGTTACGTCACTGAGTTCAATTGCAACTAATCCCACATCATTGCACCTTAAAGCAGTGACCTTAACCCTTGCCACATTGTCCAATGCTAATCTACCAGCTACAACAATAGCAAAAGTACACGGAAACATATTCCATGCAGTTAAATGATCTCCTACTAAATACCCAATAGTGAATAACTAAACAAAAGTAAACTCCGGTACGACAATGAATGTCCTTGCCAAAGCACAGCATTTCGCACACACTTTATGGATAGCCGGAATTACTGCTGCCACTGCCGCAGCTCATCATGCGAGTGCACACACTCCAAGCACAGATAATTTGCTGTCAGAATCAACAGCAACAACAACAAACACGACTTTAACGCTAGCAGCCCGAATGTTGGCGGGCTTACCAACATCCGCCGCAATTTCAGACTTTGCGATAACGGATACGGCGCCAGTTGAAGAGGCGAGTAGCAGCGGTGAGAGTGCGGAAAGTGAAGGTGCTGCAGAGATGCAGCCGGATTTTTTCGATGTTTTACGGAAGGAATGCTATGAGCGGTTGAATAGCACGGCGACAAAATTTACGGCAGGTGAGTGGAATTGAGCAAACAAGTGGAGGTAGATGTTAGGGCATGTGTGTGTGTGTGTGTGGACCAAAATTTGGAAAATTTTCATCTTTTGTTTTAATGCACATATCTAACGTAAAAAATAGAAAAGTTGAAATAAAATAAAATTCATAGCTTACGGCAAAGTTGCAAGAAAAAAAGTTATAAAGTATTCCTTTGAAAAAGCTACAGTGCAGTTAAAAAAATATTCCTATGAAGTTTGAGAACAAAAATTTATGAACTACGTATTTTTAAAATTTAAAAAAAATATTGAATTGAATTAAATAAATAAAAATAAAATATTGAATTAAAAATATTGAGTTGAAATAAATAAATAAAAATAAAAATTGAGCAAAAGAAATGAGGCACAGATTGGCATCCTCAGGGAAGCAGAAGCCGCGGCCGGCCAAAGAATACCTCCGAAAGTGGATCTATCCTGCATGACTTATCCTCCATGAACCCTGGCTGGAACAATACTAGGACGACAACTTCTAACCGCGTACATTGGGAAGCCTTGTAGAGGCCCTATGTACCTCAAGGGAGTAATCAGAGGAATAAGTAAAAAAATATAAAAATAAAAAAAAAGTTAAATTAAATAAAAATAAATAAATAAATTAGGCACAGAAGTACACAAATTTTCGTTGCAAGAAATGTAATGGCTTTTTTTTATCTGCAATATCACGAAAAATGTAAAAAAAAAAATTTAATTAAGAAACCCTTCATTTTGTGTACTTAGCAAACAAATGGAACACTGTGCTTGTCTGCTTCTCTGGGTGCAGGATTAACCTTAAAATCACAGCGCACACAAATTTGTGAATGAAAAATTGCTAAAATGTGTGTATATTTTGCAATACAAACAAAGTTGTGTGGTTAGCAAAATTGCCAATGTTGTTTTTTTAAGTAAAAATCATAATACACGGGCACTAAAAACTTGGCTTAGCCAGAAATTTCAATCCTATTTTTATTTTGATATTTTGTATAAACACCAAAACAAAAACACTCCCGGCTACTCGTGCATTGACAATTCAGCGCTTACCCCTTGGGAAAAAGCTCTAGTACCGGAATAGTGCGTTAGTAATGAATTTATTGGGTTGGCAACTAAGTAATTGCGGATTTCACTCATAGATGACTTCAGTTACATTTTAAGGTTTGCAGGCGTAGTACAAATGTAAAACACATTTTGTTATTTGATTTCAGCTGTCAAACAGGAAAATTTATTTTTTTTGTTTGGTTGCATGGTTTTCGTTTGGCGTTCGCTGAAAAATGGAAAATTAAAAGGAACATTTTCGTCATATTTTGCTTTTTTTATTTCCGCAAAGAGAAAACCCTATCGCAAGCTCATAAAAAGTGATGTGCTGTTTATGATGACGGAGCCTTAAAAGAACGTCAGTGTCAAAATTGGTTTGCCAAATTTCGTTCTGGTGATTTTTCACTCAAAGTTGAAAAACGCTCTGGTCGTTCAGTTGAAGTTGATGACGCCCTATTCAAAGCAATAATCGATTCGGATCGTCACAGTACAACACGTGAGATTGCAAGCAGAGAAGCTTCATGTATCACAGACATGCATTGAAAATCACTTAAAGCAACTGGGCTATGTTCAAAAACACGATACTTAGGTCCCTCACGAACTGAAAGTAACGCATTAACAGCTGCGATTTGCTAAAAAAACTTAAAGCAAATGATCCATTTTTAAAACAACTGATAACTGGCGATGAAAAATGGGTTGTTTACAACAACAAGATCAAGCGGACAAGATCGGGGAGCAGGCCAAGTGCACCAACTCAAACAACATCAAAAGCTGATATTCATCAAAAGAAGGTTTTATTATCAGTTTGGTGAGATTACAAAGAGTTGTCTATTTTGAACTCTTACCACCCAACCGAACGATCAATTCTGATGTCTGCATTGAACAACTAACGAAACTAAGCAATGCAGTTGAAGAAAAGAGGCCCGAATAGGCAAATCGAAAAAGTATTGTATTCCATCATGGCAATGCCCGGCCACACACATCTTTGGCCACTTGGCAAAAATTATTGGAGGTTGGTTGGGATGCACCATCTGATTACTTTTTGTTTCGATTTTTACAAAACTCCTTGAATGGTAAAAATTTCAATAATGATGATGATGTCAAATCGTACCTGATTCAGTTGTTTGCTAATAAAAACCAGAAGTTTTATGAACGCGGAATTATGATGCTACCTGAAAGTTGGCAAAAGGTCATTGCTCCAAATGGGCAATACGTTACAGAATAAAGTTATTTAGTTCCATGAAAAAATTGTCTTTGATTTTCTAAAAAAAAAATTCGAAATTACTTAGTTGCCAACCCTATAAAAGAAAGTTTGAGAGACCACCGTTGAATTTTCCACTGTGATATCTTAGAATGTAGAAACTATCATTAATTTTTTTAAGATATTTCTCTTGAAATATGGAGTTTGCGAAAAAGCTATAGTACGGCACCAAAATTGGTCACTTTTTTATTTTTGCTTTAATTTTCATTAATTTCTTATTAGAGTATAATTCCTCAATATTTTTATTTTATAAATCAAACTTCCATCAAAGCTTCAAAATTTTTAAGCAGGTTAAAAATAATAACTGAAGAGCAAATTAAATGTTAATATAACAAAGTACAAATTTGAATTAGCTCAAAGTTCCCGTTGATTTTTTTTTTAATTTTTTTTTTGTTTTGCTGACGGTGTTGGATATTTTCTTCCTATAAAAAATGTCGCGCAATCGTCGTATGGAAAAAATGCGCAACGCCGTTAGGAATAAAAATTATTAAAATTCAGCGAAAATTTTCAGCCACTTGCGCTTTATTACCCCAAAATTTAATTTGGTCATACAACTCTGTACCCAATTCCTTTTTTAATTCTGTTTAAAAAGTTTGAAATTTTTCGAATATGTTTCGATTTTTTATAACTCTTGTACAAAGTTTTAAACTTCTATTGAAAGAATATGCGTTGTAGAATAAACTATATTTTTATAAAAAAATTATGAAAAAAAAAATAATCACAACCGCTCACAATTTTTTGGCACTGTAACTTTTCGCGGGCTGTACATATACGCCGTTATATGTATGTATGTAATATAGGTATATCAATGCAAAACTTTATCCAGACATTCAAAACTCGAATTGTTTACCATTAAACGTGAAAAAGCTAACTGCCTGAATCCCGACTCGCAACAACAACGCACTGCTCTAGAAGCAGTAGCCATTTCATGAAACTTTGAGTTGAATACCGTTACACAACTTAACTTAGTGACGTCATCAGAGAAGTGGTGCGCAATTATTGAAAAGTACTTGTGTTGAAGCAGACATTTTCTGCATTACAGAGAAGCTCCGATTTAGCGAAGTTGAAGGGGTTGGACAAATTCTGCGTTACCTCTGCAGTAGCGTTATACCATATTAATAAAACAACAAAAACTCGTTACCACGAAAAATACAAAATTTTTGAAACAAAATTTTATAAGCGTAATTTCGACTTTTTTGTTTCAATTTACATTTTTTAATGTCAAAATTTTGGTTATATTGAATTTTACGTTTTTTTGTTTTTATTAATTAAATTTTTTTTATGCCAAAAAATGTGTTATAATGAACTTTTCTTTTCTTTTATTTTTAATATTTAGCCAAAAAATGTGTTGTATTGATTGATGTCATTTTTTAATGCCAAAAAATTTGTTACATTGAATTAAACATTTTTTTTAATTTTAATTTTTTTATGCCAAAAAATTTGTTCTATTGAATCTTTCGTTTTTTAGTTTTAGTTTTTAATGCCAAAATTTGTTATATTGAATTTTTGTTTTTTTTTTTAATTTTTGGTTTTCAATGCCAAAAATTTTGTTATATTGAATTTTTGTTTATTTTTTAATTACAATTTTTTAATGCCAAAAAATTTATTGTTTTGAATTTTCCTTTTTTTTTTGTTTTAATTTTAATTTTTTAACGCCAAAAAATTATTATATTGGATTTTGTTTTTTTCATAATTTAAATTTTTAAATGCCAATAAATTTGTTGTATTGAATTTTTCGTTTCTTTTCTTTCTTATTTTAATTTTTTTATACCAAAAAATTTGTTATATTGAGTTTTTTTTTTTAGTTTTAATTTTTTAATGCCAAAAATTTGTTATATTGAATTTTTTTTTTAATTAAAATTTTTGAATGTCAAACAATTTGTTGAATTTTTCGTTTTCTTTTTTTAATTAAATTTTTTAATGGCAACAAATTTTTTATATTGAATTTTTCGTTTTTTTAGTTTTAGTTTTTTAATGACAAAATTTGTTATATTGAATTTTTGTTTATTTTTTAATTTTAGGTTTTCAATGCCAAAAATTTTTTTATATTGAATTTTTGTGTTTTTTTGTAATTTAAATTTTTAAATGCCAAAAAATTTGTTGTATTGAATTTTTCGTTTTCTTTTTTTTCTTATTTTAATTTTTTTATATTGTTTGTTATATTGAGTTTTTTTTTTTAGTTTTAATTTTTGAATGCCAAAAAATTTGTTATATTAAATTTTTTTTTAATTTAAATTTTTTAACGCCAAAAAATTTGTTGTATTGAATTCCTCGTTTTTTTGTTATAATTAAATTTTTAATGTCAAAAAATTTGTCCTATTGAATGTTTCGGGTTTTTAGTTTTAGTTTTTGAATGCCAAAATTTGTTATATTGAAGTTTTTTTTTTTCTAATTTTAGGTTTTCAATGCCAAAAATTTTGTTATATTGAATTTTTGTTTATTTTTTAATTACATTTTTTTAATGCCAACAAATTTTTTATATTGAATTTTTCTTTTTTTTTTTGTTTTAATTTTAATTTTTTAACGACAAAAAATTGTTATATTGAATTTTTTTTTATTTTTTTGTGTAATTTAAATTTTAAAATGCCTAAAAATTTGTTGTATTGAATTTTTCGTTTTCTTTGTTTTCTTATTTTAATTTTTATATACCAAAAAATTTGTTATATTGAGTTTTTTAGTTTTAATTTTTTAATGCCAAAAATTTGTTATATTGAATTTTTTTTTCTTTAATTTTTTAATGCCAAAAACTTTGTTATATTGAATTTTTCGTTTTTGTTTAGTTTTAATTTTTTAATGCCAAAAATTTGTTATATTGAATTTTCCGTTTTCTTTTTTTAATTTTAATTTTTTAATGCCAAAAATTTGTTAAATTGAATTTTTCGTTTTTTTTAATTAAATTTTTTAATGCCAAAAAATTTGTGATATTGAATTCTTCTTTTCTTCTAATTAAAATATTTCTAATGTCAAAAAATTTGTTGTGTTGAAACTTTTTTTATTTAAATTTCTTAATACTAACAAAATTTTGTTATGCTGAATTTTCGTTTTTGTTTTTAATTTTAGGTTCTTAATGTCAAAAAATTTGTTATATTGAATTTTTCTTTTCTTTTAATTTAATTTTTTTAATGTCAAGAAATTTGTTGTATTCATTGTTGATTGTTGTAATTTTTTAATGCCAAAAAAAGTTTGTATTGATATTTTCGTTTATTTTTTTACTTAAATTTTGTTATCCAAAAATATTCCAAATGAATTCTTCGTTTTTTTTTAATACTAATTTTTTAATTTTGATTTTTTAATATAAAAAATTTTATTGTTTAGAATTTTCTGTTTTACGAAGTTTCGGTATATCGAGGTTTCGCTGTATATCAGGTTTCCCCTAAGGGATATGTACCTACGCGCACACATTTTCTGGCACTTGCATGTGGTTTTTACACTCGCATCTGCGCCAAACTGTCATAAAATCCGCCACACCAATTCACACACACAAACAAACATGCAGCCAACCACACATTTTCCTCCATTTTTTATCTACCAATGTAATGTTTTTCTTCTTTTGTACTCACAACCAGGTGAATCCTACTGCGCTGGCACTTTCGACGGTTGGCTCTGTTGGCCGGATACAGCCGCTGGCACATCCGCCTACGAACTCTGCCCAGAATTCGTTACGGGCTTTGATCCGACAAGTAA